>JAWPHD010003723.1:0-208127 GCA_037043455.1 Cyrtodaria siliqua | reverse complement strand
TTGAGTTGAAATCCGTGTTTGTGTATGACTGATTTCTGTGTATGCTACATTTCGTGTTGTTTGTTTGAAATCCGTGTTTGTGTATGACTGAGTTCTGTGTATGCTACATTTCGTGTTGTTTGTGTGAAATCCGTGTTTTTGTATGACTGAGTTCTGTGAATGCTACATTTCGTGTTGTTTGTTTGATATTCGTGTTTTTTGTATGACTGAGTTCTGTGTATGCTACATTTCGTGTTGTTTGTTTGATATCCGTGTTTTTGTATGACTGAGTTCTGTGTATGCTACATTTCGTGTTGTTTGTTTGATATCCGTGTTTGTGTATGACTGAGTTCTGTGTATGCTACATTTCGTGTTGTTTGTGTGAAATCCGTGTTTGTGTATGACTGAGTTCTGTGTATGCTACATTTCATGTTGTTTGTTTGAAATCCGTGCTTGTGTATGACTGAGTTCTGTGTATGCTACATTTCGTGTTGTTTGTTTGAAATCCGTGTTTGTGTATGACTGAGTTCTGTGTTTTGCTACATTTCGTGTTGTTTGTTTGAAATCCGTGTTTATGTATGACTGAGTTCTGTGTATGCTACATTTCGTGTAGTTTGTTTGAAATCCGTGTTTGGTGTATGACTGAGTTCTGTGTATGCTACGTTTCGTGTTGTTTGTTTGAAATCCGTGTTTGTGTATGAATGAGTTTCTGTGTATGCTACATTTCGTGTTGTTTGTTTGAAATCCGTGTTTGTGTATGACTGAGTTCCGGTGTTTGCTACATTTCGTGTTGTTTGTTTGAAATCCGTGTTTGTGTATGCTACATTTCGTGTTGTTGTTTGAAATCCGTGTTTGTGTATGACCGAGTTCTGTGTATGCTCCATTTCGTGTTGTTTGTTTGAAATCCGTGTTTTGTGTATGACTGAGTTCTGTGTATGCTACGTTTCGTGTTGTTTGTGTGAAATCCGTGTTTGTGTATGACTGAGTTCTGTGTATGCTACGTTTCGTGATGTTTGTGTGAAATCCGTGTTTGTGTATGACTGAGTTCTGTGTATGCTACATTTCGTGTTGTTTGTGTGAATCCGTGTTTGTGTATGACTGAGTTCTGTGTATGCTACATTTCGTGTTGTTTGTGTGAAATCCGTGTTTGTGTATGACTGAGTTCTGTGTATGCTACATTTCGTGTGTGTTTGTGTGAAATCCGTGTTTGTGTATGACTGAGTTCTGTGTATGCTACGTTTCGTGTTGTTTGTTTGAAATCCGTGTTTGTGTATGACTGAGTTCTGTGTATGCTACATTTCGTGTTGTTTGTTTGAAATCCGTGTTTGTGTATGACTGAGTTCTGTGTATGCTACATTTCGTGTTGTTTGTGTGAAATCCGTGTTTTTGTATGACTGAGTTCTGTGTATGCTACATTTCGTGTTGTTTGTTTTGATATTCGTGTTTTTGTATGACTGAGTTCTGTGTATGCTACATTTCGTGTTGTTTGTTTGATATCCGTGTTTGTGTATGACTGAGTTCTGTGTATGCTACATTTCGTGTTGTTTGTTTGATATCCGTGTTTGTGTATGACTGAGTTCTGTGTATGCTATATTTCGTGTTGTTTGTGTGAAATCCGTGTTTGTGTATGACTGAGTTCTGTGTATGCAACATTTCGTGTTGTTTGTTTGAAATCCGTGCTTGTGTATGACTGAGTTCTGTGTATGCTACATTTTCGTGTTGTTTGTTTGAAATCCGTGCTTGTGTAATGACTGAGTTCTGTGTATGCTACATTTCGTGTTGTTTGTTTGAAATCCGTGTTTATGTATGACTGAGTTCTGTGTATGCTACATTTCGTGTAGTTTGTTTGAAATCCGTGTTTGTGTATGACTGAGTTCTGTGTATGCTACGTTTCGTGTTGTTTGTTTGAATCCGTGTTTGTGGTATGAATGAGTTCTGTGTATGCTACATTTCGTGTTGTTTGTTTGAAATCCGTGTTTGTGTATGACTGAGTTCTGTGTTTGCTACATTTCGTGTTGTTTGTTTGAAATCCGTGTTTGTGTATGCTACATTTCGTGTTGTTTGTTTGAAATCCGTGTTTGTGTATGACCGAGTTCTGTGTATGCTCCATTTCGTGTTGTTTGTTTGAAATCCGTGTTTGTGTATGACCGAGTTCTGTGTATGCTCCATTTCGTGTTGTTTGTTTGAAATCCGTGTTTTGTGTATGACTGAGTTCTGTGTATGCTACGTTTCGTGTTGTTTGTGTGAAATCCGTGTTTGTGTATGACTGAGTTCTGTGTATGCTACGTTTCGTGTTGTTTGTGTGAAATCCGTGTTTGTGTTGACTGAGTTCTGTGTATGCTACGTTTCGTGTTGTTTGTTTGAAATCCGTGTTTGTGTATGACTGAGTTCTGTGTATGCTACGTTTCGTGTTGGCTTGTGTGAAATCCGTGTTTGTGTATGACTGAGTTCTGTGTATGCTACATTTCGTGTTGTTTGTGTGAAATCCGTGTTTGTGTAAGACTGAGTTCTGTGTATGCTACATTTCGTGTTGTTTGTGTGAAATCCGTGTTTGTGTATGACTGAGTTCTGTGTATGCTACATTTCGTGTTGTTTGTGTGAAATCCGTGTTTGTGTACGACTGAGTTCTGTGTATGCTACATTTCGTGTTGTTTGTGTGAAATCCGTGTTTGTGTATGACTGAGTTCTGTGTATGCTACATTTCGTGTTGTTTGTGTGAAATCCGTGTTTGTGTATGACTGAGTTCTGTGTATGCTACATTTCGTGTTGTTTGTGTGAAATCCGTGTTTTTGTATGACTGAGTTCTGTGTATGCTACATTTCGTGTTGTTTGTTTGATATTCGTGTTTTTGTATGACTGAGTTCTGTGTATGCTACATTTCGTGTGTTTGTTTGATATCCGTGTTTTTGTATGACTGAGTTCTGTGTATGCTACATTTCGTGTTGTTTGTTTGATATCCGTGTTTGTGTATGACTGAGTTCTGTGTATGCTACATTTCGTGTGTTTGTGTGAAATCCGTGTTTGTGTATGACTGAGTTCTGTGTATGCTACATTTCATGTTGTTTGTTTGAAATCCGTGCTTGTGTATGACTGAGTTCTGTGTATGCTACATTTCGTGTTGTTTGTTTGAAATCCGTGTTTGTGTATGACTGAGTTCTGTGTTTGCTACATTTCGTGTTGTTTGTTTGAAATCCGTGTTTATGTATGACTGAGTTCTGTGTATGCTACATTTCGTGTAGTTTGTTTGAAATCCGTGTTTGTGTATGACTGAGTTCTGTGTATGCTACGTTTAGTTGTTGTTTGTTTGAAATCCGTGTTTGTGTATGAATGAGTTTCTGTGTATGCTACATTTCGTGTTGTTTGTTTGAAATCCGTGTTTGTGTATGACGAGTTCTGTGTTTGCTACATTTCGTGTTGTTTGTTTGAAATCCGTGTTTGTGTATGCTACATTTCGTGTTGTTTGTTTGAAATCCGTGTTTGTGTATGACAGAGTTCTGTGTATGCTCCATTTCGTGTTGTTTGTTTGAAATCCGTGTGTTGTGTATGACTGAGTTCTGTGTATGCTACGTTTCGTGTTGTTTGTGTGAAATCCGTGTTTGTGTATGACTGAGTTCTGTGTATGCTACGTTTCGTGATGTTTGTGTGAAATCCGTGTTTGTGTATGACTGAGTTCTGTGTATGCTACATTTCGTGTTGTTTGTGTGAAATCCGTGTTTGTGTATGACTGAGTTCTGTGTATGCTACATTTCGTGTTGTTTGTGTGAAATCCGTGTTTGTGTATGACTGAGTTCTGTGTATGCTACATTTCGTGTTGTTTGTGTGAAATCCGTGTATGTGTATGACTGAGTTCTGTGTATGCTACGTTTCGTGTTGTTTGTTTGAAATCCGTGTTTGTGTATGACTGAGTTCTGTGTATGCTACATTTCGTGTTGTTTGTGTGAAATCCGTGTTTGTGTAAGACTGAGTTCTGTGTATGCTACATTTCGTGTTGTTTGTGTGAAATCCGTGTTTGTGTATGACTGAGTTCTGTGTATGCTACATTTCGTGTTGTTTGTGTGAAATCCGTGTTTGTGTATGACTGAGTTCTGTGTATGCTACATTACGTGTTGTTTGTGTGAAATCCGTGTTTGTGTATGACTGAGTTCTGTGTATGCTACATTTCGTGTTGTTTGTTTGAAATCCGTGTTTGTGTATGACTGAGTTCTGTGTATGCTACATTTCGTGTTGTTTGTGTGAAATCCGTGTTTGTGTATGACTGAGTTCTGTTATGCTACATTTCGTGTTGTTTGTTTGAAACCCGTGTTTGTGTATGACTGAGTTCTGTGTATGCTACATTTCGTGTTGTTTGTTTGAAATCCGTGTTTGTGTATGACTGAGTTCTGTGTATGCTACATTTCGTGTTGTTTGTGTGAAATCCGTGTTTGTGTATGACTGAGTTCTGTGTATGCTACATTTCGTGTTGTTTGTTTGAAATCCGTGTTTGTGTATGACTGAGTTCTGTGTATGCTACATTTTGTGTTGTTTGTGTGAGATCCGTGTTTGTGTATGACTGAGTTCTGTTATGCTACATTTCGTGTTGTTTGTTTGAAATCCGTGTTTGTGTATGACTGAGTTCTGTGTATGCTACATTTCGTGTTGTTTGTGTGAAATCCGTGTTTGTGTATGACTGAGTTTTGTTATGCTACATTTCGTGTTGTTTGTTTGAAATCCGTGTTTGTGTATGACTGAGTTCTGTGTATGCTACATTTCGTGTTGTTTGTTTGAAATCCGTGTTTGTGTATGACTGAGTTCTGTGTATGCTACATTTCGTGTTGTTTGTTTGAAATCCGTGTTTGTATATGACTGAGTTCTGTGTATGCTACATTTCGTGTTGTATGTTTGAAATCCGTGTTTTTGTATGGCTGAGTTCTGTGTATGCTACATTTCGTGTTGTTTGTTTGAAATCCGTGTTTGTGTATGACTGAGTTCTGTGTATGCTACACTTCGTGTTGTTCGTTTGAAATCCGTGTTTGTGTATGACTGAGTTCTGTGTATGCTACATTTCTTGTTGTTTGTTTGAAATCCGTGTTTGTGTATGACTGAGTTCTGTGTATGCTACATTTCTTGTTGTATGTTTGAAATCCGTGTTTTTGTATGACTGAGTTCTGTGTATGCTACATTTCGTGTTGTTTGTTTGAAATCCGTGTTTGTGTATGACTGAGTTCTGTGTATGCTACATTTCGTGTTGTATGTTTGAAATCCGTGTTTGTGTATGATTGAGTTCTGTGTATGCTACATTTCGTGTTGCTTGTTTGAAATCCGTGTTTGTGTATGATTGAGTTCTGTGTATGCTACATTTCGTATTGCTTGTTTGAAATCAGTGTTTGTGTATGAGTGAGTTCTGTGTATGCTACATTTCGTGTTGTTTGTTTGAAATCCGTGTTTGTGTATGATTGAGTTCTGTTTATGCTACATTTCGTGTTGCTTGTTTGAAATCCGTGTTTGTGTATGACTGAGTTCTGTGTAAGCTACATTTCGTGTTGTATGTTTGAAATCCGTGTTTTTGTATGACTAAGTTCTGTGTATGCTACATTTCGTGTTGTTTGTTTGAAATCCTTGTTTGTGTATGACTGAGTTCTGTGTAAGCTACATTTCGTGTTGTTTGTGTGAAATCCGTGTTTGTGTATGACTGAGTTCTGTGTATGCTACATTTTGTGTTGTTTGTGTGAAATCCGTGTTTGTGTATGACTGAGTTCTGTGTATGCTACATTTCGTGTTGTTTGTGTGAAATCCGTGTTTTTGTTTGACTAAGTTCTGTGTATGCTACATTTCGTGTTGTTTGTTTCTGTGTATGCTACATTTCGTGTTGTTTGTTTGAAATCCGTGTTTTTGTTTGACTAAGTTCTGTGTATGCTACATTTCGTGTTGTTTGTTTCTGTGTATGCTACATTTCGTGTTGTTTTTTTGAAATCCGTGTTTGTGTATGAATGAGTTCTGTGAATGCTACATTGCGTGTTGTATGTTTGAAATCCGTGTTTTTGTATGACGGAGTTCTGTGAATGCTACATTTCGTGTTGTATGTTTGTATTTTCTGTTAAGATATACAATTATTTTGTGTTTTTGTATCCGCTGTTAAGATTATGTATCTTCTTTTCAATTATTTTGCAACTACTGCAACGGTTTGTTTATCTTTTAAGAATGCGTGCAGTGTTACTAATGGAGTTTGTATTACACACACGCATGATCACTGCTGGTTGTACAACACTACAACGGTTCAAATAGAATATACCCTAATAATATTTACGTCTATTCACATCAAGTTACTTAGTTCGTGCTGGACAGCCATTACCTCTTACACTCTCTAAAATCAGCTTGACTATATAGGTAAAGCAAAAATGAGATATAGGGTCCTATAAAAACCATAGCGTCCGAACGCAATGGCATCGTAGGTCCGCACTGTACTGCAAACAAGGACTTGATAATACAAATCACATAATACAGACCACTTTACTCACACAGGGAGTACTATATTGAAGCCCAATGCCTATATGCCAGTTAGGCAAAAGTAGTTATAAATTGAAATTAATTTAGAAATGAAAGATGCGCATCAAAATAAATTAATTATTGATGCCTCAATTGGTCGAAAACGGTTAATTATAACATATTCATGTTCCTAATAGAAACCATTGTGAACACGGCTTGAGACCCACACCTTAATAAATGAATTAATGAAGGATTGGTGTTTTTCACGGCCACGTCGACATCAGTGAAAAAGTCATATTGTGCGCAGAAACTGATGCAGATAACCAATGAATTAGCAAATTATTAAAGATATCGCTGAAACATACATGTAGAGGTACCCATATTTGCACACAAATGATATGGCTAACATATTAACTATGTATGTGTAGTTCAATAAATGCCCGTCAACGGGTGTGTGAACAAGTAATTGCAAATACGAACATATTATAATGATATATAGTTTGATTTCTTTCAAGATATTTAAAACAAGACTAAAATCAAGTATATTAAATGGCTCGTTCATACTATTAATTTGGTAGTGTATTTGTCGCATAGAATCGAAGTCTACACAATCTAGCAGGATATGTTTGACTGTTACCGGCACAAAACTCTGTATACATTGGCATGTGATCATAGTCCACACAATCTAGCAGGATATGTTTGACTGTGAACGGCGCAAATCATGGTATACATTCGCATAGGATCATGAATGAATGAATGGTGTTTTACGGCACGTCGACACATAAACCGGTCATAATGTGCGCAAAAACTAATGAAAGATGAAGAAATGAAGTATTAATTAAAAATTAATGTAAATATATAAAGATAAAACTATTAAAAAATAAGGGATGATATGGTAGTAATATAAACTAAAGATGTAAATCAATAAATGCCTGTCAACGGGTATATAAACAAGTAAATATATATAAGAACATATTATTATGATTTATATAGTCTGATTTCTTTAAGGAAATCTAAAACAAGACTAACATATATAGTATCAAATAACTCTTTCATAGTATTAACATTGTAGTACCTTTGACGCATTGGATCAACCGCATAGGATCAAAGTCTACAAAATCTAGCAAGATATGTTTGACTGTTAACGGGGCAAAACAGGGTATACATTCGCATAGGATCAAAGTCTACACAATCTAGCAGGATATGTTTGACTGTTAACCGAACAAAACAGGGTATACATTCTGGCAGTTTTTTGTTTACCTTATACTACAATTACTTCGTGGGTTGAATATAAACGTGAGGGGTGAACTTGCAAGGTGTCTGAAACCGTCTTGCAATGACTGGTGTGCGTTATATTCTACTTAACTACTTAACAGTTTTAAACACTCACCGACAGGTGAAATTAACCAAATCTAAAACGTCTTTTGCGCTTAACTCTGTTGAGGCGTAGTCAAATTCTGTTTCTTGGCAACTTGCAGCTCCTCGCGATACTCTATAGTACAGCGTGCATTCGTCTGTCGACGCAAAGGGATTAGGGAGTGCATGCCCTCCACTCCCAAGAACAATCACCAAACAAGCTTGAAAATGACAGAAGGAAAATATTAAAACAATAAGTGTTAAATCGTATGTATATTGACTGTGTTTTGTAAATGCGTTCTTTACAGCTATAGACTGTGTTTTGTAATTGTAAATGCGTTCTTTACAGCTATAGCTATGTATATTGACTGTGTTTGGTAAATGCGTTCTTTACAGCTATGAATGAATGAATGAACGAACGAACGAACGAACGAACGAACGAACGAACGAAGGAAGGAAGGAACGTTAAATATGCTCATTTATTTCGGTCTGGGATGCAGTGCGGACATACGGTGCCGTTGCGTTGGAATGCTGTTGTTTCTACAGGACCGTCTTTCTCATATTTGGGAAAGTGCTGTTTTATTGATCATACATATCATAGAATGAATGAATGGTGTTTTACGCACGTAGCCGCATAAATGTCAGTACGTTATTAAAATGAATTTAAAAAAAATCTACTGGGTATGCAAAGAATTATAGCTTGTGAAAACTTAGCGAGAAGTCCTTCCGGCTTCACGCACTTTAAACTAGCCTAATGTTTTTAGTCTTTAGATAAATGTAGCTCACACATATACCTTATAATTTGAACACGGTGCTAAGGAATCCGTTAACTTGCGTCATACGAGAGGTGTTCAACTTATAATAATTAAACACTTTTGTTTAAGATGTTATTTTTCAACGGAAGTGATTATCATAAAACATGCGTTATTTAATGATTTGAAACTGTCATTTGTTCAGAACGTATGCATTTAAAAATAATCTCCAATTTCACGCGGTTCGTTTTAAATTACATTTTGATTTAGGTGTACGCTATTTTCCAATTTTAAACCTATATGTTTCTGTTTTACCTTAAACCAACTAATTCCACTAAACGCATATCATAATTGTTTAAAACTGTGTTTATAATTTAAATATGATCGTAGGTTTAATTTAAGACAAAAATATAGATGTTGAATTAAAAGCTCGACTTTTTACCGCAATATTAAGAAATTGACAGATAATAGGACAATTTGCTTGTATTTAACTGATAATTTTATAAATTAACCAAACTAATATTTTAATCATATTTTGAGATATACAAAAATGAACAGTTATTGTTGATGTATATCATATACCTTATAAAGATATCTTTGGTAAATAATTGTATTATTTTTAGCATTATTTGCAAATGTGTGTGTTTTGCCCCTAAATTTTAAGTTATATATCTTTTCTTTTAAGAAACTTATTTTTTTATAGCGGAGGAAATCACAAAAATGCCTGCAGTGATGCTTCGAACTAAAAGATGTCGTAAATTTATTCATATTCATAGTTGAATTTCAAATTTAATTTTCGCTGAAATCGTGAAAATCGACAAATTTCAAAAAAATGCGTATTACACTTTGTTTACGTTCAGACTTAACAGAATACTACATTTAAAAAGCATTTCCGTTAAAAAAATCATTGCAGTTATTTTTACAATTGAAGCTTTTTGCTTCAAAATGTCATTCTCTACCCTTTTTAAAAAATACGAATGCAGCAACATCAGGAAGCACATAATAGTGCATGTCATAATGTTTCATATCGAAGGAATCATTAGACTTGACATTAAAATCAACATATTCGGCGAGAATTTTAAGATAGTTGATTCAGTTACACAATGAAAGTGTTCAATTATAAGTACCTATCGTAGAGTATTTAAAATGGCACAAGACAGTCTTGAAGTTGTTATCAAGCATTAACATCTATTAAAAGTTTTATTTTTTTATTTTTCTTCATTATTCTACCATAGGTTTAAATATGGGTATTGAAGCAATATAACCAACAGTTAGAACAATGCAAAAGCAATTCGCTTATACTATTGTTATACTAAATATTAATGATTGAAAAAACTAAAGTTATGTAGAAACTAACAGTACGCAGCGAGTTTAAAAAAAAAAGATTGTCGTTTGTCCCTTTAAAACAGAAGCAGTATAGGTACCTGTAGTCTACGACTGCATTAAAAAGAAATTGCTATATATATATAAAAAAGAAAAGAATAAAAACGGCAAACATACCTGCTACTAAATATACCATCATGTTTCCTGCGATGTCAAACTACAATGATCCTGAATGAAACCAGTGCTTGTTTTATATCAAAAGTGCCATCCAAATACACAATTGTCTAATGTACTCCAATTATCACATTTTTTACCATCATTTTCGTGACATTTCCGATGAGGATAACGATCAGATTAGAGTGAAATTTGAGCAGATTATATATGATCATACATTATTAGCTCTTGAGGCACAGCTATAGAAAGCGTTGATGTCATTATAGCTGAGTTCAATAGGACATCAGTCTATCTCTGTTACGAACAGGGAGTTCATTCGTGTATTCCACACGTATTGTGTTATTTATTACACTATGCCCTTTTTGTGCCCCACCCACCCCAACCACCACCATAGAGGATTTAAAAAAGGTTCCAGCACGCGGAAATTTCAAACTGAAACACACGTGTCAATTTGTAAATCAAATGAAAGAGATAAAGCAGTTATCACTCATTTATGTCCATGTTTTAGTTGCTTTTCTAGATGATTTCCTTCTAATAAACAATTCATTTTCAACATGTGAAGATAATCCGGAACCTTTTTCTTTTTAAGTGACACTACTTTTAAACAATATTGTTTTTCATTTTCTAACAACAGATGATAAAAAAGGAAAATTTATGATCACCTTTTCTGCGAAGCCATATGAGTAATTGATATACTACCTTAACCAGAAGCCATATACGTAATTGATATACTACCTTAACCAGAAGCCATATAAGTAATTGATATACTACCTTAACCAGAAGCCATATAAGTAATTAATATACTACCTTAACCAAAGTTTGATACTTAAACCTAAGCTGATATTATATGTGTTTACACACGGTTATATTGAGCCGTTTTTTTTTTATCTCATCATCATCAAAATGTCCGTTAGTCCGTCAATGCATCCGAGTAGTATCATATATTTATTTCTTTGTCATTATTTGCAGGATTTTTACCAAACTCTACCACAATAAGCAGCTTATATTATGCGAACAATTGCGGTGATCTATTTTTGACGAAATATATGTCACGTCCGTTCTCTACTACCCTTCTTTCCTGCTGCATTGGCAGAAAACCCACCAGATATGCATCTAATATTACGTGCAAAATATCAGGTCGCTGTGATCTAATTTGGATAAATATTGGTCACACACAGTCTCCTACAACATGCGTATCTGCATATATTCCACCAAACTCCACCAGAATGTTCCTTACATGCATCTACATGTCTCCTACAACATGCGTATCTGCATATATTCCACCAAACTCCACCAGAATGTTCCTTACATGCATCTACATGTCTTCTACAACATGCGTATCTGCATATATTCCACCAAACTCCACCAGAATGTTCCTTACATGCATCTACATGTCTCCTACAACATGCGTATCTGCATCAATTACACCCAACTCCACCAGAATGTTCCTTACATGCATCTACATGTCTCCTACAACATGCGCATCTGCATATATTCCACCAAACTCCACCAGAATGTTCCTTACATTCATCTACATGTCTCCTACAACATGCGTATCTGCATATATTCCACCAAACTCCACCAGAATGTTCCTTACATGCATTTACATGTAACATGTGCAAACTATTTCAGGCCCCTGTAACCTACTTTGGATAAATATAAACACCACATGTTAAATTTTAAGTGACTGTGCCCTACTTCGGATGGAATATATAGGTCACGCCATGTCTCCGCTACGACATGCCCTGTCATTCACTACTCTGTAACGTGTTTTTGTTTGACTGTTTTCGGTTATTAAGTGCAAGCCACTTCGGTCATCACGTGCAAACCACTTCGGTTATCAAGTGCAAGCCACTTCGGTTATCAAGTGCAAGCCCACAATGTTTTCATTCTTCCCCGAAGTACAAACCGTAAATACATCCTTGATACTATTAGAAAGGATGATTGTTTACTAAGAACTTATTTTCGAGGCATAGGACCTCGCTTAGCTCTGTGGAAATACTTGTATTATGCCTTTGAGTAGTATTGCGTTACCAAAGTGAGAACTTGAAATAACTATTCACTGCTACATGTACCGTACCATTCTCAAACTATTGATGCCATCGAATGTGAGCGTTCTCTGTGTTGGTACACTGTGCTGCGTGTAATCGCATGTCAAATGTATGCATTCTACATGAAAATTCTACATGAAAATAATACAATCTAAAAGTCTGTATTTTAGACGACATCACTGGAAATTTCTCTCATGTAACATGGTTATTGAACGGTTATATGAATCATGCCCGTGAGAGTTTATGAAACAAAATAAATTCACGTTCTTAGTTGCGATTTCACACGCTTTAGTAAGTAATGGGAAATGCCAGCTCATCCACATTTATAACGATTGAAGTCATTTTTAAATTGCAATAATGCAAATGTCATCTCAGTAAGTGCTCTAATTGATATAATATGGATACTTAAAGTAATGGTGTTTTCTAACTGATGTAGACATACTCGCATGACGGAAATGCTATAACAAGGGTGCAACAATATATGTCAAAGTTAACACGAGGTCCTTTCAGAGGTAACTTAGAACATGGCTTTGAAATTGACATTTATTTGATAAGGTCCAAATAAATTCGGTTAAACTTAGAATTTATTTTAAATATATGTTCTATTCTTATAACAAACTAAACACTTTAATATCCCAACATTAAACATGTATGCATCTTCAAATGATCACTTCCCCGTATTCTTGAAAATATCGACCCATCACTTCTCGAAAAAACACAACGATGGAAATTTCGCAAAGCTGATTGGGATACGTTTCAATCTCTTGGCGGGGAATAATTAAAGCCTTCCGTTTTCGAGGATGTCGAAAACGCAACTACTCCTTTTACCAATACTCTTCATGATATACTGTTCAAACTATTTTAAAAACCTCGGCAAATTCAAAACGCCAACATAAACGGCACGTCGACACATAAATAGGTCATATTGTGCGCAAAAACTGATGAAAGCTGAAGAAATGAAGTAGTAATTAAAATTAATGTAAATGTATAAAGATAAAACCATTTACAAACATATCTTGTTGGAATGTGTATACTTTGATCCTATGCGGCAAAGAGTCAATACAATGAAAGAGTTATTTGATACTATAGATTTTAGTATTGTTTTAGATTTCCTGAAAGAAATCAGACTATAAATCATTATAATATGGTCTTATATATATATATACTTGTTTACACCCCCGTAGACGGGCATTTGTTGATTTACATACATACATTGTTTTATTACAACCATATCATCCCTTATTTGTAAATAGTTTTATCTACATTAAATTTCATTTACTGCTTGATTTCTTCATATTTTATCGGTTTTTGCGCTCAATAAGACCTATTTATGTGTCGACGTGCCGTAAAACATCATTCATTCATTCCAAACCCCAAATTTGTTTTAGATAAGGGAAAATGCCGCTAGAAACTTAAATCCGGATTTCCGACTAATGCGAGAAATTCAAATGCCTACAATTAAACACAATTTTTTATTCAACTGATTGATTTATGTATAGTATACGCATTTAGTATTTTGGAAAATGAAACTCCTTTAGAAAACATCCCTTGTGAGCGCAGGGAGAAATATTTTATGTTGTGAAGAACGACGCAAATGTGACTAAAAGATGCTGTTAGAAGGGAGGTAGCGCTCTGGACTAATGCGCTCTCTGTAACTATTATTACCCGCACCTGTACTTTTAGTTTGGGCTGCGAGTTCAAACGGAGGCACAGATTTATTTTTTTAATTCCATCAATGTTGTTTTTATTTAGTAAATATTCAATAATAGTAAGTGCTAAAATGTTTCTCGACTTAATTATTTCCTGTTTTATAACCTAAACCAACACAGACATTTTTTCACTTTAAACATTGTCAAGAAGAAATGCTGTATTATATATTTTGTTCAGGACAGGTGAATATACAATTAACTAACTAACTGATATAGAGAGTACGGTGACATGATGTGTAAGTAAATATAATGTACGGTGACATGATGTGTAAGTATGTAGAGGCTACACGAACATAATGTGTAAAAGATGTAGAGAGTACGGGGGCATAATGTGTAAGTATATGAGGGTACGGTGACATAATGTGTAAGTATATAGAGGGTACGGAGACATAATGTGTAAGTCTATAGAAGGTACGGGGACATAATGTATAGATATATAGAGGGTACGGGGAAATAATGTGTAAGTATATAGAGGGCACGGGGACATACTGTGTAAAATATATAGAGTGTACTGGGACACAATGTGTAAGTAAATAACGGGTACGGGGACGTAATGTGCAAAGATATAGAGGGTACCGGGGAATAATGTTTAAAGATATAGAGAGTACGGGGACATGATGTGTAAGTGTATATAGAGTACGGTGACATAATGTGTAAGTATATAGAGGGTACGGGGACATAATGTGTAAATGATATAGAGAGTAAGGGGGCATAATGTGTAAGTATATATAGGTTACGGTGACATAATGTGTAAATATATAGAGGGTATGGAGACATAATGTGTAAAGATATAGAGTGTACGGGGACATAATGTGTTAGTATATAAAGGGTACGAGTACATAATGTGTAAAAAGATAGAGAGTACGCGGACATAATGTGTAAGTATTCAGAGGGTACGGTCACATCATGTGTAAAGATATAGAGGGTATGGGGACATAATGTGCAAGTATGTAGAGGGTACGGGGACATAATGTATATATATATGGAAAATAGGGGGACATAATGTGTAAAGATATAGAGGGTACGGGGACATGATGTGTAAGTATGTAGAGGGTACGTGGACATAATGTGTAAGTATATAAAGGGTACGGGGACATAATGTGTAAGTATATAGAGGGTACGAGGACATAATCTGTAAGTATTTGGAGGGTACGGGGACATAATGTGTAACTATATAGAGGGTAATGGGACATAATGTGTAATTATAGAGGTTACGGGGATATAATGTGTAAGTGTATGGAGGGTACGGGGACATAACGTGTAGGTGTATAGAGGATACGGGAATATAATGTGTAGGTATATAGAGGGTACGGGGACATAATGTGTAAGTATTTAGAGAGTACAGGGACGTACTATGTATTTTTATGGATGGTAAGGCGACATACTCTGTAAAAATATAGAGGGTACGGAGACTTAATGTGTAAGTATATAGCGGGTACTAGTACGTACTATGTAAGTATATGGAGGGTACGGCGACATTATGTGTAAATATATAGTACGGGGACATAATGTGTAAATATATAGACGTTACGGGAACATAATGTGTAATTATTACAAAAAGTGGGATAAATACAAAACAGAATGAATGAATGAATGAATGGTGTTTTACGGCACGTCGACACATAAATAGGTAATACTGTGCGCAAGAAATGAAGGATTAATTAAAAATTAATGTAAATATATAAAGATAAAACTATTTACAAATAAGGGATGATATGGTAGTAATATAAACTATTTATGTAAATCAATAAATGCCCGAAAACGGGTATATAAAGAAGTAAATATATACAAGAACATATTATAATGATTGATATAGTCTGACTTCCTTTAGGAAAAAAATCACATGCCTATCATCTAATGAAGGAATTCCCTATAATCGATCCCAGCAGTTAAATAATCTCTATATAATAAATACTGATAAAGGTGATCCTTTGAGAGCAACAAACACAATTAAGAGAATAAAGCAGCAGACTCGGTTTTATTGAGTCTGTTCATGAGAAGTAATAAAAGAAGCAACATTTCTCACGCCCCCTAGCACCGGCTTAAGCGGTATAAGTTTCATGAAACTTTCCATATCTACTATGTATAATATATAGTACTGCATAGTACTGCATTGTTCCATTTATTATCTCACATATAAATTGTTTTATCTTCAATTTCAGCACAGCCGAGATTGACATGTGTGGCCTTTTGGATAGCCAAGCCAGGACCTACTTTTCGAGGATCAGGAAGAGAAAGATATACTGACAATGTTTGAAGATGAAATGCATGTGGATGAAATTGAAGATGGTGATACTAGAAGTGGCATAGAACAGGTCATCGATGTTGCACAGTTGCTGGATACATGTTTAAATAAATCTCAGGTTACAAACGAACAAAGAGATATGAATTTGAAACTAAATACTTTGAAATACAAACCAGATCTGTAAAGACGTTTTGCTCCAAGGTCACTTTAACATACAGTGAATTATATTCTGAAACAATTCATTCAGATCCATTAAATAATCAAAATGTGACCTATTTTTACCAGAAATGCCTCACATTCATGATAGGAATAAAATACAAGTTACATGTACTGGTGAAAACTCTCTTTTGCCAGCGACCTGAAAAAATTCATTTTCACATTTGTTACAAAATCTGTACGCACTTAAGAGAACTACTGCTAAAGACCAAACGTGATGCAGCAATCAGAGCCATGAATGGTTCACCTACCAACAATCTTCGTTGTCCGACTGACCATATGAATGCTGGGGCAAGCGCTAAAGTTCGATACGTCGCCGGGTATTGTTTTGGGAAAGTTCATCATAAATATGTTTTACAGCAAAAACAAAATGTCTTTAAGACACGAAAGGAAAATGAAGAGAAGATGTTAAATTCTAGTAAAATAGGACACTTTTGAAAACAGTTCTACGAAATCAAAAGCAAATAATTGCTGAAACAAACGACATACATAGTTTAGATGAAATTTAAAATAAACAGAACATTAGAGAAGGCTTGATACATGTCACGGATAAAGCTTTCAGTTTTCGCAACAGCTTGTGCTCCCACATTTTAGAATTGCAAATTTAAATATACATGGTCGTTATTTACACTTTTATTATTCATTTTATTACATCAGATAAGCTCCTTGAGCAATGGCTAAACACTTTTGTAGCGTCACAACCAGATACAAAATTTCGTTAACTGTTTAACTACCATTGTTTATCATACGTGTCATGTTATGGACTTGTATACAGAAGTAGTTGAACAGTTTGGAAGAGTCTTGAGTAAACAATTTCGCAAAGATATGTTAACAGCATGGGCTGTTGAATGTTGAAAAGCAAAAAGCACAGGGTAAACATTCAAGAGAAACAGGAAAAAGTAAATTCGATTTCCATGAGGATAAATGTATTCAAAGCATTTGATTAAGGCCATGATTATCAGCAATGAAAATATCTTAAAGCGTTATACCACAAAAGAACTTGCCTACTGACCGTTTCAAGTCGGTAACCCTGTCTTCACGACCCTTTCTGTTGTTGTTTTTGTCTCTTTCGTTGTATTATCAAGTCCTTGTGTGCAGTACAGTGCGGACCTACGATGCCATTGCGTTCGGACGCTGTGGTTTCTATAGGACCCTATATATCATTTTTAAAGAATTTGTAAAGTTATTTAGTTTGACGTTGTTGTCAAATTTAAAGAAAACTGAAATTATCACAACAGTACAAAATGGCATATTGAAAAGTATTCCAGTAAGCAATGAAACACAGGAAACTACACACAGCTCTTTGTCCGATAAAGTTCCGAGCAGTCCACCCGTTTCCGTTCCTAACATTCCACCTGATGCAGTTGCTAGCAATCCACCTATTGGAGTTCCTATTACTGCAGTTGCTAGCAGTGCACCTATTGCAGTGCCAGGTACTGATTGCACTTCAATAAGTACACAAGAAGACGTAGATGATAATAAGTGCCATTTATGTCACAAGTGTTATCGTCCACGTCAACACTGGATTTGTTGTGGCCACTGTAATAAATGGTATCACAGGAAACGTGCGGGTCTTTCAGGAAAAACTGTGTGGGTGAAATATCAAAATGAACAGTGGAATTGTGATTCTTGCAAGTAAATGAATTTAGTGTCCTAAATGACCAGGATGACCATAGGTGTTCATTTTTGTTTCATTTTTGTAAACAAATATTAGTTTAGGTTAAAAACAATAATATACATCATACTGAATGATACTTTTATTTTAATCAGAACAGTAAATGATGCTGTTTTCATGTGCACTCGTATTCTTGGCGCATGTTTAGCTTGACTATTCAAAGGATAACACAGCTTATGTAATCACCAAGTTATCAGCGTCAGTCCACAATGAGCTCTGCGTGTAAGATGTTTTAACATTTCTTGTCCTGACTCAACCAAATTTGGGAATGTGTTTGCAAATAGTAATATCTGCAGAGTTTATGTAATTAATTGTGTCTTCGGTGAATTTTGGGGTTCTATGGAACCAAAACTGTGATGGTCCATAACGTATCCAGATGTCTATTATCAACATATTCTCCCTCCAGCCCCTCCAACACTCATCAAACCCTCACTTCTTTTCTTTAAATATTTAAAGTTAATATCCCGCCATCAATAGCCAATGTGAACAAAATCTGTACACCGTTTACTGACGACGAGGTACATATATAATAAATCTATTTTGACAATCACAACTGTATAGACACAATATAAACGGCTTTAACAAGCCTGAACAAACCACACAACTGAAGCGTTGAATTAAAAGTTACTAACTCATAATTTATTTTTACGCATATTCAGTCGGGTATTCATATAGAACAGGAAATCGAGGTTGCACAGTTCTGGATACATTTTTAAATAAATCTCAGGTTACAGACGGACAAAGATATATGCATTTTAAACTAAATACTTTGAAAAATACACCAGATCTCGTAAAGAAGTTTTGCTCCAAGGTCACTTCAACATTCAGTGAATTATATTCTGAAACAATTCATTCAGATCCATTGAAAAATCAAAATGTGACCGATTTTTACCAGAAATGCCATACATTCATGATAGCATACGACTGTTTATCTACAATTGTTGATCATACGTGTCATGTTATTGACTTGTATACAGAAGTAGTTGAAAAGTTTGGAAGAGTTTTGAGTAAAGAATTTCGCAAAGATATGTTAACAGCATGGGCTGTTGAAAAGCAAAAAACACACGGGCTTTCAAGAGAAACAGGAAAAAGTAAATTTGATTTCCATGAAAACAAATAAAGAGGATAAATCCAAAAATAACATGTATTCAAAGCATTTGATTAAGGCCATGATTATCAACGATGAAAATATTTTAAAGCGTTATTCCACAAAAGAACTTAAAGAATTTGCAAAGTTATTTGTGTTTGATGTTGTTGTCAAATTTAAACAAAACTGAAATTATCACAACAGTACACAATGGCAAATTGAAAAGTATTCCAGTATGCAATGAAACAGGAAACTACACATAGCTATTTATCCAATAAAGTGCCTAGCAGTCCACCTATTGCCGTTCCTCACATTTCACCTGATGCAGTTCCTATTACTGCAGTTGCTAGCAATCCACCTATTGTAGTTCCTATGACTGCAGTTGCTAGCAGTGTACCTATTGAAGTGCCAGATAGGGATTGCCCTTCAACAAGTACACAAGAAGAAGTAGATGATAATAAGTGCCATTTATGTCACAAGTTTTATCGTCCGCGTCAACACTGGATTTATTGTGTCCACTGTAATAAATGGTATCACAGAATGATATATAGGGTCCTATAGAAACCACAGCGTCCGAACGTAGGTGGCATCGTAGGTCCGCACTGTACTGCCAACAAGGACTTGAAACTACAATGAAAGAGACAAAAAACAACAGAAAGGGTGGTGAAGACAGGGTTACCGACTTGGAACGGTCAGTAGGCAATAAGGCCTACTGTTTAGCTTGAATCGATTTTATATGCGCACAATCCTCGCTATTAACCTGTCTTCAGCGCCCAAATAGACAAGACAGTGTAAACAAAACTACATCCCATCAAAAGTAAATCTCTAACAATAAAGTCCACATCCAGAGAAACTAACTAAAGATATACATACAAAATAATAAACATCTCAGGATGTATCCAGAATCGTACTGAACAACCATAGTCACTTACTTACTTACTTAATCCTCTTTACTCCTAGTGGAGCATAGGGCCTTTACCACAGCTTTCCACTTGGTTCGGTCCGTGGCCTGGGCTTTGGCTACCTCCCATGACATCTTTGTCTTTTTCAGCTCAATGTCCAGGGTCCTGCGCCAAGAATTCACTGGTCGTCCTCTTTTCCTTATGCCTTGTGGATTCCAATCAAGGGCTTGTCTGGCTATGTTGGGCTGTGGCCTTCGCAAAGTATGGCCAATCCATCTCCACTTTTTCTGAAGAATTTGTCCTAGCCCACAGGTCTTGATTGGAAATTTTGTCTCGCCATCTGATCTGCAGGATCTGTCTCAGGCAGTGGTTTATGAAGACTTGAAGCTTCTGATCGAGATTTTTGGTGCGTCTCCATGTTTCAGCACCATACAGAAGGACTGTCTTCACGTTGGTGTTAAAAAGTCGTAGCTTGGTCCTCAGGTGGATGTTTCTGTTTTTTCAGACTGGTTTTAGAGTGGCGAAGGCATGGCGTGCTTTTCCTATTCTGGCTTTGATGTCTTCTTCTGTGCCCCCAGTCGTGCTGACTATGCTTCCAAGGTAGATAAAGGAATCAACATTTTCTATCTTCTGACCTTCTAAGAGGATATCTTGGGTGGTGCCTGGGTTGATGCGCAGGCATTTAGTCTTTTTTACGTTGATTTCTAGTCCTGTAGCCTTGGCCACTTGCTGCAGCCGTTCTGATTTCTGCTGTGTATGGGAGCATGTGTGGGACAGGAGGCTAATATCATCTGCATAATCGAGGTCTTCCAGCTTTCTAGATAGGGTCCACTGTATCCCTCTTGGTCTATCTATTGTTGTTTTCATTACCCAGTCGATCACTATCGAGAAGATCATGGGAGAGAGTAGACATCCCTGTCTGACGCCGGTTTTTACATGGAAGGGTGCCGACAGCTCCATATCATGAATGACATGGCATAAGTTATTGCTGTAAAAGCTGCGTATAATGTTGACAATCTTGCTTGGGATGCCGTAATGCATCAGTATCTTCCAGATGATATATCTATCCACCATATCGAATGCCTTCTTGAAGTCTATAAAGTTAATATAGAGTGGAGAGTTCCATTCGATGGATTGTTCTATAATTATGCGGAGAGTTGCAATTTGATCTGCGCACGATCTTCCAGCTCTGAAACCTGCCTGCTCCTCCCTGAGTTTCAAGTTGACTTCTGCCTTGATCCTCTCTAATAGTATCCGGGTTAAAACTTTGCTCGGAATAGATAGCAGCTGGATGCCTCTCCAGTTTTGACAATCGCCAAGGTCACCCTTCTTCGAAAGCTTGACAATGTGTCCCACAACTCTTCAGGAACCTCTTCTGAATCCCATATGTGTTGGATGAGGTTGAGCAGGATGTCTGCAGAGACGTCTGCTGATGGCTTCATCGATTCTGGTGGGATCTTGTCTGGCCCTGGAGCTTTCCCATTCTTTATCTTGTTGATTGCCTGTATTACTTCCTGTTTAGTGACTGGTCCTGTGTTGATTTCCAGCTCTGGCCCAGATTCGATTATTGGGGGGTCGATCACTGGAGTGCCATTTAAGAGTTCTTGGAAATGGTCTTTCCACCTGTTTAACTGGTCTGCTGGCTTTGTCAGGACATATCCATGCTGGTCTTTAACAGGCTTATTGGGGTTGCTCTTCCGTCCTGCTAGTTGACGGGTGATTTGGCATAGGGAACGCAAGTCGTTCTGCTGTGCCGCTTCCTCTGCCTTTGAAGCCAGCTGGTCAAACCTTATCCGATTGTCTTGTATGCAACTTTTCTTGACAGCTCTCTGTAGTTCGCTGTATTCAATCTGGATTCTCTGTGTCTGTACTCTGGTTCTTGCTTGAAGAAGCGTTTGTCGTGTTGCCCTCTTGTCTTCTATCTTCTGGATGGTACTGTCTGAGAGCCATGGCTTGTACAGTTGTTTTCGGAAGCCCAACTTCTCCTCGCAGATTGATGTGAAGGTGGATTTCACATGGTCCCACTTTTTCTCCAGCGAGCCATCCTCGAGGTCTGCTAGGGCCTGGAACCTGTTTCCTAGGCTGAGGGAGAATTCTTGTCTGTATTGTGGAGATCTGAGCTTGACTGCATCAAAACGTATACTTTTATTTTTATCTCTTTTCTTGACGCTTGTGCTTCTGACCTGAAGCTTGGCTATCATGAGTTCATGGTCTGAACCAATCTCTGCTCCCCTGTAAGCCCTAACATCAGTAAGGGTCCTTCTCCACCTGCGAGAAACTGCGATATGGTCTATCTGGTTCCTCACAGCTGGTCTGGCGATATCCAAGTGGCCTTGTGAATGTCACTGTGTGCAAATACAGTGCCTCCGATGACCAGGTCATTTGAGCCACAGAAATCTGTGAAGAGTTCCCCATTTTCGTTTATCTCTCCCAGGCCCTCTTTCCCCATGATGATCTCTCTGCCGGTGTTATCACATCCCACTTTAGCGTTCATATCGCCCATCACCACAGTTATGTCTCTTCTTGGGACCTTATCTATGATACTCTGAAGTTGGGAGTAGAAATGTTCTTTGATATCATCCTCTGCTAGGTTTGTTGGGGCATAGCACTGTATGATAGTGACTTCCTGGAACTTGGAGTAAAACCTGGCTCTCAGAAGTCTGTCATTTATGGGTTCCCATTCCAGAAGGCAGTTCTGTGCCTTTTTTGTTAGCAGCAGTCCGACCCCATTTCGATGGATGTCTCCTTCATTTGGTGGCCCAGAGAACAGTAGAGTATGGCCAGATGCCAATGAGACTTTCCCTGCTGTTGTCCATCTTACTTCACTGAGACCCATGATATCTAGGCGGTATTTATCCATCTATCTGGCTACTTGAGCTGCTCTACCTGATTCATATAGAGTTCGGACATTCCAAAATCCTATCCGTGAGACGTGTTTAGGGGAGAGAAGGTTTGTCGGCAGATTTCTCCGCTTCATACGCTCTCCCTCAGGTCGATACCGTATATCCTCCTTTGTTGCTATGGTTTCGGTTTTTGTAGCGGGTTAAGTTTTTACGTGGCAGGGTTGCTGGCCCTGCGCACAACCCTCCTCCTTTCACATCCGGGCTTGGGACGTTGCAGCTAAAGAGAAAACCAATCTAGGGTACGACCAGAAAACCCGAGGGACGAAAGCTCATGCACCAACCTCTCTTAGTTGGGGTTTCAGTAGGTACAATCATAGAGTCCCAAGAGGTAGTCCAGTCACCGCACAAGTGAAAAGTGAAGCGTAATGACTGACTGTAGAGGGGTCAATCACTAAACATGCAGTGCGCTGTAAAACTGAAGGGTTATATCCTTTTCTGACGAACTTCCTGATTAAATGTGTAAAGCGGTCAGGAAACCCGTCAGACCCCTTTAACTTTCGAAGTTTATAGACCACATCTCCATAAAATGAGGGTTGTGATATGCCTCGCAGAAGTGTTTTAAGGTTGGTGTTGTACTTTTCCAGCAGGCCCTCGTTGCGGCGGTAGAAGTTAGAGGAAGATCTACGTAGTTTGTGATAACGAAAACCCTGCTGAAGAAGTTTACTTGTAATAACTTGACATGGAAAACTGTGTGGGTGAAATTTCACTGAAAATGAACAGTGGAATTGCGATTCTTGCAAGTAAATGAATTCAGTGCCCCAAATGACCAGGATGACCATGATGTGTTCATTTTTGTTTCATTTTTACAAACCAATATTATTTTAGGTTAAAAACAATAATATATATAATACTGAATGATATTTCTATTTTATACAGAACAGGAAATGATGCTTTTCTTCATTTGCACTCATATTCTTGGCGCATGTTTAGCTTGACTATTCAAAGAATAACACAGCTTATGTAATCACCAAGGCATCAGCGTCACAGTCCTCAACGAGCTCTGAGTGTAAGATGTTTTAACAGTTATGTATGTCTATGATCTTTCTTGTCGTGCCCTTAATGGTGTATTCTCTTTTTGCTCTGGCTTCTGCCAAGTCACTGAGTACCTTCATTGTGGCTTTCTAGGCTATTGTTTTTTTGTATTATATTTACACGAGCATATTTGTGTTTTACTTATATTGCCTATTGATGCTGCCTTGTTGGTTAGAGATTAGATCATGCCGGGGATTTCTTTATTTACACCGTCCTGTTTTAATGCGATGACAGTAGGGTAAGTGTGAAGTTTGGTGCACCCTAGAACCGGTTTAAACCCACAGTGGCCTACTTTGCCACTGACCGTTGTTCCAAGGCGGTAGCCCTATTGTCAACCCTTATTTGTCTACGATGTCGTTTACTTTTATTGTTACTTTTGCCTTGTTTGTCTGTTTGCATGTTTTTTTCTGTGTTTTGTGGTTGACTGTCCTCCTTAAATGCTACTTTCCCTGTCCGATCTTTTTATATTTCTTTACCTTTCCTGTCCGGAATCAACCGAATTTGGGCATGTGTTTGCAAATTGTGTCTTCAATGAATTTTGGGGTTCCATGGAACCAAAATGTGATGGTTCATAAAGTATCCAGATGTCTATTATCAACATATTCTCCCTCCAGCCCCTCCAACACTCACCAAACCCTCACTTCATTTTCTTTAAATATTTAAAGTTAATATCCCGCCAAATTGAATAAAATCTGTACACCGTTTATTAACCTACCGACGACGAGGTACATATGCAATTCATCTCTTTTGACAATCACAACAATATAGACACAGTATAAACGGCTTTAACAAGCCAGAACAAACCCCACAACTGAAGCGTTGAATTAAAAGTTACCAACTCATAATTTATTTTACGCATATTCAGTCGAGTATTCATAGAACAGGAAATCGAGGTTGCACAGTTGCTGGATACATTTTTAAATAAATCTCAGGTTGCAAACGAACAAAGATAGATGAATTTTAAACTAAATACTTTGAAATACACACCAGATCTTGTAAAGAAGTTTTGCTCCAAGGTCACTTCTTGATTTATATTCTGAAACAATTCATTCAGATCCATTGAAAAATCAAAATGTGACCTATTTTTACCAGAAATGTCTCACATTCATGATAGGAATAAAATACAAGTCACTGGTGAAAACTCTCTTTGCCATTGACCTGAAGAAATTCATTAACATATTTGTTACAAAATCTGTATGCACTTTGAGAACTACTGCTAAACACCAAAAGTGATGCACCAATCAAAGCCATGAATGGTTCACCTACCAACAATCCGCGTTGTCCGACTGACAATATGAGTGCTGGGGCAAAAGCTAAAGTTCGATAGATCGCCGGGTATTGTTTTGGGAAAGTTCATCGTAAATATATTTTACAGCAAAAACAAAATGACTTTAGTACAGGAAAAAAAGCTGAAGAGAAGTTGTTAAATTCTAGTAAAAAAGGATACTTTTGAAAACAGTTCTACGAAAATTGCTGAAACAAAAACGACATACATAGTTTAGATGAAATTCAAAATAAACAGAACATTACAGAAGGCTTGACACATGTCACGGATAAAGCTTTCAGTTTCCGCAAAGCTTGTGCTCCCACATTTTAGAATTGCAAACTGATGATAATTTAAATATACATGGTCGTTATTTACAAACTTTTATTATTCATTTTATTGCATCTAATATGCTCCTTGAGCAATGGGTAAACACTTTTGTAGGGTCACTACCAGATACAGAATTTTTAACATTAGATCCAGTTAACGACTGTTTAATTACCATTATTGACCATACGTGTCCTGTTATGGACATGCATACAGAAGTAGTTGAAAAGTTTGCAAGAGTTTTGAGTAAACAATTTCGCAAAGATATGTTAACAGCATGGGCTGCTGAAAAGCAAAAAGCACACTGGCTAAACATTCAAGAGAAACAAAAAAAAGAGGTCAATGACCTTGAAGCTCTACTGATTGATTTTGATTTCAGGAAGTAGTCGCTACAGACTTGTTTTTTGAAAAAAATATTTTTAGCCGTGGCGGCCATCTTGAATTTCCGGCCGACCTGAAATTTTGCTAGGATCAATTAGACATCAAGAGCAACATTCCTGTGAAGTTTCACAGGAATAGTCGCTACAAGTTTTCATTATATAACTCTATGTAAACAAAGATGGCCACTGGCAGCCATGTTTAACGTCGAATCAAAATAATGTTTGACTCTTATAACCATCATGTCATGCTGATCATTTTACGAAAAGTCCCATATCAATATCACTTATAGTTTTCAAGACGTAGTCGCTACAAACTTATTTTTTAAAAATCTATTTTTAGCTGTGGCGGCCATCTTGAATTTCTGGCCGATCTGAAATTTTGCTAGGATCAATTAGACATTAAGAGCAATATTCCTGTAAAGTTTCATGAAAATCTGTCAAGTAGTTTCAAAGGAGTAGTCGCTACAAGTTTTTACTATATAACTGTATGTAAACAAAGATGGCCTCTGGCAGCCATGTTTACCGTTGAATCAAAACGTTTTTTGACAAGGACCAACTTCATGTCATGCTGATCATTTTAGAAAAAGTCCCATATCAATATCACTTATAGTTTTCAAGAAGTAGTCGCTACAAACTTGTATTTTGAAAAATTATTTTTAGCCGTGGCGGCCATCTTGAATTTCCGGCCGACCTGAAATTTTGCTAGGATCAATTAGACATCAAGAGCAACATTCCTGTGAATTTTTTCATGAAAATCCGTCAAGTAGTTTCAGAGGAGTAGTTGCTACAAGTTTTCATTATATAACTCTATGTAAACAAAGATGGCCGCTGGCAGCCATGTTTAACGTCGAATCAAAACGATTTTCGACAAGGACCAACATCATGTCATGCTGATCATTTTAGAAAAAGTCCCATATCAATATCACTTATAGTTTTCATGAAGAAGTCGCTACAAACTTCTTTTTTAAAAAACTATTTTTAGATCTGGCGACCATCTTGGATTTCACATCAACATGAATTTTTGCTAGGATCAACTAGACTTCATGGGCAACATTTCTGTAAAGTTTCATGAAAATCCATTCAGTAGTTTCAGAGGAGAAGTCGCTACAAAAAAAAGTTTACGGACAGACGGACAGACGGACGACGGACGCCGCACCACGGCATAAGCTCTGCTGATCTCTGATCAGTAGAGCTAAAAAGTGAATCTGATTTCCATGAAAACAATTAAAGAGGATAAATCCAAAGATAACATGTATTCAAAGCATTTGATTAAGGCCATGATTATCAGCAATGAAAATATCTTAAAGCGTTATACCACAAAAGAACTTAAAGAATTTGCAAAGTTATTTGGTTTGACGTTGTTGTCAAATTTAAAGAAAACTGAAATTATCACAACAGTACACAATGGCATATTGAAAAGTATTCCAGTATGCAGTGAAGCACAGGAAACAACACATAGCTCTTTGTCCGATAAAGTTCCGAGCAGTTCACCTGTTTCCGTTCCTAACATAACACCTGCTGCAGTTCCTATTACTGCAGTTGATAGCAATGCACCATTTGCAGTGCCAGATAGTGATTGCCTGTCAAGTACACAAGAAGAAGTAGATGATAATAACTGTCATTTAGGTCACACATTATATCGTCCACGTCAACACTGGATTTGTTGTGATCACTGTAATAAATGGTATCACAAGAAATGTGCGGATCTTTCAGGAAAAACTGTGTGGGTGACATTTCAAAATGACCAGTGGAATGGTGATTCTTGCAAGTAAATGAATTTAGTGCCCCAAATGACCAGGATGACCATATGTGTTCATTATTATTTAATTTTTGCAAACCAATATTATTTTAGGTTAAAAACAATAATATATATAATACTGAATGATACTTCTATTTTATACAGAACAGTAAATGATGCTTTTCTTCATATGCACTCATATTCTTGGCGCATGTTTGTGCCAGTACTCAGGTGATCGATTTAGGGCCACCTTGGCCCTCTTGAGGTCAATTATTACACATAGCTATCTTGCCCCCGCCCCTCCCGAAATATTTTAATTTTGTCTTTACCATATTTCTGTGTTGTTTTGGTCAATTGTTACATAGCTTCTTACACATGTATGTTGCCCTCCCCACACCCCGCCTCTCCCCCATCCCCACTCAAAACTTTTAATTATTTTTGTGTTGTTTTGGTGAATTCTTACACATATATGTTGCCCTCATCACCCCCACCACCAACCCGCGCCCCTCAAACACCCCCACCCCCACTTAAAACTCTTTTTTTTTTTACGTATTTCTGAACCCCACCCCACATTGTTTTCTGATGTTATATACTACCTATATAATTTATTATTCTCTGCGCTGTTCTCCGACAGCTCTTGTTTTTCTTAAGTAGTGAAAAATACAAACACAAATGTTAAAACTATAAACGCCATGAATATAGGTTGGGGGTAGCGGGGAGGCTGCAGATATTTTCTGGTCTGGAGTTTATCGTATAATGCAACTAAAAACTAGAACTGTCGCCAGAAGCGGATAAACACCCCCAGCTGGCAACTTGTTGGTGTGGGTAAGGTAAACATACAAGACTTCGTTCCTATAAGATATATAGACATATATTCTAGAGAAAAAGCCCGGACAATAATTTTCTATTTGACTACCAAGTATGAAATACAAAGGGCTATAATGGAGTGGGAAATTATCGAACCGGAACGTCACGACAATATATGGATCGCCACTTGATATTGATGCTTTGTAGCAAGTTTCACGAACAAGAATTTTCAATTTGATTATTCCGGCGCCAACGAGGCACAACAATCTCATTCGATTTGAATCGTTTATTAGGGAAGCTTTCATAAAAAAAGAACAGTCGCTGTATTTTATGACTTGGAGAAAGCTTATGATACTGCATGGAAGTACGGTATTATGAACGATCTTCATGACCTCGGTCTTAGAGGCCGATTACCCATTTTTATGAGAAATTCTTATAGGATAGACAGTTTCGTGTCCGAATAGGTTCAACGTTCTCTGATATTTATGAACAGGAGATGGGTGTTCCACAGGCAGCATACTCTCTGTCACGCTTTTTAATATAAACAGTGTAGTCAAATGCATCAATCCATTGTTCTCTATATGTTGACTACTTTGTTATATGTTATCGTGCAAAAGACATGAATACTATTGAGAGACATTACAACAAGGTCTCAATAAACTTCAGACCTGGTCTGATATTTTAATTTTCTAAATCTAAAACTAATTGTATGCACTTTTGTCAACTAGGCAAACATCACGAAGACCCACATCTAACACTGGGCGGTTCACCTTTAATAGTAGTGGATGAGACAAAATTCCTAGGTTTTTGACCGTAAATTAACGTTTATACCACACCTTAAATACTTGAAGGCCAAATGCCTTAAAGCTCTTAACTTACCTAAAGTTGTTGCAAACGCTAATTGGGGAGCAGATCGAAAAGTCCTCTTGCGACTTTACAGATCTCTTATCAGATCCAAGCTGGACTACGGCTAAATAGTATATGGATCGACTCGCACTCATATGTATTACAAGGTGAGCAGTTGCCAGAATGTATACCCTGTTTTGCACCGTTAACAGTCAAACATATCTTGTTGGAATGTGTAGACTTTGATCCTATTCGACAAAGATACTACACAGTTAATACTTATGACTTCTCTACACTATATACAACCTTACCACGACTTCTCTACACTATATACAAACTTACCACATTTACCACATCACCTTATTAAAAACAAGCTAATTTCTCTTATTCGAAAAACATTCGCTAGAGAAAATACATTTTTGGCATGTAATAATATTAAAGCGTTTTTTACTAACGGCAGTTTAGACAATTATACTATGTGAACTTGCTATGAAGTTTGTGAAGCACTCGTCTTTCTATTACATAATATTTTCATCAGGTATGGTAACACCGTTTATAGACAAATTGTTGGTATCCAGAGCAACAAGAGAATAAACCATTAAGGGCACGACAAGAAAGATCATAGACAAACATCAAACGCGACCGTCTCAATGGGCTTTATGTAGGCGTCATCATAGGGTCCACATCCTGTCTGGTCATCGTACAATTAGAGAGGAAAGCATAGTGGCAAACTGTAAAAGGGTCCACCACCAAGCATGCAGTACGTTGCAAAATGATAGTGTCATAACCTCTTTTGATAAACTGTTTATGAAAGTGATGATATCATGACCAAGAATCTTACGAAGTTTATAAATCACATCACCATAGAAGTCAGGTTGTGATAGTCCTTGTCGCAGAAGAGTCCTTAAATTACAGTGTTTTTTTTGGCTGTTTTTATAGCCGAAATTCGGTCATATTCCCAATGCCAAAACATACCTTTTTTTCCCAATTAAGAGGAAAAAATTCCCAATTTAATTTTTTTTTTTTTTTTTTTTTAGTGTCCCAATCCAATGATTGGGGTTCATTGGATTGGGGTTCAAAAGCTTATAAATTCTTCTGTTTATCTTGGTGTACAAAAAACAGTATTAAAGATATAATTATGAAAGGAAAGCTTTACTTTATATTTTTCCGAATTTTATTAAAAATCGCGCTACAATTCCCAATTTTATGAAAAATCGCGCTAAAATTCCCAATTCCAACGCCATGGGCTATGTTCCCAAAATAGAGAAAAAAAACACTGAATTACTTTTATATTTGGAAAGAAGATCAGGGTTACGATAATAAAATGTTAAAAAGGTTTTACGAAGTTTATGATAACGGTAACCCTGATTGAGTAGCTTTTTAGTTATACAAAGATTACGAATATTAAAGTCCTCAACTCGGGTACAAGCTCTTGAAAAACGAATAAGTTGAGACACATACACTCAATAAGAAGTTGCTCGTGGAACATCCTCATCCAAGTGGGGGTAATTAACAATGTCAAAATTAAAATCATCTCTCTTGTCATAGATTTTGCTAATTATTTCACCATTTTCAATCGAGAGATCTAAGTCAAGAAAAGAAGCGTTATTATAAGATATATTAGCTTTATTAAGCTGAAGTTCTTTAGGATAAATATTATCAACCATAGTTGGAAAGAAAGAGTTCAATGTTCAGTATGTCATCCAGATACCGAGAGGTGTCATTAAAAGCTTCAATAACATCCACCTGGGTATCTGGTGAAAGACTCAACATGAAATCTCTTTCATAACAAAATAAAAACAAAATCTGCGACAAGTGGTGCACAGTTCGTACCCATAGGGATACCAACAATAGGAAGAAATATAAAATGAGTGCTTCACAAACTTCCTAGCAAGTCCACATAGTATAATTGTCTAAACTGCCGTTAGTAAAAAAGACTTTAATATTATTACATGCCAAAAATGTAGTATTTTCACTAGCGAATGGTTTTTGAATAAGAGAAATTAGCTTGTCTTTAATAAGATGATGTGGTAAGGTTGTATGTAGTGTAGAGAAGTCATAAGTATTTATTGACGAACCTTGATTCCGTACTTTTAAATGTCGGTGTATCATTATCCTATTGTTGAAACATACTCGTTCTATAAATAGATATTGAGTGACAAGGTTCATTAAATAAACAAAACAGGATTATGAATTATTTTATCTGTATTTATTATCCAGTATGTTATTTATTGTCAAGCTGTTTCTAATCTTTAGCTGATACTTTGCATGATCCATTTCTCTAAGTTTGTTTACTTCTTTTTTTATCACTAAATAAAAACTAATTGTTCTATCCACTACCTACAGTCGTATGATGTTCGTTTTGACCTATATAAAATAAACCTCTAAACAAAGAAATACACACATACTTTCAGATCCTCTTCTGGCAGAATGTTGGGTATCCCAGTCTGTGGCACCAGCTTATCACTTTCATCACTAAAACTTTCATCTAAAGTTCCGACGATTGTGTTACACCTCTTGAAAGTTATATTTAATGGGTTGATCCCTTAAACATTGATCTAATCTTCTCTCAAAGGAGTACACAGATTTTACTTCCACTATTTCACTTGGTAATTTGTTCCACATATCTACTACTCTATAGCAGAACGCATATTTTAAACAACTTTTTATTATGCGCTCTTGTTGATAGGTTATTATTAACTGTAAATATTGATGAAACAGAGTCATATTTCCCAGACAAGATTTTATGTTTCAATGAGGTCCCCACGAATTCTTCTGAATGCTAAAGTTGGTTAATTTAATTTTTAGCTCTACTGATCAGAGATCAGCAGAGCTGATGCCGTGGTGCGGCGTCTGTCCGTCTGTCCGTCCGTAAACTTCTATTTGTAGCGACTACTCCTCTGAAACTACTTGACGGATGTTCTTGAAACTTCACAGGAATGTTCCTCTTGATGTCGAGTTGATCTAGAAAAATTTCAGGCTAGCCGGAAGTTCAAAATGGCCACCACGGCTAAAAATAGATTTTAAATAAATACATTTTAAGTTTGTAGCGAATACTTACTGAAAACTATAAGTGATATGTGACTTTTTCTAAAATGATCAGCTTGACATGATGGTTATCCGAGTCGAACAATATTTTGAGTCGACGTTAAACATGGCTGCCAGTGGCATAGAGTTATATAATGAAAACTTGTAGCGATTAGTCCTCTGAAACTACTTGACGGATTTTCATGAAACTTCACACGAGTGTTGCTCTTGATGTCTTATTGATCCTAGCAAAATGTCAGGTCTGCCGGAAATTCAAGATGGCCATGTAACATGGCTAAAAATAGATTTTCAAAATACAAGTTTGTAGCGACTACTTCTTGAAAACTAGTGATATTGATATGGGACTTTTTTTGTAGCGACTACTTCTTGAAAACTTTAAGTGATATTGATATGGGACTTTTTCTAAAATGATCAGCATGACATGATGTTGGTCCTTGTCAAAAATGGTTTTGATTCGATGTTAAACATGGCTGTCAAAGGCCATCTTTGTTTACATAGAGTTATATAATGAAAACTTGTAGCGACTACTTCGGGCCATCTTTGTTTACATAGAGTTATTGACGGATTTTCATGAAACTTTACAGGAATGTTGCTCTTGATGTCTAATTGATCCTAGCAAAATTTCAGGTAGGCCGGAAATTCAAGATGGCCAACACGGCTAAAAATAATTTTTCAGAAAACGAGTTTGTAGCGACTGCTTCAAGGTTATTGACCTCTTGTTTCAAACAGTCCTCGTACGATAACTCATTCATACCAGGGATTAATCAAGTAGCTCTTTTTTGTACGTTATCTAGTAGCTCTTTTTTTGTACGTTCTCCAGCATTACAAGATGTAGACTCCATACTTGATTTGCATATTCAATATGTGGCCTCACTAGTGAAGTAAATAATATTTTAAACGTTTTTTCATCCGTGTATTCAAATGTTCTTATTACTCCCATTATCGAATTAGCTTTATTTACTTTTTCTGTTATGTGTTTCTCAAAGTTAAGTAATTACCTTATACTGATTTTAAAAGTTGTATCAACACATATATTCGTAAATCTTGGCAAGCCGCTTGGGATTTGTCAGTTAACAATAAACTCCATTCAATTAAAACGTTACTCAGAGAATGGCGTTCTTCTAGTAGACCCATTCGTCGGGGAAAAAGTTGTCCTAGCCCGGTGCAGGATAGGGCGAACACGTTATACTCATTCATATTACAAGGCGAGCAATTACCAGAATGTATACCCTGCTTTGCACCGTTAACGGTCAAACACATCTTGTTGGAATGTGCACAGGTATTCGGGAGTAGCTTAGATTTACACTAGAATTTTTCAGAAAAAAAATAATTCTATGTTGAAAACATACTAATCAAACATTAAAAACACAAATTTTAAAAAAAAAAAAAAATCTATATTACTATACTATATAAAGGTACAAATGTTCGAGGGGAAAAACACCGTTAAAAACCAATGCAGCGCCGATTTTTGTCAAGTTCAATATCTTAAATTGTACGGAACATATAAATCTAGACAGCCGTGTACATACATTTTTTCAGTATCATTGTGTCTTTCGACACCGAACAGCGAAATGCTGAATTTCCCCGGGTAAGACCCGATCTGAAACAACATCCAGGCTAAATCACAGAGGCCACGATCCGCGAACGTTTATCGTGAATTTTGGAAAGAACCAAGGTCGTCCTGTTCCAATTCCACTGCATTATCCACTGGCCATGCCAGCAGTCAGGATTTATATGAAAAACCTGGTACTGCACTTGTAAAATTTTGACCAGTAATAAACTGATCTGTCAGATCTGGAGAACTGGTCTTTTACGCTGTGTATGTTGAGTTTGTGTTTTTTCACAAAGGATATGACTTGAGATCCACACGAATTTCGACTAGGACCAACATCATGTCATGTTGATCATTTCATAAAAAGTCCCATATCAATATCACTTGAATTTCCGCCCGGCCTGACATTTTGCTAGGATCAACTAGACATTAAGAGCAACATTCCTGTCAAGTTACAACCCTCTTGCATTTAGTCTTCAAGGAACTTTCTTGAAGAGTAGTGATATCTTTTAAAACTATTCATTGTATAACTATATTTGACATATACAGTGTGTGTAACAGAAGTATTTACACAAAGTGTTATATAAATTTGCATGGTAACCGGATATTAATAGCATTGCATGGTAACCATATATTAATAGCATTTAAAAAGTTCCATCAAAAATAGAAAAAGGATTGTAAGTTTTAGTGTTTATCATAGTTTCATACCTTCTTCTTCCTGGTATTTCTGAAGGAATCAGGACACTTCGGCACCTGGTCACTTCGGCACTTACTTTAAAAGTCACTTCGGCATTTACCTATACCATTTCGGCCTTTTAATTTGGTCACTTCGGCACTTAAACAAATTAATTAAATTTCACAGCGTCGGCAATTAACACTTAAAGAAGTTTGCGATTAATTAGCAGCGTCGGCAGTATTAGATATACGTTTGAGCAATAAAAAACGTATAATTAATTAAATTTCACAGCGTCGGCAATTAACACTTAAAGAAGTTTGCGAACAATTAGATATACGTTTGAGCAATAAAACCGTATATAAGATGTGGATTTGTTCATAATGCCATTGTTGATTTTCAATCACAAAAATGGACGACCAGTGCATTATTTGCAATATTCAAGTTCGCGCTCGGCAAGAAGGCTTGCAATGTGACGTGTGTTCTCGTTGGCAGCATAGAACCTGCAATACGGGTATGTTTATTTTTTAATAATATTAATTATAAGTGTCCAAAATGTGCTCTTTATAAATGTTAGCGATCTATTAGATGATATTTATTGCCAATAATAATTTACATATTAAATAATTACTTATTAGATTTATACTTTATTTGCGTGAATATTTTAAATTATATATATAATCTGCTAGCGATATCATTACCTGTTATTGCCAACTTATAAAATTATTATTATATAATAATAGGTATATCCAGAGACCAGTACAGACAGGCCGTACGTGGCCTCATTGAGCTCGAATGGAAATGCAGTGGCTGTGAGCAGATCGTTACCAATGATGTACCAGAAGACACTTCACTTGTGGTAGAACGGTCCTTTGACATTCCCGAGGCAATTGGTGAGCAGTCCATTCATGATGAGGAGACCATTGGTGACGTTCCAACAGACGAACCTTTGCGATACGGGATAGTTGAGACCGGGAGCATCCGGGGGAAACGCAAACTTGTGGATACTGATGGATTCAGTTACACTGTTAAGGTATGTGGATAAAATAGCAGTTGTTACATGCACGCGCGACTAGAACTTTATGTATTTTCCAAACAGTAATGTTGTAATTTTCGTTTGTGTGTACGCGTGAACTGTATATTTAATTAATACTTATTTATTAAATAATTGCTGATTATTTTGACATGTTGATATTTACAGAACACTAAGGATGATCACACTCTTTGGCGCTGTAGTAAACGCTCGAAGACAATGAATTGTCCTGCAACAGTCGTTCAAGATGGAACCCACTACAAACCCGGCCTGAAGATTCACGTACATCCAGCTGAACCAGGATCAATTATAGCAATCAGAATTAAAGCAGAGGTAGCGTATATTTATAACAGCGCAGTGCGATATCCTATGTAAATGTTTGTGGTTGTGAGCGCGCACGTGTATTTTTACATTAAATTTAGTTGTGCCATATGTCCAATAATGTTTGTTTTTTGTTTTAGGTTAAAGCCCAGGCAAACCAAACCGTTTTCGGAAAGTCAGCACGTACCATAGTCGAGTCAGTCATGAGAGAGGAGTCGGATCTGGCTGCACCAGAGGGAAGCCGTCCCAGTCAAACAAATCTGATACGTGCCGCAAACAGACTTAGACAGGGTCTTAGGCCAGCCGACCCAGTAGACATGGATTCAGAGGTACAGTACTAGCAACTATTAAACAAAATAATTTTCTTAATATCTTTATTGTTAAGCCAGTAATATTGTTATGATATAGGAATCGAGCATAAACATTTAAAATATTGACATACACATGTTATTATCACAATTACAATTTATTTCAGCAGAACAGAACAGAACATATTCTTTATTTATGACTTAAACAAATCTTTCTCGTCATATAAATACATATTACATTTTTTATTTCAGCTTGACACAGATTTCATCGACACACAAGTGGTATTTTTTGAAGGCCATCTGACAAGAAAATGTTTGCAATGGGTTGATAAAAAAAGAGACGGGTGTTCCACAGGGCAGCATACTATCTGTCACACTTTTTAATATAAAGATTAACAGTATAGTAAAATGCATCAATCCACGTGTGGATTGTTCGCTATGTTGACGACTTTGTTATATGTTATCGTGCAAAAAACATGAATACTATCGAGAGACAATTACAACAATGTCTCAATAAACTTCAGACCTGGTCTGTGAAAATGGTTTTAAATTTTCTAAATCTAAAACTAATTGTATGCACTTTTGTCAACTTCGTAAACATCATGAAGACCCTCATCTAACACTGGACGGGTCACCAATACCAGTAGTGGATGAGACAAAATTCCTTGGTCTTGTTTTCGACCGTAAATTAACATTTATACCACACCTTAAATACTTGAAGGCCAAATGCCTTAAAGCTCTTAACTTACTTAAAGTTGTTGCAAACACTAATTGGGGAGCAGATCGAAAAGTCCTCTTGCGACTTTACAGATCTCTTATCAGATCCAAGCTGGACTACGGCTCAATAGTATATGGATCGACTCGCAAGTCGTACTTGCAGATGCTCGACCCTATACATAATCAAGGATTACGACTCGCCTTAGGTGCCCTTCGTACATCACCAGCCGAAAGTCTATATGTTGAAGCCAATGAACCATCACTATCTCATAGACGAGACAAATTAGCTCTTCAATATGCCATTAAATTAAAGTCTAACCCTTCAAACCCAACTTTCGATAATGTTTTTAATTCTTGTTGTGAACCTCTTTTTGATCGAAAACCGAAGGCCATTCGACCATTTGAAACCAAAATTAAGAGACACTGAAATCGACCTAAATTTGATTGCCAAGTACAAAGTACCACAAAATTCCACCGTGGACTTTGGAAACTCCAACAATTATTTTTGATCTTTGTAATAATAACAAATCCAGTACAGACCCTACTGTCTTTCAAAGCAAATTTAATGAAATTATATCGAAATACAGAGACTTTCAACATATCTACACAGATGGCTCTAAAGATGGAGATAAGGTAGCTGCAGCAGCTGTTCACAAACACAGCATAAAGAGCCGCCTGCCTAACAAGGCCTCTATCTTTTCAGCTGATATTAAGGCAATTGAACTTGCCTTAAATTATATTCAGGAATCTGATGATGACCATTTTGTAATATTTTCTGATTCCCTTTCATCTCTTCAAGCACTGGGTAATATGAAACATGATAACCCAGTTGTGCTTCAACTTTTAGAAAAGTACAATTCTCTTATAATTGATAATGTTATTATTTTCTGCTGGCTTCCAAGCCATGTAGGAATACTTGGTAATGATAGAGCTGATAGTGCTGCTAAGGCAGCATTAGATTTACATATATCTAATACCAAATTACCTTATACTGATTTTAAAAGTTATATTAACACATATATTCGTAACTCTTGGCAAACCGCTTGGGATTTGTCAGTTAACAATAAACTCCATCCAATTAAACCGTTACTCGGAGAATGGCGTTCTTCTAGTAGACCCATTCGTCGAGAGGAAGTTGTCCTAGCCCGGTGCAGGATAGGGCATACACGTTATACTCATTCATATTTATTACAAGGTGAGCAATTACCAGAATGTATACCCTGCTTTGCACCGTTAACGGTCAAACACATCTTATTGGAATGTGTAGACTTTGATCCTATGCGTCAAAGGTACTACAATGTTAATACTATGAAAGAGTTATTTGATACTGTAGATTTTTGTCTTGTTAGCTCTACTGGCCAACGGCCAGCAGAGCTTATGGGATGGTGTGTTGTCCGTCCGTCCGTCCGTCGTATGTTAACTTTTGTCTTGTTAAGACAATAGGGCCTTCATTTTTCATCCGATCTTAACCAAACTTAAACAGATTGTTAATATCAATGAAAGCTCGGACAAGTTCGAAAACCAGTCAGATCGGACCAGTAACAGCAGAGTTATGGCCCTTGATTTAGTTAAAAATGCTATATCTTGCCTCGTTAAGACGATAGGGCATTCATTTTTCATCCAATCTTTACCAAACTTTATCAGATTGTTAATATCAATGATAGCTCGGACAGTTCGAAAACCAGCCATATCGGACTAGTAACAGCGGAGTTATGGCCCTTGATTTAGTTAAAAATGCTGTATTTTGCCTCGTTAAGACGATGGGGGCTTCATTGTTCATCCGATCTTTACCAAACTTTATCAGATTGTTAATATCAATGAAGCCACAGACAAGTTCGAAAACCATTTATATCGGACCAGTAACAGCGGAGTTATGGCCCTTGATTTAGTTCAAAATGCTATATTTTGCCTCGTTAAGACGATAGGGCCTTCATTTTTCATCCGATCTTGATCAAACTTTGTCAGATTGTTAATGGCGATGAAAGCGCAGTCAAGTTCGAAAACCAGCCAGATCGCACCAGTAACAGCGGAGTTATGGCCCTTGATTTAGTTATAAAGGCTATATTTTGCCTCATTAAGACGATAGGGTCTTCATTTTTCGTCCGATCTTTACCAAACATTACCAGATTGTTAATATCAATGAAAGCTTGGACAAGTTCGAAAACCAACCAGATGGACCAGAACAGCGGAGTTGTGGCCCTTGATTTAGTTAAATATGCTATATTTTGCCTCGTTAATACGATAGGGCTTTCATTTTTCATCCGATCTTTACCAAACTTTACCAGATTGTTACTATATGGCCTTTGATTTTCTGAAATATGCTATATTTTGGCCTCATTAAGAAGAAAGGGCCTTCATTTGGCCAGATTTAGGTGAAACTTTTCAAGGATGATCAGTACCAAGCCTAGTTGTACATGTCGTCACCGTGTTATGGTTGAATGATTTTGGCGGAGTTATTTCCCTTTAAAGGTTTTAATACACAAACTTTATCTGGACTAGTTCTCCTGAACGTCTCCTCACATTTCAACCAAACTTTACAGGGATGATCAGCACCAAGCATAGTTGTGCATGTCATCATCGCGTTCCAGTTAACAGATTTTTGGTGAAGTTATGGCCCTTTAAAGTTTTCTGGTACACAAACATTTTCCGGGCTAGTTCTCCTGAACCCCTGTCTGGATGTTAACGAAACTTGACAAGGATGATAAGTATCAGGTCTCGTTGTGCAAATCATTGCCCTGTTCCGGTTGAATGATTTTTGGCAGAGTTATGGCCATTTAGAGGTTTTAATACACAAACTTTGTCTGGACTAGTTCTCCTGAAAGCCTCACCACATTTCATCGAGAATTTACAGGGATAATCAGCAGCAAGCATAGTTGTGCATATCATCCTGGCATTCCGGTTAACAGATTTTTGATGGAGTTTTGGCCCTTTAAAGGTTTTTGATACACACATATTTTCCGGGCTAGTTCTCCTGAACCCCTGACTGGATTTTAACGAAACTTGAAAAGGATGATCAGTATCAAGCCTAGTTGTGCATATCGTCGCGTTTTAAGAGCCAAACGTTGTCCAGATTAGTCTCTTCTGAACTCCTTGCTGCATTTCAACGAATCTTGATGGGGATGATCAGTACCAAGCCTAGTTGCACCTGTCATTGCCGTGTTTTGGTTGAATGAATATTGGCAGAGTTATGACCCCTTAAAGGTTTTAATACACTAACTTTGTACAGACTAGTTCTCCTGAACCTCTGACTGGATTTGAGCGAAACTTGTCAGGGACAAAAAGTACCAAGCCTAGTTGCGTATATCTTCACCATGTTCTGGTTGAACGATATTTGAAAGCGTTATGGCCCCTTATACATAAACTTTATCTAGAGCCAGTAGAGCGTCCACAGGTCCTCTTGGGCCTCTTGTTTTAGATTTCCTAAAAGAGATTAAGACTATATAAATCATTATAATGTGTTTTTATATATATTTACTTGTTTATATACCCGTTGACGGGCATTCGTTGATTTACATACATAGTTTATATTACACCGTATCATCCCTTATTTTTTAATAGTTTTATCTTTATATATTTACATTAATTTTTAATTAATACTTCATTTCTTCATTTTTCTTCACTTTTTGCGCACAATATGACCTATTTATGTGTCGACGTGCCGTAAAACACCATTCATTCTGTCATGATTGGTTATGTTATACCTTTTCATCAGTGTGGATATTTTCATCTGTGTGTTCTTTTCATCAGTGATGATAACATCGGTGTCCATTTTATCCATTTTGTGCAAAAGTTCTAATACCTGCAATTTAACATACCATGCATGTATTTTATCTGTACCATGTGCACTATGAATAAGCCAGTATATTACATATTTGTCTGATTTGTATAGGAAATACTGGGAATAAAAAAGGTATATCTTTTTATCTATGGGAATAGAAAAGGTATATCTTTTTATCTATTAAACTAAACTGCTCTACTGCGAAGTATCTCCCAGTGGGTGTTATTTCGCAGTACGGAACATTGCTCGGCCTTTTCCGTCAGTGGCGTGAACGCCAAATGACGTTCTGATTATTAGATCACCTGAGCCGAAGGCTCAAGGTGAGCTATTGGGATCACTCTTCGTCCGTCGTTAACTTTTCTTCAAACCGCTTTGCCAATTTCGACCAAACTTCATTTGGATTATCCTTATATTAATGCTTTTTAGATTTGTTAAAATAAGGTCAGAGCAACATCCAGGATGGCTGCCATTACCATATTTGGTCGAAACCTTAAAAAATCTTCTTCTCCAGAACCGCTGGACAGATTCCAGCAGTTTTTCTTTTAAAATGATCGCCAACGCCTAGGCCATCAAGTTTGTTCAAATGAAGTCCCCGGGGTCAAAAATGGCCGTTCCCCGGGGGTCCAACGTTTGTATATTGAGGTTTTGCATGTTTATAGGAAAAAACTTTAAAAAATCTTCTCCTCTGAAACCACAAGGCACAGAGATCTCATGTATTACATGTATCATCAGCTTATGGTCCTCTACTAAGTTTATTCAAATGGTGACCCTGGGGTCAAATTTGTCCCTGCCCCGGGGTCAAATTTGTCCCTGCCCCGGGGGTTATAGTTTTATATAGGAGATTTTTTTTATAAATCTTCTTCTCGGAAACTACAAGAACCAGAGGTTTGATATTTTGCATTTACTATAAGCTTATGGTCCTTTACCAAGTTTGTTCAAATGATGACCCTGAGGTCACATTTGGCCCCGCCCCAAGGGTCACATGTTTTACATAGACATGTATAGGGAAAAACTTAAAAAACGGAACTGCAAGAGCCAGAGGTTTAATATTTTGCATTTGCTATAAGCTTGTGGTCCTCTACCAAGTTTGTTCAAATGGTGGTCACATTTGGGGCCACCCTTCGGGTCACAGTTTTACATAGGCTTGTATAGGGAAAAACTGAAAAAAATCTTCTTCTCTGGAACCACATGGCACAGAGCTCTCATGTATTACATGTAGCATCAGCTTGTGGTCCTCTACTAAGTTTGTTCAAATGGTGACCCTGGGGTCAAATTTGTCCGAGGGTCACAGTTTTACATAGACTTATATAGGATTTCTTTTTAGATCACCTGAGCCGAAGGCTCAAGGTGATCTATTGGGATCACTCTGCGTCCGTCGTCGTCGTTAACTTTTCTCCTCAGAAACCACTTGGCTATTTTTGACTAAACTTCACATGGATGATCCTGAGGTGAATGCTTTTTAGATTTGTTAAAATTAGGTCAGCGCGACATCCAAGATGGCCACCATTACCATATATGGTCGAAACCTTAAAAAATGTCAACAGTTTTTCTTTTAAAATGATCCCCAACGCCTGGACTATCAAGTTTGTTCAAATTTGTCCCTGCCCCGGGGGGTCACAGTTTTACATAGACTTATATAGGGTAAAAAAAAATCCTTTTCTCGGAAACTACAAGAGCCAGAGGTTTGATATTTTGCATTTATTGTAAGCATATGGTCCTTTACCAAGTTTGTTCAAATGGTGACCCAGGGGTCACGTTTGGCCCCACCCTGGGGGTCACAGTTTAACATAGGCTTGTATAGGGAAAAACTGAAAAAAAATCTTCCTCTCTGAAACTACAAGAGCCAGAGGTTTAATATTTTCCATTTACTATAAGATTATGGTCCTTTACCAAGTTTGTTCTAATGGTGAGCCTGGGGTTACATTTGGCCCCGCCCCGGTCACATGTTTTACATAGACTTGTATAGGGAAAAATTAAAAAAAAATTATTCTCCGAAACTGCTTGAGCCAGATGTTCAATATTTTGTATTTAGTCCTCTACTACGTTTGTTCAAATGGTGACGCTAGGGTTACATTTGACCCAACCCAGGGCTGCTTGAGCCAGATGTTCAATATTTTGCATTTTCTACAAGATTATGGTCCTTTACCAAGTTTGTTCAAATGGTGACCCTGGGCTCATATTTTGCCCCGCCACGGCGGTCACAGTTTTACATAGACTTGTATAGGGAAATTTTTTTAAAATCTTCTCTGAAACTGCAAGAGCCAGAGGTTTAATATTTTGCATTTACTATACGCTTATGGTCCTTGACCAAGTTTATTAAAATGGTGACCCTGGGGTCACATTTGGCTCTGCCCCAGGGGTCACATGTTTTACATAGACTTGTATAGGGAAAAACTTAAAAAATCTTCTCTGAAACCACAAGGCACACAGCTCTCATATATTACATGTAGACCTTGGGTCACATTTGGCCATGCCCCAGAGGTTACACTCTAGCACCTTCATTTTGTCTTTGATCTTTACCAAACTTTGTCAGTGTCTTTATATCAATGTTCCGAGCACGTTAAAGAACCATATAAATCTATTCGATAATAAGAGTAGGGCAGGTTCCCGCATTCCTATGTAATCTTCCCCTCTCTCTGGGGCGGCTCTAAATAACCTATACTGTGTTGATGAGCCGTTAAACAACATTCAATTATATCAATGTTGGTAAACAACAGAGGCCACATTTTTTGGACAATCTTAACCAAACTTGCACAGATTGTATATGATCATAAGATTTCGAAGAAGTTCGATAATGGACAATTACTCAGGTGATCGATATAGGGCCATCTCGGCCCTCTTGTTTTAAATGTTCTTCTCGTAAACTACAAGAGCCAGAGGTTTGATATTTTACATTTACTATAAGCTTATGGTCCTTTACCAAGTTTGTTCAAATGGTGACCCTGAGGTCACATTTGGCCCCGCTCCGGGGGTCACAGTTTTACAAAGACATATATATAGGGAAAAAAAATCTTCTCTGAAACTGCTAGAGCCAGAGGTTTAATATTTTGTATTTACTATAAGATTATGGTCCTCTACCAAATTTGTTCAAATGGTGACCAGTACAGACCCTATTATCTTAAAGCAAATTTAATGAAATTATATCGAAATACAGTGACTTTCAACATATCTACACAGATGGCTCTAAATATGGAGATAAGGTAGCTGCAGCAGCTGTTCACAAACACAGCATAAAGAGCCGCCTGCCTGACTAGGCCTCTATCTTTTCAGCTGAACTTAAGGCAATTGAACTTGCCTTAAATTATATTCAGGAATCTGATGATGACCATTTTGTAATCTTTTCTGATTCCCTTTCATCTCTTCAAGCACTGGGTAATATGAAACATGATAACCCAGTTGTGCTTCAACATTTAGAAAAGTACAATTCTCTTATAATTGATAATGTTATTATTTTCTGCTGGCTTCCAAGCCATGTAGGAATACGTGGTAATGATAGAGCTGATAGTGCTGATAAGACAGCATTAGATTTACATATATCTAATACTAAATTACCTTATATTTTAAAAGTTGTATTAACACATATATTCGTAGCTCTTGGCAAACCGCTTGGGATTTGTCAGTTAACAATAAACTCCATTCAATTAAACCGTTACTCGGAGAATGGCGTTCGTCGAGAGGAAGTTATCCTAGCCCGGTGCAGGATAGGGCATACCCGTTATACTCATTCATATTTATTACAAGGTGAGCAATTACCAGAATGTATACCCTGCTTTGCACCGTTAACGGTCGAACACATCTTATTGGAATGTGTGGACTTTAAAGGTACTACAATGTTAATACTATGAAAGAGTTATTTGATACTGTAGATTTTAGTCTTGTTTTAGATTTCCTAAAAGAGATCAGACTATATAAATTATTATAATGTGATTTACATTACATAGTTTATATTACACCTTATCATCCCTTTTTTTTTTTTTAATAGTTTATCTTTATATATTTACACTTATTTTTAAATAATACATCATTTTTCATCAATTTTTGCGCACAATATGACCTATTTATGTGTCGACGTGCCGTAAAACAACATTCATTCATTCATTCAAATGGTGACCCTGGGGTCAAATTTATGTATGTATGTGTGTGTGTGTCAGAGTTTTTCATAGACTTATGTAGGAAACACATTAAAGTCTTCTTCTCTGTAACTACAAGAGCCATAGGTTTAATATTTTGCATTTACTGTATATACTCTCATGGTCCTTTACCAAGTTTGTTCAAATGGTGACCGTGGGGTCACATTTGGCTCACATTTGGCCCCACCCCAGGGGTCATGTTTTACAGACTTGTATACGGAAAAAATTCTTCTCTGAAACCGCAAAGCCCTCATATATTACATATAGCACCTTCATTTTGTATTTGATATTTACCAAACTTTGTCAGTGTCTTTCTATCAATGTTGTTATACACAACAGAGCCCACATTTCTTGAACAATCTTAACCAAACATGTACAGATTGTATATGACTATAAGATTTTGAAGAAGTTTGATAATGTGCCAGTACTCAGGTGATCGATTTAGGGCCCTCTTGTTTTACGGACATCGTCGTCAGATTCCTCCACTAGGGAATACCGTTTACGGCAATTAACTAAGATTTCCGGTTCCACTTGTCATTTTAAATTATGTAATATATAGTTTAATAACCAGTGTTTTTGAGATACTGAATATCTCAAAACCCTATATATACTATATTTTTTTGGAGAAATATATGTTTCATCCAACACTCTTCTTAAGCTTGCTTGTTTGTATTCAATGATGTTTTGAAAATTAAAAAATACACTAATACAGCTGTCTACAAAACTGGAAGAGAGCTAGCTTAAACTGTTTCTGTTTTCAATTTAAAAAATCGAGAAAATGTATATCAAAAATATTTTTGTCCGTCCACTTAATTGTATTTTCCGTTCCGTCAGTTCCGCGTGATTTCTGCTGCCGATCATGTGGCCGGAATAAAAAAGTAAATTTATATATTAAACCAAAGAAACCAAAATGATGGGTTCAAAATGAAATTAAGCGTTTATAATAGAAGAAACATCAAATGCACTTGTTAGTTATGTTCATGTATGTGTAGTGCTTTTAATTAATTAAATAAACTCATATAAGAACACTGGCAAATTTCAAAACAGTATCTAAAGTCAACAGGTTACACATGTACAAACTGTAAGTCTGAAGTGGTTATGAAGCTATTGTTGTTGAAATTTAGCCGGATATATTTGCTCATGTGGAAATTGTTTTTTTAATGAAAATTCAATAATTATTTGTATGGTGTTTTACGTCATTTTCAACACATTTAAGGTTATATATGACGGTCAACTTTTGGCGGTTGAGGCAGACCAACCACTTTGCCTGGGTAGAACCAGTACTGTGCACCTCCCGCCATTCGTAAGAATTGACCTTCCTCACAAGTCTAGCTCCCAATATAGTAGGCTCGTAAAATAAGTATAGCAGGTAACGAACATGCCCATGATTATATAATTATTGCTCTCTTAATGTTTGTTCCAATAATTTGTGTATTTTGCCATTTTTTATTTCTGAAAGTAGTACCCATAAATTTATTCTGCATAATTACACACAAAGACCGATACTGAACCCATGTCTTGTACATCCTCTGCAATGCAGTATGGCTTAAAATGGTAAATCCCCTGACACTTGGCACATTGTATCTGAAATTCACCTCTCATTCTGAAATTGACCATTAAAGTTTGGACCTGATTGTTTTGAGTGCATGTTGAACTTTGAACATCATCCAGAATAATAAGTATGCATGTCCGTGCATGACAAGCATGACAATATGCTCCACTGAAAAAGAAGACATTTAAATTTTACCTTGTTTTCGTCTTGCAGTTGAAATCCACATTTTGGACAGCAGTCTTGAAGATAATCTGTAAATACCAAATATTGACATAGAAGATGAAAACATTTTAATCACAAAAGTTTAGGAAATTCATAAATTCATTTATTTTAAACATAATGATCAAGTTAGTTAAATATGTATCATTTAAACCTTGCTTAAAATGTGTAAGTGAGGTGTGGGGTGGGTGCGTGAAGAAATATTGTAACAGTACTTTTAACCAACTTCTTTTTCTCACCTGTTTTATAAATAGATATATGTATACATATACATATATTATGTGTTTTCGACAAATAATTGAGTCAGGATGTTACCTTCGAACAGAAGTATGTTTGAGGCAATTTCTCTTCTCTTTCTGTTGAAAGATGGTATCTCTATGATGTCCATGGACATCGACTTAAAGTGCATCTCAGCAAACTAACACATATATATATATATGAATGTTCCATAAATAGGTAATGGTTAGACCAACATTTTGAAATTCCTGGGTCGGGAATCGGCAAACAAATATTTTTTTAATGATGGCCTTACAGAGCGTTATTGCTATTTGTTTTTTTTACCCATCATTTTGCCGTGGTGCGGCGTCCGTCGTCCGTCTGTCCGTAAACTTTTATTTGTAGTGACTACTCCTCTGAAACTACTGGATGGATATTCATGAAACTTTACAGAAATGTTGCCGAGGAAGTCTAGTTGATCCTAGCAAAGATTCATATTTGATGCAAAATCCAAGATGGCCGCCACAGCTAAAAATAGATTTTTAAAAAATAAGTTTGTAGCGACTACTTCTTGAAAACTATACGTGATATTGATATGGGACTTTTTCTAAAATGATCAGCATGACATGATGTTGGTCCTTGTCAAAAATCTTTTTGATTTTACGTTAAACATGGCTGCCATTGGCCATCTTTGTTTACATAGAGTTATATAGTAAAAACGTGTAGCGACTTCTCCTCTGAAACTTCACAGGAATATTGCTCTTGATGTCTAGTTGATCCTAGAAAATTGGCTAAAAATAGATTAAAAATAAATAAATTTGTAGCGACTACTTCTTGAAAACAGTAAGTGATATTGATATGGGTCGTTTTCTAAAATGTTACTATGCACAGAGTCATAACAATATGTTTCTTATATTTACCACCTAGTTCTTCACTAGACCCTAAAGATCTAAATGACCTAGTTGCACAATTGCCATCACCTTTTATGCTCTTGGGCGATTTTAATGCACACAACTACATCTGGGGTTGTAAAGATATAAACGATAAAGGCAAGAACATTGAGGATTTCTTAGCCAAAAACAATTTCTTGTTTGTCTGTTTGCGTGTTTGTTTCTGTGTTTTGTGGTTTACTGTCCTCCTTGAATGCTACTTTCCCTGTCCAATCTTTTTTATATTTCTTATGTCTTTTTAATAATAAGTCCCATACTTATTTACATCCTGCTACAGGCTCTCATTCTTCCATTGATTTAACAATATGCGATCCAACGCTTTTGATGGATTTTCGGTGGAGTGTTGGAGACGACCTCTGTGGAAGTGACCACTTCCCCATATTTCTTGAAAATATCGGCCCTCCACTTCTCGAGAAAACGCAACGATGGAAACTTCGCAAGGCTGATTAGACTACGTTTTAATCTCTTTGTGAGGAACAATCAAAGCCTTCCGTTTTCGAGGATGTCGAAGACGCAACTGCTCTTTTTACCAAAACTCTTCACGATATAGCTGATCAAACCATTCTAAAAACCTCGGCAAATCCTAAACGCCCATATAAACCATGGTACAACGATGACTGCAAAAAGGCAGTCAACGATCGTAAAGTTGCATTAAATAATTTTAACTTGCGGCCTACTCAAACAAATTTAAATAACTTTAGAGTTTTTCGTTCGAAAGCCCGTCGTACTATTAAGGATAGCAAGAGAAAATCCTGGAGATCTTACGTCTCTAGGCTGAATTCTCGCTCATCTCTTAAGAAGACATGGGTCATGGTCCGGAAAATAAGCGGTAAAGGTAGATATAACGTCTGTCAAAGATATTACAAACACTTTGGCATTACATCCTGCTACAGGCTCTCATTCTTCCATTGATTTAACAATATGCGATCCAACGCTTTTGATGGATTTTTCGTGGAGTGTTGGAGACGACCTCTGTGGAAGTGACCTCTTCCCCATATTTCTTGAAAATATCGGCCCTCCACTTCTCGAGAAAACGCAACGATGGAAACTTCGCAAGGCTGATTAGACTACGTTTTAATCTCTTTGTGAGGAACAATCAAAGCCTTCCGTTTTCGAGGATGTCGAAGACGCAACTGCTCTTTTTACCAAAACTCTTCACGATATAGCTGATCAAACCATTCTAAAAACCTCGGCAAATCCTAAACGCCCACATAAACCATGGTACAACGATGACTGCAAAAAGGCTCGCTCATGTCTTAAGAAGACATGGGTCATGGTCCGGAAAATAAGCGGTAAAGGTAGATATAACGTCTGTCAAAGATATTACAAACACTTTGGCAGAAACTTTTTCAAGAAATTCTTCTTCTGAAAATTGTCAACCAAATTTTCTGAAAAATAAGAAACTAAAAGAACAGAAGAAGCTGAACTTCAAGTCGAAAAACTTGGAGAAATACAATAAACTATTCACTCTCAAAGACATTCGAGAGTCCCTTAAAAAGGCTCATGATACATCAGATGGTCCTGATGATGTCCATTATCAATTACTGAAACATTTACCTGAATCCTGTCTCTCTACCGTTCTTGATCTAATACCAAATTACCTTATACTAATTTTAAAAGTTGTATTAACACATATTCGTAACTCTTGGCAAACCGCTTGGGATTTGTCCATTAACAATAAACTCCATTCAATTAAACCGTTACTCGGAGAATGGCGTTCTTCTACTAGACCCATTCGTCGAGAGGAAGTTATCCTAGCCCGGTGCAGGATAGGGCATACACGTTATACTCATTCATATTTATTACAAGGTGAGCAATTACCAGAATGTATACCCTGCTTTGCACCGTTAACGGTCAAATACATCTTATTGGAATGTGTAGACTTTGATCCTATGCGTCGTACTACAATGTTAATACTATGAAAGAGTTATTTGATACTGTAGATTTTAGTCTTGTTTTAGATTTCCTAAAAGAGATCAGACTATATAAATCATTATAATGTGTTCTTATATATATATTTACTTGTTTATATGCCCGTTGACGGGCATTTGTTAATTTACATACATAGTTTATATTACACCTTATCATCCCTTATTTTTTTAATAGTTTTATCTTTATATATTTACACTAATTTTTAGATAATACTTCATTTTTCATCAATTTTTGCGCACAATATGACCTATTTATGTGTCGACGTGCCGTAAAACACCATTCATTCATTCATTCATTCATTCTACCGTTCTTGATATATTTAATAAGGTTTGGGTGACTGGAAACTTCAGCGATTCTTGGCGGGAAGCAATCGTTATTCCAGTTCCCAAACCTGGAAAGGATCATACGGACCCAATAAATTATCGCCCTATTGCTTTAACGGGTTGTATATGTAAAACCTTGGAACGAATGATTAATGAGAGACTCGTTTAGAACATAGAGTCCAACAAGCTGATATCAAAGTGGATTCCGGTGCCAACGAGGCACAACAGACAATCTCATTCGATTTGAGTCATTTATTAGGGAAGCTTTCATAAAAAAAGAACATCTAGTCGCTGTATTTTTTGACTTGGAGAATGCTTATCATACTGCACGGAAAGATGGTATTATGAATGATATTCATGACCTTGGTCTTAGAGGCCGATTACCCATTTTTATAGAGAAATTCTTAGATGATAGACAATTTCGTGTCCGAATGGGTTCATCCCTCTCTGATATTCATGAACAGGAGATGGGTGTTCCACAGGGCAGCATACTCTCTGTCACACTTTTTAATATAAAGATTAACAGTATCGTAAAATGCATCAATCCAGGTGTGATTGTTCGCTATATGTTGACGACTTTGTTATATGTTATCGTGCAAAAAACATGAATAGTCTCAATAAACTTCAGACCTGGTCTGATGAAAATGGTTTTAAATTTTCTAAATCTAAAACTAATTGTATGCACTTTTGTCCACTTCGTAAACATCATGAAGACCCACATCTAACACTGGATGTAACGTGATTGGGATACGTTTCAATCTCTTTGTGAGGAACAGTTAAAGCCTTCAGTTTTCGAGGATGTCGAAGACGCAACTGCTCTTTTTACCAAAACCCTTCATGATATAGCAGATCAAACTATTCCAAAAACCTCGGCAAATCCAAAACGCCCACATAAACCATGGTACGATGATGACTGCAAAAAGGCAGTTAGCTATCGTAAAATTGCATTGAATGCTTTTAACTTGCGGCCAACTCAAAATAACTTATATACTTTTAGAGTTTTTCGTGCGAAAGCCCGTCGTACTATTAAGGCTAGCAAGAGGAAATCCTGGAGATCTTATGTCTCTAGGCTGAACTCTCGTTCATCTCTTAAGAAGACGTAGGACATAGTCCGGAAAATAAACGGTAAAGGTAATTCTAGTTGTGTAAATCATCTTAAAACTGATAATGAGGATATTACTTCTGTCAAAGATATTACGAACACTTTGGCTTAGAATTTTTTTCTGAAAAGTGTCAACCAAATTTTTTTAAATATAAGAAACTAAAAGATCAGAAGAAGCTGAATTTCAAGTCGAAGCATTTGAAGAAATGCAATAAACTGTGCACTCTCAAAGAACTTCGAGAATCCCTTAAAAAGGCTCATGATGATATCCATTATCAATTATTAAAACATTTACCTGAAACCATGTCTCTCTACACTTCTTGATATATTTAATAAGGTTTGGGTGACAGGAAACTTCCCCGATTCTTGGCGGGAAGCAATCGTTATTCCAGTCCCCAAACCTGGAAAGGATCATACGGACCCAATAAAGTATCGCCCTATTGCTTTAACGAGTTGTATATGTAAAACCATGGAACGAATGATTAATGAGAGACTCGTTTGGTACCTGGAATCCAACAAGCTGATAACAAAGTATCAAAGTGGATTCCGGCGCCAACGAGGCACAACAGACAATCTCATTCGATTTGAATCATTTATTAGGGAAGCTTTCGTAAAGAAAGAACATGTAGTCGCTGTATTTTTTGACTTGGAGAAAGCTTATGATACTGCATGGATGAATGATCTTCATGACCTTGGTCTTAGAGGTCGATTAGCAATTTTTATAGAGAATTTCTTAGAGGACAGACAGTTTCGTGTCCGAATGGGTTCAAACCTCTCTGACATCCATGAATCGGAGATGGGTGTGCCACAGGGCAGCATACTCTCTGTTACCCGTTACAGTATAGTTAAATGCATCAATCCTGGTGTGCATTGCTCTCTATATGTTGACGACTTTGTTATATGTTATAGTGCAAAAAACATGAACACTATTGAGAGACAACTGCAACAATGTCTGAAATAAACTTAGACCTGGTCGGATGAAAATTTTCTAAATCTAAAACTAATTGTATGCACTTTTGTCAACTACGTAAACATCATGAAAACCCTCATCTAACACTGGATGGCTCACCAATACCAGTAGTGGATGAGACAAAATTCCTTGGTCTTATTTTCGACCGTAAATTAACGTTTATACCACACCTTAAATACTTGAAGGCCAAATGCCTTAAAGCTCTTAACTAAGTTGTTGCAAACACTAATTGAGGATTAGATCGAAAGGTCCTTTTGCGACTTTACAGATCTCTTATCAGATCCAAGCTGGACTACGGTTCAATAGTATATTGATCGACTCGCAAGTCGTACTTGCAGATGCTCGACCATATACATAATCAAGGATTACGACTCGCCTTAGGTGCTTTTCGTACATCACCAGCCGAAAGTCTATATGTTGAAACCAATGAACCATCACTGTCTCATAGACGAGACAAATTAGCTCTTCAATACGCCATAAAATTAAAGTCTAACCCTTCAAACCCAACTTTCGATAATGTTTGTAATCCTAGTTGTGATCCTCTTTTTGATCGAAAACCGAAGGCCATTCGACCATTTGGTCTTCGTATTAAACCAAAATTAAGAGGCATTGAAATCGACCTAAATTTGATTGCCAAGTACAAAGTACCACAAATTCCACCGTGGACTTTGGAAACTCCAACAATTATTTTTGATCTTTGTAATAATAACAAATCCAGTACAGACCCTACTGTCTTTCAAAGCAAATTTAATGAAATTAATTCGAAATACAGTGACTTTCAACATATCTACACAGATGGCTCTAAAGATGGAGATAAGGTAGCTGCAGCAGCTGTTCACAAACACAGCATAAAGAGCCGCCTGCCTGACAAGGCCTCTATCTTTTCAGCTGAACTTAAGGCAATTGAACTTGCCTTAAATTATATTCAGGAATCTGATGATGACCATTTTGTAATCTTTTCTGATTCCCTTTCATCTCTTCAAGCACTGTGTAATATGAAACATGCTTCAACTTTTAGAAAAGTACAATTCTCTTATAATTGATAATGTTATTATTTTTTGCTGGCTTCCAAGCCATGTAGGAATACGTGGTAATGATAGAGCCGATAGTGCTGCCAAGGCAGCATTAGATTTACATATATCTAATACCAAATTACCTTATACTGATTTTAAAAGTTGTATTAACACATATATTCGTAGCTCTTGGCAAACCGCTTGGGATTTGTCAGTTAACAATAAACTCCATTCAATTAAACCGTTACTCGCAGAATGGCGTTCTTCTAGTAGACACATTCGTCGAGAGGAAGTTGTCCTAGCCCGGTGCAGAATAGGACATACACGTTATACCCATTCATATTTATTACAAGGTGAGCAATTACCAGAATGTATACCCTGCTTTGCACCGTTAACGGTCAAACACATATTGCTGGAATGTGTAGACTTTGATCCTATGCGTCAAATGTACTACAATGTTAATACTATGACCGAGTTATTTAATACTATAGATTTTAGTCTAGATTTAGATTTCCTGAAGGAAGTCCGACTATATAAATCATTATAATATGTTCTTATATATATTTACTTTTTTATATACCCGTTTCGGGCATTTGTTGATTTACATCTATAGTTTATATTACTACCATATCATCCCTTATTTTTTTAATAGTTTTATCTTGATCAATTTACAATAATTTTTAATTAATCCTTCATTTCTTCATCTTTCGTCAGTTTTTGCGCACAATATGACCTATTTATGTGTCGACGTGCCGTAAAACACCATTCATTCATTCATTCATAATTACTTTCTTATATACCCGTTTTCGGGCATTCGTTGGTTTACATATCATCATCCCTTATTTTTTAATAGTTTTATCCTGATATATTTACATTTATTCATATTTCGTCAGTTTTTGCGCACAATATGACCTATTTATGTGTCGACGTGCCGTAAAACAACATTCATTCTACTTTAAACATTATATAGATAGGGTCTTTTATGGCGGTTGCGCACGGGCTAATCATGTATTTCAAAACGCTATATGGCTATACTTTTGCCACTTATTACATAAGTTCGGCTCTTTGACTTTTTAGTTAAGGGGTTATGTCCGCTGGGTGGTATGGGGGGTCTGATGCGTTAGCTTTATATGAGTATACCTTCTACGTACAGCAAATGTCCCCTTGTTGGACTCCGAGGTGGGTGAGAAGCGTGGAAGGTGAATTCTTAACGCCACATCATGGCATCACAAAACGCACAAACAAATAACAAACGAAAAACAAGAGGTCAATAACATTGAAGCTCTACTGATTGATTTCAGGAAGTAGTCGCTACAAACTTGTTTTTTGAAAAATTATTTTAAGCCGTGGCGGCCATCTTGAATTTCCGGCCGACCTGAACATTCCTGTGAAGTTTCATGAAAATCCGTCAAGTAGTTTCAGAGGAGTAGTCGCTACAAGTTTTCATTATATAACTCTATGTAAACAAAGATGGCCACTGGCAGCCATGTTTAACGTCCAATCAAAACGATTTTCGACAAGGACCGACATCATGTCATGCTGATCATTTTAGAAAAAGTCCAATAGCAATATCTCTTATAGTTTTCAAGAAGTAGTCGCTACAAACTTATTTATTTTGATCTATTTTTAGCTGTGGTGGCCATCTTGAATTTCCGGCGAGCCTGAAATTTTTCTAGGATCAACTAGACATCAAGAGCAACATTCCTGCGAAGTTTCATGAACATCCGTCAAGTAGTTTCAGAGAAGTAGTCGCTACAAGTTTTTAATATATAACTCTATGTAACCAAAGATGGCCACTGGCAGCCATGTTTAACGTCGGATCAACATCATGCCATGCTGATCATTTTAGAAAAAGTCCCATATCAATAGCACTTATAGTTTTCAAGAAGTAGTCGCTAAAAACTTATTTTTTAAAAATCTATTTTTAGCTGTGGCGGCCATCATGAATTTCTGGCCGATCTGAAATTTTGCTAGGATCAATTAGACATCAAGAGCAACGTTCCTGTGAAGTTTCATGAAAATCCGCCAAGTAGTTTCAGAGAAGTAGTCGCTACAAGTTTTTACTATATAACGATTTTTGAAAAGGACCAACACCATGTCATACTGTTCATTTTAGAAAAAGTCCCATATCAATATCACATATAGTTTTCAAAAAGTAGTCGCTACAAACTTGTATTTTAAAAATCTATTTTTAGCTTTGGCGGCCATCTTGGATTTCACATCAACATGAATTTTTGCTAGGATCAACTAGACTTCATGAGCAACATTTCTGTAAAGTTTCATGAATATCCAGCCACTAGTTTCAGAGGAGTAGTCGCTACAAATAAAAGTTTACAGACGGACAGACAGACGGACGCCGCACCACGGACAGACGGACGACGGACGCCGCACCACGGCATAAGCTCTGCTGATCTCTTATCAGAAGAGCTAAAAAAAAAACATGAATCCAGGGATGGAAACTAATTTTTAAAGCTTGGTTGCCCAAACGGGCAACCATCTTCTGGAAAACGGGCAACCATCTTCTGGATTTTGGTTGCCCAGCTGAAAATTTATGAGCCCAGATTTTCTGTATTTTTCTTTTCGACACACTCACAAACACATTAACAAACATGATTTTAACACAAATTTACTTTATTTAGGCCAAACAAAATTAAGATGTGTTTCCTATTGCATGCTCTAGGGTCGGTAGGTAGGTATATTTATATTCTATAGTTAACTACAGTCTGATCATGGCCATTACAGTTACTCTGGCATGGTATATATTTCACCCTTTTCCTGTGAAAAATTCCCCTCTTAAAAAATATTATATATATATTAGAAAAATGTTAAACTACAATACAGGAAAACAGCATACTTTTTGCAATTCCCCTTCCTGAAGGCCCTAAAAGCTGACTAGTGCCCTTAAAGATTCGTTATTTGTATAACATTAAATACCGTAACGTTCGCGCTCCGTGAAATTAAAACGGGAGCCGCATTTTATAATGTCCCAAAAGGGAAATGCGTCAATTTCCCAATATCCGGTTGACTTAAATTGCTTTTCATCGTCGAATAAACAGAGTTGCGACTATTTACTGCATTTAATCGCTTAATAAACTATGTAAGAAATATTTTCTTTGTTGTTGTTTTCTACTGAAATGTTATTCATCCGCATTGACGAATAATGCCGAGGAAATCGACTTTAGCTTGTCGAAAAAGCTAGTCGCCCGGGCGGACTACCGACTTATGAAATCTACTCGCCCAGCTTGAAATTTTAGTCGTCCCGGGCGAACGGGCAACCGTTAGTTTCTATCCCTGTGAATCTGATACTGAGGAACCAGTCATCAATCAAGCCTTTCCTCGTTTTCTCATCGAATCGGAAAACGGGGAAAAACCTATTACAGATATGTCACCTTCGTTATCGAGTAAATTGTCCATTCAATTGACATGTAAAACAAATTAAACAAGAGGTCAATAACCTTGAAGCTCTACTGATAGATATTTGATAGCGAGGTCAACATTCCTGTGAAGTTTCATGAACATCCATCAAGTAGTTTCATAGGAGTAGTCGCTACAAGTTTTCATTATATAACTCTATGTAAACAAAGATGGCCGCTGGCGGCCATGTTTAATGTCAAATAATTTTTGACAAGGATCAACATCATGTCATACTGATCATTTTAGAAAAAGTAGTAGTCGCTACAAATTTATTTATTTTAAATCTTTTTTTAGCCGTGGCGGCTATTTTGAATTTCCGGTCAGCCTGAAACTTTTATATGATCAACTAGACATCTAGAGCAACATTCCTGTGAAGTTTCATGAACATCCGTCAAGTAGTTTGAGAGGAGTAGTCGCTACAAGTTTTTGCTATATAACTCTATGTAAACAAAGATGGCCACTGGCAGCCATGTTTAACGTTGAAACAAAATATTGTTCGACTAGGATCAACATCATGAAGGATCAATTAGACATCAAGAGCAACATTCCTGTAAAGTTTCATGAAAATCCGCCAAGTAGTTTCAGAGGAGTAGTCGCTACAAGTTTTTACTAGCAAGTACGCAACGACACGGGTCGCCACCCACGGTCAACAGGTGGGTTACATTTCGGGGGGGGGGGGGGGGGGGGGGCCTACCCCTCTGCTAAGTAACGAGCAGTCGGTTAATTCTTATCACCCCACCACCGACTGGGGGGTAATTTTTATACTAAAAAGAGTGACAGAGAATATGCTGCCCTGTGGCACTCCCACCTCCTGTTCATGGATGTCAGAGAGTGTTGAACCCATTCGGACACGAAACTGTCTGTCCTCTAAGAAATTCTCTATAAAAATAGGTAATCGGCCTCTAAGACCAAGGTCATGAAGATCATTCATAATACCATACTTCCATGCTGTATCATAAACTTTCTCCAAGCCAAAAAATACAGCGATTAGATGTTCTTTTTTGATGAAAGCTTCCCTAATAAATGATTCAAATCGTATGAGATTGTCTGTTGTGCCTCGTTGCCGTCGATATCCACTTTGATACTTTGTTATCAGTTTGTTGGAGTCCAGGTACCAAACGAGTCTCTCATTAATCATTCGTTCCATGATTTTACATATACAACTCGTTAAAGCGATTGGGTCCGTATGATCCTTTCCAGGTTTGGGGACTGGAACAACGATTGCTTCCCGCCAAGAATCGGGGAAGTTTCCCGTCACCCAAACCTTATTAAATATATCAAGTAGGGTAGAGAGACAGGATTCAGGTAAATGTTTTAGTAATTGACAATGGATATCATCAGGACCAGCTGATGTATCATGAGCCTTTTTAAGGGACTCTCGGAGTTATTTGACAGTGAATAGTTTATTGTTTTTTGACTTGAAATTTAGCTTCTTCTGTTCTTTTAGTTTCTTATTTTTCAGAAAATTTGGTTGACAATATTCAGAAGAAGAGTTTTTAGAAAACGTTTCTGCCAAAGTATTAGTAATATCTTTGACAGATGTTATATCTAGAACTAGAATTGCCCATACCACTTATCTTCCGGACCATGTCCCATGTCTTTTTAAGAGATGAGCGAGAATTCAGCCTAGAGACGTAAGATCTCCAGGATTTCCTCTTGTTATCCTTAATAGTACGACGGGCTTTCGCACGAAAAACTCAAGTTATCTAAATTTGTTTGAGTTGGCCGCAAGTTAAAATTATTTAATGCAGCTTTACCATCGCTGACTGCCTTTTTGCAGTCATCGTCGTACCATGGTTTATGTGGGCGTTTAGGATTTGCCGAGGTTTTTGGAATGGTTTGATCAGCTATATCGTGAAGAGTTTTGGTAAAAAGAGCAGTTGCGTCTTCGACATCCTCAAAAACGGAAGGCTTTAATTGTTCCTCGCAAAGAGATTGAAACGTAGTCCAATCAGCCTTGCGAAGTTTCCATCGTTGCGTTTTTTCGAGAAGTGGAGGGCCGATATTTTCAAGAAATATGGGGAAGTGGTCACTTCCACAGAGGTCGTCTACAACACTCCACGAAAAGTCCATCAAAAGCGTTGGATCGCATATTGTTAAATCAGTGGAAGAATGAGAGCCTGTAGCAGGATGTAAATAAGTATGTGACTTATTATTAAAAAGACACAAATTGTTTTTGGCTACGAAATCTTCAATTTTCTTGCCTTTATCGTTTATATCTTTACAACCCCAGATGTAGTTGTGTGCATTAAAATCGCCCAAGAGTATAAAAGGTGATGGCAATTGTGCAACTAGGTGATTTAGATCTTTAGGATCTAGTGAAGAACTAGGTGGTAAATATAAAGAACATATTGTTATGACTCTGTGCATAGTAACACTGACCGCAATAGCTTGCAAATTTGTTTTCAACGGAACAGGTCTGTGAGGAATGTTTCGATTAACGATTATCGAAACTCCACCAGTCGCCTTGTCCCCGGTATCACAAATATGATTGTATAGTGAGTATTGTTTAAAAGATAACTTATCACTTGTCTTCAAGAATGTTTCTTGAAGACAAAAGGCAATAGGGTTGTGTTCATTTAAAATTAAGCTGATTTCATCATAATTTGGTTTCAAACCTCGACAATTCCATTGAATGATCTTATTAGTTTTACCCATCATTTAGCTCTAAGGCGATTTTTAATTTAATTTTTGTTTTTGGCCTTAGATTTAGGAGAGGTCTTAGGAGACCCAAGCAGTGACATCTCCACTGATGAATCCTCCTCCCTGGAAGAAGTCAGCTGAAGTGGCACCGCAACTAACCCTTCATGGGAGGATGGATGTGGCAGTGCAGCTGCTGGATCTGAAATGTCCAGGAGTTGTTCAAATTTGTTATGCAGCTCAATAGGGCCGTTAGACACCTTTGGCTGCTCCTTGTGCTTCCTATTTGGAGAAGCACCAGGCTTTCTGTGCTCCTTAGTTGGAGAAGCACTAGGCTTTCTAACTTCCTTAGTTGGAGCAGCACTAGGCTTTCCAACCGAAGAAGTAGACTTCACGACTGGGGAACTACTAGACTTCAAAGTCGTAGAAGAACCCGCTTTCCAATTCTGAGAAATCGACGTGCTCTTGACATTGCCAGAGCTTGCCGAATTTGTGTTTGATTTAAATGAAAAAGTTTCACTAGGTGAAAAGTATTCTTTGTATTTTGAATTTCTGGCTGTGGTTCGTATTGCGTAGCTTTCGTACATCACCAGCCGAAAGTCTATATGTTGAAGCCAATGAACCATCACTGTCTCATAGACGAGACAAATTAGCTCTTCAATACGCCATTAAATTAAAGTCTAACCCTTCAAACCCAACTTTCGATAATGTTTTCAATCCTAGTTGTGAACCTCTTTTTGATCGAAAACCGAAGGCCATTCGACCATTTGGTCTTCGGATTAAACCAAAATTAAGAGACACTGAAATCGACCTAAATTTGATTGCCAAGTACAAAGTACCACAAATTCCACCGTGGACTTTGGAAACTCCAACAATTATTTTTGATCTTTGTAATAATAACAAATCCAGTACAGACCCTTCTGTCTTTCAGAGCAAATTTAATGAAATTATATCGAAATACAGTGACTTTCAACATATCTACACAGATGGCTCTAAAGATGGAGATAAGGTAGCTGCAGCAGCTGTTCACAAACACAGCATAAAGAGCCGCCTGCCTGACTAGGCCTCTATCTTTTCAGCTGAACTTAAGGCAATTGAACTTGTCTTAAATTATATTCAGGAATCTGATGATGACCATTTTGTAATATTTTCTGATTCCCTTTCATCTCTTCAACCACTGGGTAATATGAAACATGATAACCCAGTTGTGCTTCAACTTTTAGAAAAGTAAAATTCTCTTATAATTGATAATGTTATTATTTTCTGCTGGCTTCCAAGCCATGTAGGAATACGTGGTAATGATAGAGCTGATAGTGCTGCCAAGGCAGCATTAGATTTACATATATCTAATACCAAATTACCTTATACTGATTTTAAAAGCTGTATCAACACATATATTCGTAACTCTTGGCAAGCCACTTGGGATTTGTCAGTTAACAATAAACTCCATTCAATTAAACCATTACTCGGAGAATGGCGCTCTTCTAGTAGACCCATTCGTCGAGAGGAAGTTGTCCTAGCTCGGTGCAGAATAGGGCATACACGTTATACTCATTCATATTTATTACAAGGTGAGCCATTACCAGAATGTATACCCTGCTTTGCACCGTTAACGGTCAATCACATATTGCTGGAATGTGTAGACTTTGATCCTATGCGTCAAAGGTACTACAGTGTTAATACTATGACAGAGTTATTTAATACTATAGATTTTAGTCTAGTTTTAGATTTCCCTAAGGAAATCAGACTTTATAAATCAGTATAATATGTTCTTGTATATAATTACTTTTTTTATATACCCGTTTTCGGGCATTCGTTGATTTACATCTATAGTTTATATTACTACTATATCATCCCTTATTTTTAATAGTTTTATCCTGATATATTTACATATAATTTTTAATTAATACTTCATTTATTCATATTTTGTCAGTTTTTGCGCACAATATGACCTATTTATGTGTCGACGTGCCGTAAAACAACATTCATTCATTCATTCGTATTGCGTACCTGCATCCCTGCATTCTGTGTGTGTTGCTTTTGTTTTGAGAATAGATGCGTAAGAGGTCGGACTTGAAATTTTATATTTTTCTTCAATCAATTTTCGTGCTTCTGGAAAGGGAATGTTTTGTGTATATTTAACTGTTATGATTTCTTTTTCTTTTTTGAAGTTTTCACGTAATTTTGAATTTGCGTGATGTCCCAGACCGCAGTTGGTACATTTGAGGGCGTTAGGACAATCTGATTCGTTATGTTTGAATGCAGACTCGCCACATTTACCACAAAGTTCTTCTTTAGTACACCTGGATTTGTGGTGCCCAAAGGCTTGGCAATTGTAGCAACGTAACGGGTTTGGGATGTAGGCGTCAACATGTTATTGCAGATATGCCACCTTTATTGTTTTTGGTAAGACAGGTGTTGCAAATGTGAGTACGATAGTATTTGTATTAATAATTTTATCATTCCTCTTGATGATTATTCGGCGAGCCGCAGTTACCAACTGTGGTGCAAGCTCATGAATAATTTCGTCTTCAGGTACTCCGGAGAGATCCGGGCACCTGATGACGCCTTTGGAAATATTCATAGAGGTATGAGCGTAACATTTAACTTTGGTGTTTAAAATTTGTTTAATTGCTAATAAATTGTCAGAATGGGATTTCTTTTCAGTTTCAATAAGTAGAGTTTTGTTTTTTAATTTTTTTATTTGTGTGACATGTCCAGCGATGGATTGGATACATATCTGTAACAGGTATTTCCCCGTCTTCCGATTCAATGATCAGAAAACGAGGAAAGGACTGGTTGATCACTGGTTCCTCAGTATCAGATTCATGCTGTTTTTTTGCGTTTAAGAGTAGAATGTGCGTTTTGAGATGCCATAATAGGCGTTAAGAATTCACTCTACGCTTCTCACCCACCACGGAGTCCAACAAGGGGACACTTGCTGTGGATATCCAACAGTCAAAATGCCAAGAATACGTAGAAGGTATACTCATATAAAGCTAACGCATCAGACCCCCCATACCACCCAGCGGACATAACCCCTCAACTAAAAAGTCAAAGAGCCGCACTTGTGTTCCACTTAAAAGGTGGCACGAGTATAGCCAAATAGCGTTTTGAAATACATGATTAGCCCATACGCCACCGCCATAAAATACCTTATATCTATATAATGTTTAAAGTACAGCAATATAAAAAGTAAGTAAGATACATTGTACTGGTACTGTCTGAATAATAAGTTCGTCGGATCTCTTATGGCTGGCGTGACAAACCGATTGATCAGATCGGGCCAAATCTGACCGCCCGTCTAGTTGAAGTCCGGACCAAAGTGGTGTGTTGCAACGTGGATCTCCACGCCACTCAACCACCAGGACTCCCTTCTCCAACGACACGGGTCGCCACCCACGGTCAACAGGTGGGTTACATTTCGGGGGGGGGGGGGGGGGTCCTACCCCTCTGCTAAGTAACGAGCAGTCGGTGGATTCTTATCACCCCACCACCGACTGGGGGGCAGTCTTAGAAGAACCCTCTTTCCAATTCTGAGAAATTGACATGTTCTTGACATTGCCAGAACCTGCCGGTTTTGTGTTTGATTTTAATGTAAAAGTTTGATTAGGTGAAAAGTTTAATTTTGGTTTGTTAAGTTGTGTTTGTTGACTTTTGTTTGGATTTGGTTCTGAGGAAGTATTCTTTGTATTTTGAATTTCTGGCTGTGGTTCGTATTGCGTACTTGCATCCCTGCATTCTGTGTGTGTTGCTGTTGTTTTGAGAATAGATGCGTAAGAGGTCGGACTTGAAATTTTATATTTTTCTTCAATTAATTTTCTTGCTTCTGGAAAGGGAATGTTTTGTGTATATTTAACTGTTATGATTTCTTTTTCTTTTTTAAATTTTTCACACAATTTTGAATTTGCGTGATGTCCCAGACCGCAGTTGGTACATTTGAGGTCGTTAGGACAATCTGATTCGTTATGTTTGAATGCAGAGTCGCCACATTTACCACAACGTTATTCTTTAGTACACCTGGAGTTGTGGTGCCCAAAGGCTTGGCAGTTGTAGCAACGTAACGGGTTTGGAATGTAGGCGTCAACATGCAATTGCAGATATGCCACCTTTATTGTTTTTGGTAAGACGGGTGTTGCAAATGTGAGTATGATAGTATTTGTATTAATAATTTTGTCATTCCTTTTGATGGTTATTCGGCGAGCTGCAGTTACCAACTGTGGCGCAAGCTCGCGAATAATTTCGTCTTCAGGTACTCCGGAGAGATCCGAGCACCTGATGACGCCTTTGGAGATATTCATAGAGGTGTGAGCGTAACATTTGACTTTTGTGTTTAAAATTTGTGTAATTGTAAGTAAATTATCGGAGTGAGATTTTTTGTTTGTTTCAATAAGAATTGTTTTGTTTTTAGCTCTACTGGCCGAAGGCCAGCAAAGCTTATGGGATGCCGAGTTGTCCGTTTGTCCTTCGTCCGTCGTCCGTCGTCCGTCGTCGGCGTTAACTTTTGGCTCGTTAAGACGATAGGGCCTTCATTTTTGATTCGATCTTTACCAAACTTTAATAGGTTGTTAATATCAATGAAAGCTCGGACGAGTTCGAAAACAAGCCAGATCGGACAAGTAACAGCGGAGTTATGGCCCTTGATTTAGTTAAAAATGCTATATTGCTATATTTTGCCTCGTTAAGACGATAGGGCCTTCATTTTTCATCCTATCTTTACCAACCTTTACCACATTGTTAATATCAGTGAAAGCTCGGACAAGTTCGAAAACCGGCCATATCGGACTAGTAACAGCGGAGTTATGGCCCTTGATTGTTAAAAATGCTATATTTTGCATCGTTAAGACGATAAAGGCTTCATTGTTCATCCGATCTTTACCAATCTTTATCAGATTGTTAATGTTGTTGAGAACAAGTTTGAAAACCAGCTATATCGGACCAGTAACAGCGGAGTTATGGCCCTTGATTTAGTTAAAAATGCTATATTTTGCCTCGTTAAGACGATAGGGGCTTAATTGTTCATCCGATCTTTACCAAACTTGATCAAGTTGTTAATATCAATGAAAGCTCGGACAAGTTCGAAAACCATTCATATCGGACTAGTAACAGCGGAGTTATGGCCCTTGATTTAGTTCAAAATGCTATATTTTGCCTCGTTAAAACGATAGGGCCTTCATTTTTCATCCGATCTTTGCCAAACTTTAGCAGGTTTTATGACTTTCTTTTTTTTATTATTTTTATTTATTTTTTTATTTAGTTCATTTTTAGCTCTACTGGCCGAAGGCCAGCAGAGCTTATGGGATGCCGAGTTGTCCGTCGTCCGTCATCCGTCCGTCCGTTGTTAACTTTTGTCTCGTTAAGACGATAGGGCCTTCATTTTTCATCCGATCTTTACCAAACTTTAACAGGTTGTTAATATCAATGAAAGCTCGGATGAGTTCGAAAACCAGCCAGATCGGACAAGTAACAGCGGAGTTATGGCCCTTGATTTAGTTAAAAATGCTAAATTGCCTTGTTAAGACAATAGGGCCTTCATTTTTCATCCTATCTTCACCAAACTTTACCACATTGTTAATATCAATGAAAGCTCGGACAAGTTCGAACAACAGCCAGATCGGACTAGTAACAGCGGAGTTATAGCCCTTGATTTTGTTAAAAATGCTATAATATGCCTCGTCGTACGATAGCGCCTTCATTTTGCATCTGATCTTTGCCAAACTTTACAAGATTTTACAACTGTCTTTTTTATATTATTATTAATTTTATTTAATTATTATTATTATTTTTATTTATTTATTTTTTTATTTAATTATTATTTTTTTTATTTTTATTTTTATCATTATTTATTTTTTATTTTAAATTATTCCTTTTTTTCCTAATTTTTTTTTTTTTTTTTTTTTAGCTCTATGTTTGTTTGACCAGTCGGACCAGTAACAGAGGAGTTATGGCTCTTGATTTAGTTAAAAATAAATGCTATATTTTGCCTAGTTAATACGGTATGGCCGTCATTTTTCATCTGATCTTTACCAAACTATTTTTTTTTATTTTTTTTAAATTTTTATTTATTTTTTTTAAATTTTTATTATCTCTACTGGCCAACTTGGAAAAACAGCCAGATCGGACCGGTAATGGCAGAGTTATGGCTCGTGATTTAGTTAAAAATGCTATATTTTGCCTCTTTAAGACGATAGTCAGTCGCTTCATTGATGTCATGAGAGCCATATTAGCCAGTAGAGCGTCCACAGGCCCTCTTGGGCCTCTTGTTTAATTTTTAGCTCTACTGATCAGAGATCAGCAGAGCTTATGCCGTGGCGCGGCGTCCGTCGTCCGTCTGTCCGTAAACTTTTATTTGTAGCGACTTCACAGCTGAAACTACTGAATGGATATTCATGAAACTTTACAGAAATGTTGCCCATAAAGTCTAGTTTATCCTAGCAAAAATTCATGTTGATGTGAAATCCAAGATGGCCGCCAAAGCTAAAAATAGAGTTTTAAAATACAAGTTTGTAGCGACTTCTTCTTGAAAACTATAAGTGATATTGATATGGGACTTTTTCTAAAATGATCAGCATGACATGATGTTGATCCTAGTCAAAAATCGTTTTGATTCAACGTTAAACATGGCTGCCAGCGGCCATCTTTGTTTACATAGAGTTATATAGTAAAAACTTGTAGCGACTACTTCTCTGAAACTACTTGGCGGATTATCATGAAACTTTACAGGAATGTTGCTCTTGATGTCTAATTGATCCTAGAAAAATTTCAGGTCGGCCGGAAATTCAAGATGGCCGTCACAGCTAAAAATAGATTTTTAAAAAATAAGTTTGTAGCGACTACTTCTTGAAAACTATAAGTGATATTGATATGGGACTTTTTCTAAAATGATCAGCATTACATGATGTTGATCCTAGTCAAAAATCGTTTTGATTCAACGTTAAACATGGCTGCCAGCGGCCATCTTTGTTTACATAGAGTTATATAGTAAAAACTTGTAGCGACTACTTCTCTGAAACTACTTGGCGGATTGTCATGAAACTTTACAGGAATGTTGCTCTTGATGTCTAATTGATCCTATCAAAATTTCAGGTCGGCCGGAAATTCAAGATGGCCGTAACAGCTAAAAATAGATTTTTAAAAAATAAGTTTGTAGCGACTACTTCTTGAAAACTATAAGTGATATTGATATGGGACTTTTTCTAAAATGATCAGCATGACATGATGTAGATCCTTGTCGAAAATTATTTTGATTCGACGTTAAACATGGCTGCCAGTGGCCATCTTTGGTTACATAGAGTTATATAGTAAAAACTTGTAGCGACTTCTACTCTGAAACTACTTGACGGATGTTCATGAAACTTCACAGGAATGTTGCTCTTGATGTCTAGTTGATCCTAAAAAAAATTCAGGTCGGCCGGAAATTCAAGATGGCCGCCACAGCTAAAAATAGATTTAAAATAAATAAGTTTGTAGCGACTACTTCTTCAAAACAATAAGAGATATTGATATGTGACTTTTTCTAAAATGATCAGTATGACATGATGTTGGTCCTTGTCGAAAATCGTTTTGATTTTACCTTAAACATGGCTGCTTTGTTTACATAGAGTTATATAATGAAAACTTGTAGCGACTACTTCTTTGAAACTACCTGACGGATTTTCATGAAACTTCACAGGAATGTTGCTCTTAATGTCTTATTGATCTTAGCAAAATTTCAGGTCGGCCGGAAATTCAAGATGGCCGCCACGGTTAAAAATAGATTTTCAAAAAACAAGTCTGTAGCGACTACTTCCTGAAATCAAAATCAATCAGTAGAGCTTCAAGGTCATTGACCTCTTGTTTAATTTGTTTTACATGTCCAGCAAAGTAACTAAAAAGTCAAAGAGCCGCACTTATGTTCCGCTTAAAAAGTGGCATGAGTATAGCCATATAGCGTTTTGAAATACATGTTAGCCCGTGCGCCATCGCCATAAAAGACCCTATCTATATAATGTTTAAAGTAGAACAATATAAAAAGTAAGTAAGATACAGTGTACTGGTACTGTTTGAATAATAAGGTCGGATCTCTTATAGCTGGCGTGACAAACCGATTGATCAGATCGGGCCAAATCTGACCGCCCGTCTAGTTGAAGTCCGGACCAAAGTGGTGTGTTGCAACGTGGAGATAACTACCAGATCTCCACGCCACTCAACCACCAGGACTCCCTTCTCCAACGACACGGGTCGCCACCCACGGTCAACAGGTGGGTTACATTTCGGGGGGGGGGGGTCTTACCCCTCTGCTAAGTAACGAGCACAGCAGTAAGAAGAACAATGACCAGTGAGGTTATATATGAAATTTGAACACTACTCCAAAGACCGACAAAGTTATAATAATTTAACGCACTTTAACACATTTTTTTTAGAGACGGTAGATGCATTGAAGAGGAAACTGACCTTGACACAGGGTCAGTTGGACACTGATAGTTACTGGAATAAGAAGTACAATAACCAGTGAAGTTATATATGAAATTTGAACACTCTACTCCAAAGGAGAAATAAGTTATAAGAACCTTAACCAAAATGTTTAACCCTGACATATTGTATTATAACTTTCTTGTCCTTGGGAGTAGAATGTTCAAATTTCATATATAACATCCTGGTTATTGCCCGTCTTAATGCCAATAACTTCCAGCCTGCCACTGACCGTGGGTCGGAGTCAAGGTCAGTAAAATACATGTACCGTCAATATTTATGTTAAAATGTGGTGACTGTACATGTATTTAAATACGTGACCTCGACTCGTGACCCACGGTCAGTTGCAGGGCTGGAAGTTATTGGCATTAAGACGGGCAATGAGCAGGAGGTTATATATGAAATTTGAACATTCTACTCCCAAGGACAAAAAAGTTATAATACAATATGTTGACGCCGTCGAGCCCGCCAACATTAGCGGCACCTATAGTCTCGCCTTTTGAACTGTGCTTTGATTTGATTTTTGACACGACAAAGTTAAGATCATATCTTTTAAATTGTTTCGAGAAAAAAGAAATTTCTGAGTTTCCGTTAACAAACAAAACCATAAGTATGAGAAGACAATATGCAATTAGTGTCATAGTTAATTTTTTTATTGCATTTGTTTGTCTCATTCATATTTATTACAAGGTGAGCAATTACCGGAATGTATACCCTGCTTTGCACCGTTAACGGTCAAACACATCTTATTGGAATGTGTAGACTTTGATCCTATGCGTCAAAGATACTACAATGTTAATACTATGAAAGAGTTATTTGATACTGTAGATTTTAGTCTTGTTTTAGATTTCCTGAAAGAGATCAGACTATATAAATCATTGTAATGTCTTCTTATATATATTTACTTGTTTATTTACCCGTTGCCGGGCATTTATTGATTTACTTACATAGTTTATATTACACCTTATCATCCCTTATTTTAATTTTATTTTTAATAGTTTTATCTTTATATATTTACATTAATTTTTAATTAATACTTCATTTTTCATATTTTTTTGGCGCACAATATGGCCTATTTATGTGTCGACGTGCCGTAAAACTCCATTCATTCATTCATTCTTATTTTTCATTGTCATTCTATAATGTAAGGTGTTTATTTTATTTCATTGCAGTGTGACAGTTCTGATTTCTGAAGTTCTACCTTTGATGGACGGCGTATGCGTGTGGAATGAATGAATGGTGTTTTAATTAACAATATTAAATGTAATGTTGAATTCAAGATGTTGAAATTGTAAAAAATGTTTATAAAATTAACTACTTTTTAAATCAATTTATCAAATTATGAATAAAACATCATCCATCAGACAACATATAAAATTTATAAATTAAAAAAAATCAAGACTAACATTTGTTACTGTATATAACTTATCTAACCTATTGCAAATTTGTCTTTATTGTCTGCGTTTTCCATTATCCCTATATAACCAACCATATTGTCTGCGTTTTCCATATATATTTAACCTCTGACGATCCGCCGTAGTTCTTACAAAGGAATTGACGGCTACTCTTCGCTGCCCGCACTGGCAGCAGGAGTCTTTTTTTTTTTTGCGTCTTAGTTATTTTCCTGCACCACGGCCCTCTGCAACTCTCTCTCGGACTTTGTCATTATTTCAAGATTTTCGTGAAAACGGCTTTGTCCGCATTTTGTTGATAATCCGAAGTAATCTTTATACACACTGTAAATATATATTTTATCTCATGTATACATGTAATCTAACATTTAAAGCAATCTTCGACATTTTATTACACGATGTGGACTTCGCCGTTTTATCAGCGTCGTCGAGTCAAGCCTCGATGTGGTTCAAATACAGATCACAGCGGAGCTCGACTAGACGGTGCTCTAGCGGAACTTATATATAGCTTAACATATAGGTTTCTTCAAACTGAATGAATGGTGTTTTACGGCACGTCGACACATAAATAGGTCATATTGTGCGCAAAAAAATGATGAAAAATGAAGAATTAGTTAAAAATTAATGTAAATATATAAAGATAAAATTATTAAAAAATAAGGGATGATAAGGTGTAATATAAACTATGTATGTAAATCAACAAATGCCCGTCAACGGGTATATAAACAAGTAAATATATATAAGAACACATTATAATGATTTATATAGTCTGATCTCTTTTAAGGAAATCTAAAACAAGACTAAAATCTACAGTATCAAATAACTCTTTCATAGTATTAACATTGTAGTTACTGTACCTTTGACGCATAGGATCAAAGTCTACACATTCCAGCAATATGTGTTTGACCGTTAACGGTGCAAAGCAGGGTATACATTCTGGTAATTGCTCACCTTGTAATAAATATGAATGAGTATAACGTGTATGCCCTATCCTGCACCGGGCTAGCACAACTTCCTCTCGACGAACGGGTCTACTAGAAGAACGCCATTCTCCGAGTAACGGTTTAATTGAATGGAGTTTATTGTTAATTGACAAATCCCAAGCGGTTTGCCAAGAGTTACGAATATATGTGTTAATACAACTTTTAAAATCAGTATAAGGTAATTTGGTATTAGATATATGTAAATCTAATGCTGCCTTAGCAGCACTATCAGCTCTATCATTACCACGTATTCCTACATGGCTTGGAAGCCAGCAGAAAATAATAACATTATCAATTATGAGAGAATTGTACTTTTCTAAAAGTTGAAGCACAACTGGGTTATCATGTTTCATATTACCCAGTGCTTGAAGAGATGAAAGGTAATCAGAAAAAATTACAAAATGGTCATCATCAGATTCCTGAATATAATTTAAGGCAAGTTCAATTGCCTTAAGTTCAGCTGAAAAGATCGAGGCCTTGTCAGGCAGGCGGCTCTTTATGCTGTGTTTGTGAACAGCTGCTGCAGCTACCTTATCTCCATCTTTAGAGCCATCTGTGTAGATATGTTGAAAGTCACTGTATTTCGATATAATTTCATTAAATTTGCTTTGAAAGACAGTAGGGTCTGTACTGGATTTGTTATTATTACAAAGATCAAAAATAATTGTTGGAGTTTCCAAAGTTCACGGTGGAATTTGTGGTACTTTGTACTTGGCAATCAAATTTAGGTCGATTTCAGTGTCTCTTAATTTTGGTTTAATACGAAGACCAAATGGTCGAATGGCCTTCGGTTTTCAATCAAAAAGAGGTTCACAACTAGGATTAAAAACATTATCGAAAGTTGGGTTTGACGGGTTAGACTTCAATTTAATGGCGTATTGAAGAGCTAATTTGTCTCGTCTATGAGACAGTGATGGTTCATTGGCTTCAACATATAGACTTTCGGCTGGTGATGTACGAAAGGCACCTAAGGCGAGTCGTAATCCTTGATTATGTATAGGGTCGAGCATCTGCAAGTACGACTTGCGAGTCGATCCATATACTATTGAGCCGTAGTCCAGCTTGGATCTGATAAGAGATCTGTAAAGTCGCAAGAGGACTTTTCGATCTGCTCCCCAATTAGTGTTTGCAACAACTTTAAGTAAGTTAAGAGCTTTAAGGCATTTGGCCTTCAAGTATTTAAGGTGTGGTATATACGTTAATTTACGGTCGAAAATAAGACCAAGGAATTTTGTCTCATCCACTACTGGTATTGGTGACCCATCCAGTGTTAGATGAGGGTCTTCATGATGTTTACGAAGTTGACAAAAGTGCATACAATTAGTTTTAGATTTAGAAAATTTAAAACCATTTTCATCAGACCAGGTCTGAAGTTTATTGAGACATTGTTGTAATTGTCTCTCGATAGTATTCATGTTTTTTGCACGATAACATATAACAAAGTCGTCAACATATAGCGAACAATCCACACCTGGATTGATGCATTTTACTATACTGTTAATCTTTATATTAAAAAGTGTGACAGATAGTATGCTGCCCTGTGGAACACCCATCTCCTGTTCATGAATATCAGAGAGGGTTGAACCCATTCGGACACGACATTGTCTATCATCTAAGAATTTCTCTATAAAAATGGGTAATCGGCCTCTAAGACCAATGTCATGTAGATCATTCATAATACCGTACTTCCATGCAGTATCATAAGCTTTCTCCAAGTCAAAAAGTACAGCGACTACATGTTCTTTCTTTACGAAAGCTTCCCTAATAAATGATTCAAATCGAATGAGATTGTCTGTTGTGCCTCGTTGGCGCCGGAATCCACTTTGATACTTTGTTATCAGTTTGTTGGATTCCAGGTACCAAACGAGTCTCTCATTAATCATTCGTTCCATGGTTTTACATATACAACTCGTTAAAGCAATAGGGCGATACTTTATTGGGTCCGTATGATCCTTTCCAGGTTTGGGGACTGGAATAACGATTGCTTCCCGCCAAGAATCGGGGAAGATTACAGTCACCCAAACCTTATTAAATATATCAAGAAGGGTAGAGAGACAGGATTCAGCTAAATGTTTTAGTAATTTATAATGGATATCATCAGGACCAGCTGATGTATCATGAGCCTTTTTAAGGGACTCTCGAAGTTCTTTGAGAGTGAATAGTTTATTGTATTTTTCCAAGTTTTTCGACTTGAAGTTCAGCTTCTTCTGTTCTTTTTGTTTCTTATTTTTCAGAAAATTTGGTTGACAATTTTCAGAAGAAGAATTTTTTGAAAAGGTTTCTGCCAAAGTGTTTGTAATATCTTTGACAGATGTTATATCTCCATTATCTGTTTTAAGATGATTTACAGAACTAGAATTACCTTTACCACTTATTTTCCGGACCATGTCCCATGTCTTCTTAAGAGATGAGCGAGAATTCAGCCTAGAGACATAAGATCTCCAGGATTTCCTCTTGCTATCCTTAATAGTACGACGGGCTTTCGCACGAAAAACTCGAAAGTTATCTAAATTTGTTTGAGTTGGCCGCAAGTTAAAATTATTTAATGCAGCTTTACGATCGCTGACTGCCTTTTTGCAGTCATCGTCTACCATGGTTTATGTGGGCGTTTAGGATTTGCCGAGGTTTTTGGAATGGTTTGATCAGCTATATCGTGAAGAGTTTTGGTAAAAAGAGCAGTTGCGTCTTCGACATCCTCAAAAACGGAAGGCTTTAATTGTTCCTCGTAAAGAGATTGAAACGTAGTCCAATCAGCCTTGCGAAGTTTCCATCGTTGCGTTTTTTCGAGAAGTGGAGGGCCGATATTTTCAAGAAATATGGGGAAGTGGTCACTTCCACAGAGGTCGTCTACAACACTCCACGAAAAATCCATCAAAAGCGTTGGATCGCATATTGTTAAATCAATGGAAGAATGAGAGCCTGTAGCAGGATGTAAGTAAGTATGTGACTTATTATTAAAAAGACACAAATTGTTTTTGGCTAAGAAATCCTCAATTTTCTTGCCTTTATCGTTTATATCTTTACAACCCCAGATGTAGTTGTGTGCATTAAAATCGCCCAAGAGTATAAAAGGTGATGGCAATTGTGCAACTAGGTGATTTAGATCTTTAGGGTCTAGTGAAGAACTAGGTGATAAATATAAGGAACATTTTGTTATGACTCTGTGCATAGTAACACTGACCGCAATAGCTTGCAAATTTGTTTTCAACGGAACAGGTCTGTGAGGAATGTTTCGATTAACGATTATCGAAACTCCACCAGTGGCCTTGTCCCCGGTATCACAAATATGATTGTATAGTGAGTATTGTTTAAAAGATACCTTATCACTTGTCTTCAAGAATGTTTCTTGAAGACAAAGGGCAATAGGATTGTGTTCATTTAAAATTAAGCTGATTTCATCATAATTTGGTTTCAAACCTCGACAATTCCATTGAATGATCTTATTAGTTTTACCCATTATTGAGCGTTAAGGCGACTTTTAATTTTGATTTTATTTTTGACCTTAGATTTAGGAGAGGTCTTAGGAGACTCAAGCAGCGACATCTCCACTGATGGATCCTCCTCCCCGGAAGAAGTCAGCTGAAGTGGCACCTCAACTAACCTTTCATGAGAGGATGGAAGTGGCAGTGCAGCTGCCGGCTCTGAAATGTCCATAAGCTGTTCGAATTTGTTATGCAGCTCAATAGGGCCATTAGACACCTTTGGCTGCTCCTTGTGCTCCCCAGTTGGAGAAGCACTAGGCTTTCCAACTTCCTTAGTTGGAGCAGCACTAGGCTTTCCAACTTCCTTAGCCGGAGCAGCACCAGCCTTCCAACCGAGGATGTATTAGGCTTCACGACTGGGGAACTTCTAGACTTCACAGTCTTAGAAGAACCCTCTTTCCAATTCTGAGAAATTGACATGCTCTTGACATTGCCAAGCCTGCCGGTTTTGTGTTTGATTTAAATGTAAAAGTTTGATTAGGTGAAAAGTTTAATTTTTGTTTGTTAAGTTGTGTTTGTTGACTTTTGTTTGGATTTGATACTGAGGAAGTATTCTTTGTATTTTGAATTTCTGGCTGTGGTTCGTATTGCGTACTTGCATCCCTGCATTCTGTGTGTGTTGCTGTTGTTTTGAGAATAGATGCGTAAGAGATCGGACTTGAAATTTTATATTTTTCTTCAATTAATTTTCTTGCTTCTGGGAAGGGAATGTTTTCTTTTTCTTTTTTAAATTTTTCACATAATTTTGAATTTGCATGATGTCCCAGACCGCAGTTGGTACATTTGAGGTCGTTAGGACAATCCGATTCGTTATGTTTGAATGTATGAATGAATGGTGTTTTACGGCACGTCGACACATAAATAGGTCATATTGTGCGCAAAAAAAATATGAAAAATGAAGTATTAATTAAAAATTAATGTAAATATATAAAGATAAAACTATTAAAAATAAAATAAGGGATGATAAGGTGTAATATAAACTATGTATGTAAATCAATAAATGCCCGGCAACGGGTATATAAACAAGTAAATATATATAAGAACACATTACAATGATTTATATAGTCTGATCTCTTTCAGGAAATCTAAAACAAGACTAAAATCTACAGTATCAAATAACTCTTTCATAGTATTAACATTGTAGTACCTTTGACGCATAGGATCAAAGTCTACACATTCCAATAAGATGTGTTTGACCGTTAACGGTGCAAAGCAGGGTATACATTCCGGTAATTGCTCACCTTGTAATAAATATGAATGAGTATAACGTGTATGCCCTATCCTGCACCGGGCTAGGACAACTTCCTCTCGACGAATGGGTTTACTAGAAGAACGCCATTCTCCGAGTAACGGTTTAATTGGATGGAGTTTATTGTTAACTGACAAATCCCAAGTGTCTCTTGATTTTGGTTTAATACGAAGACCATGGGGTCGAATGGCCTTCGGTTTTCAATCAAAAAGAGGTTCACAACTAGGATTAAAAACATTATCGAAAGTTGGGTTTGAAGGGTTAGACTTTAATTTAATGGCGTATTGAATGAATGAATGGTGTTTTACGGCACGCCGACACATAAATAGGTCATATAAGCCTCTGGTCAACAGAGCAAGATTCCCTATGGGAAAGTAGCAAAAGGAGAGGTTGGGATAATAGTTTTTGGGTTGCCCGCAAATATATCCCTGAAGAACCCAAGTGACTATGGCAAGGCCGCTCTGAGAATGATGTAGAAGAGCAAAATCGTATTCAATATCAGGTAAGAAAAGGTAACTTCAAATAGAATGAATGGTGTTTTACGTCACGTCGACACATAAATAGGTCATATTGTGTATTTAAAACAATGTTTTTACTACTTCTCCCGTCAGAGTAATTTTGAGATTTGTGGGTCTGACACCTATTCAAATGCTATGACAGTGTCACTCATAATGTTTAGCTCTTTGGCCAGTAGGGCTTATGTGATGGTCTTTTTTGTGGCGTCTAACTCTAGCACCTTCATTTTTCATCCGATCTTTACCAAACTTTACCAGATTGTTGATAGCAATGAAAGCTTGGACAGGTTCGAAAACCAGCCAGATCGGACCAGTATCACCAGAGTTAACGCCCTTGAATTAACGAAATTTGTTATATTTTGTCTTGTCTCCACTCTAGGGTCTCTATTTTGTATTCTATATTTACCAATCCTTTCCAGATTGTTGACATCATTAAAAGCTTTTGGTGTCTAGGTCAAATGTGTTTTACCATTTCCCAGTATAAGAAAACCTTTTCGGGAGCATTTGTCACTTACCAGTGAATTTTCTTGTTTTGTTATGCCCACACTACTTTCGGGCATATAGTGTTAGCCTTGTACGTCCAGAGGTTTGTATGTCACGTTTTTACATTCAAGTTTCAACAAGGAAGTTGACTAAGCACAGGTCAAAATAAATATTAGACAATTACTAGCCTTTCATAACATACTCTTCTTCTAATAAAAGACATGTGGCATACGGGCTCAGTAATTATTGCGTTTATTTATATGGGTATTTTTAGTGTGCATATTTTAATACACGCAGAACAAACACACGAACATGTGTCAGTTTCTCAGTTTAAAAATATAATCATGACTATGTACTTTTTTAGTTTGTTACTACATATATATAAATATTCAATTATAGGACCAATGAGTTTGAATGAATGTGTTTTCTGAAAAATCTAAATTATGTGTCCGTATGTATGCAAACATTTGTAGGTAGGTCCGTATGTATGCAAACATTTGTAGCTAGGGACAGTCCTGGTCGCTTCTAGTTGCCTACTTGCAGGCATATGAGTAAAACGAGTGCCATAATAAAATATACGTATTTAAAATGTAATTAAATCTCAAGTTCGAAGGCATATTAAAGAAACCAAATCCTTATTGTTATTGATATGTGACTGAGGGATGGTTCCCTGACCCTCACACACCTATGACGTGGAAATAAACGGCTTGTTTATATGTGCTTTATTAAAGCACATATAAAACATGCACATGCATCTACAGGATGTGTTGTTTCACTCCTACCTTATGTGACTATAACACTATAAACAAGAGGTCAATGACCTTGAAGCTCTACTGACTGATTTTGATTTCAGGAAGTAGTCGCTACAGACTTGTTTTTTGAAAATCTATTTTTAACCGTGGCGGCCATCTTGATCAATTAGACATTAAGAGCAACATTCCTGTGAAGTTTCATGAAAATCCGTCAAGTAGTCGCTACAAGTTTTCATTATATAACTCTATGTAAACAAAGATGGCCGCTGGCAGCCATGTTTAACGTCAAATCAAAACGATTTTCGACAAGGACCAACATCATGTCATACTGATCATTTTAGAAAAAGTCCCATATCAATATCTCTTATAGTTTTCAAGAAGTAGTTGCTACACACTTATTTATTTTAAATCTATTTTTAGCTGTGGCGGCCATCTTGAATTTCCAGCCGACCTGAAATTTTTCTAGGATCAACTAGACATCAACAGCAACATTCCTTTAAAGTTTCATGACAATCCGCCAAGTAGTTTCAGAGGAGTAGTCGCTACAAGTTTTTACTATATAACTATGTAAACAAAGATTGCCGCTGGCAGCCATGTTTAACGTTGAATCAAAACTATTTTTGACAAGGATCAACATCATGTCATGCTGATCATTTTAGAAAAAGTCCCATATCAATATCACTTATAGTTTTCAAGAAGTAGTCGCTACAAACTTGTATTTTAAAACTCTATTTTTAGCTTTGGCGGCCATCTTGGATTTCACATCAACATGAATTTTTGCTAGGATCAACTAGACTTAGGCAACATTTCTGTAAAGTTTCATGAATATCTATCCAGTAGTTTCAGAGGAGTTGTCGCTACAAATAAAAGTTGACGGACAGACGGACGCCGCACCACGGCATAAGCTCTGCTGATCTCTGATCAGTCGAGCTAAAAATTAAAAAAAATAAGAAAAATAGTAGACATATTTCGCCATGTTTTATTAGGCTTTTATTACAATGGATACAACTTCCAATTTTGGTTAATGGGTAGCAGGTAATGATACTGTTAACACACCAACGTCACAAATTGTATGAAAGTTTAAAACTAAACTTGAATGTTTTTCACATCTTGCATATATTATATTTGACAAGGGATTATCATGTTTATATGTAATGGGAAATGGGATTAAAAGGTCATAAAAATGTTTATATAAACTTTTTTCATATTTCAGCATAAATTGACATCACATTAACTGCTTTATTAAAAAATCACTGCATACGTCATTCCATTCCAGACCACAAGATCCAACTCCAACTGCAGCTCCTGCTGTCAACATCTTTGAAATCAGGTATGTTTAAACATAGACTATTATTATTGTTTCAGTATTATTACTGACACATCAGAATGACATGCTCCAGTTCACCATTAGGCCATGCCGTTTTTAGCTCTACTGATCAGAGATCAGCAGAGCTTATGCCGTGGTGCGGCGTCCGTCCGTCCGTCCGTCTATCCGTCTGTCCGTAAACTTTTATTTGTAGCGACTTCACAGCTGAAACTACTGGATGGATATTCATGAAACTTTACAGAAATGTTGCCCATAAAGTCTAGTTGATCCTAGCAAAAATTCATGTTGATGTGAAATCCAAGATGGCCGCCAAAGCTAAAAATAGAGTTTTAAAATACAAGTTTGTAGCGACTTCTTCTTGAAAACTATAAGTGATATTGATATGGGACTTTTTCTAAAATGATCAGCATGACATGATGTTGATCCTAGTCAAAAATCGTTTTGATTCAACGTTAAACATGGCTGCCAGCGGCCATCTTTGTTTACATAGAGTTATATAGTAAAAACTTGTAGCGACTACTCCTCTGAAACTACTTGGCGGATTGTCATGAAACTTTAAAGGAATGTTGCTGTTGATGTCTAGTTGTTCCTAGAAAAATTTCAGGTCGGCTGGAAATTCAAGATGGCCGCCACAGCTAAAAATAGATTTAAAATAAATAAGTGTGTAGCAACTACTTCTTGAAAACTATGAGTGATATTGATATGGGACTTTTTCTAAAATGATCAGCATGACATGATGTAGATCCTTGTGGAAAATTATTTTGATTCGACGTTAAACATGGCTGCCAGTGGCCATCTTTGGTTACATAGAGTTATATAGTAAAAACTTGTAGCGACTACTCCTCTGAAACTACTTGACGGATGTTCATGAAACTTCACAGGAATGTTGCTCTTGATGTCTTGTTGATCCTAGAAAAATTTCAGGTCGGCCGGAAATTCAAGATGGCCGCCACAGCTAAAAATAGATTTAAAATAAATAAGTTTGTAGCGACTACTTCTTCAAAACAATGAGAGATATTGATATGGGACTTTTTCTATAATGATCAGTATGACATGATGTTGGTCCTTGTCGAAAATCGTTTTGATTCGACGTTAAACATGGCTGCTTTGTTTACATAGAGTTATATAATGAAAACTTGTAGCGACTACTTCTTTGAAACTACCTGACGGATTTTCATGAAACTTCACAGGAATGTTGCTCTTAATGTCTTATTGATCTTAGCAAAATTTCAGGTCGGCCGGAAATTCAAGATGGCCGCCACGGTTAAAAATAGATTTTCAAAAAACAAGTCTGTAGCGACTACTTCCTGAAATCAAAATCAATCAGTAGAGCTTCAAGGTCATTGACCTCTTGTTTATTTATGTTTAGCGTCCGCGTGCGCCTACGTTTTCACGTCATCAACCAAAAAAACAAAGTTTCGATGTCAGAAATGTTTACGAAAAAAATGCCATTTACGCTCGCCTGTCGATGAAGACAGCAAATCTGCGACGATAACAAAGTCTACACATTCAAATAAGATGTGTTTGACCGTTAACGGTGCAAAGCAGGGTATACATTCTGGTAATTTCTCAGCTTCTAATAAATATGAATGAGTATAACGTGTGCCTATCCTAGGACAACTTCCTCTCGACGAATGGGTATACTAGGAGAAAGCCATTCTCCGAGTAACGGTTTAATTGAATGGAGTTTATTTTGCTAAAGTTGAAAACAGCTAAAGTTGGTTGTTAAAGGTGCGAACATTTAAGCGATCATAGACAGATAACATTTATGTTTAATGAACTTCGTTGACTGTTAATTACAATAAATTAAACACGGTTGATTTTCTAATTACATAATGTACCGAAACCAGTCTTCACCACCCTTTCTGTTGTTTTTTGTCTCTTTCATTGTAGTTTCAAGTCCTTGTTTGCAGTACAGTGCGGACCTACGATGCCACCTACGTTCGGACGCTGTGGTTTATATAGGACCCTATATATCATTTTGGGAGAGGCTAGTTACCAGCCATATGGAGTACACGGAAAACGATGACGTCATTTTGTATACACATTGTCGCATTGCGCAATCGAACATACACGATAGACAGCAAATGGGAACAATTCGGTCTGGTTTTCACGATTAATTCTAGAAGTGGACTCGATAAAAGTTGTTATCCATGATCATATAGTGAATACACTTTGTAGAATGTGGTACAGATTGTAGTATTTTACAAATTAGCCAATTTACATTGAAATTAGGCCACTCGATCGGTACCTGGCTGGTTCGGACCGTGTGCGATTCGGAACGCATTATAATTTCCTAATTTCTGTATTAATACATACTATTGTATTAATTCAGAGCTTACTATTTATGTTCCAAACAATGCTTAATTAGAACACAGACATATTTTATCATAGATTATTTTTATTTTGGCCGTTATCTCTCTCTCTCTCTCTCTCTCTCTCTCTCTCTCTCTCTTGAATTCCTAAGATCCTACAGATAACAAGAGTTAAAATCTGTTCAGAATAAGACCTATAAGCCACACATGTGAGATGGATCTTTTTTTGTAACGTTTAACATACATTTGTGATACATCTTCACGCAAGTTTGTAAATCAAATAATTCTTGCATTATACGGTATGAAATTATGTAAAATAGTATTCAATTTCCACTGGTCCAAATCACCCATGTTCCGACAAATCAGCCGACAATCTCTTGAGATCCTAATTAGCCATGGGGATGGGTCTGGAGGTAATTGAGTATAACTGAATGTTGTTTATATAACGACTCAACACAGTATAGGTTATTTAGCGCCGCCCCAGAGAGAGGGGAAGGATACATAGGAATCTGTGAACCGTGCCCTACTCTTATTATCGAATAGATTCCTATGGTTCTTTAACGTGCTTGGAGGATAGACCGATACACGGGACCGCCCGGTTTACGTCCCCATCCGATGGACGAGGCTAATGGAAAATGTCTTGCCTAAGAACACACCGATGAAACTCAGTGGCACCACGGAGGATTGAACCCGAGGGCCTTTGGTTACAAATTCGCCGCGCTATCGACTGTGCCACGTTGTAAGGTGTTGGTATTCCATACATGAAATTCTCACCTGTTCATATCATGTCACATGTAGCCATATTTTGTAATATTTCACATAATTTATATTTTGTTCCGTATTAACAACTTATTTCATGGCAAACCTTTTAATCTCCCTGCTCCCTGTCCGAGGTTACGAGTTTTATTCACAGTGTCTTGAGTGTTTCGTAAAATGCTCTTCCTCAGAGGCCTATATTATGCAGACAAGGTACTGTATACTGTGTGTGCTCACCAGGTAAGATAAGTACTATGGCAATGTTCATTCTTCAAAGAGTATGTTAAGTTGCATTTTGTACACATGTAGAGACAGCTAAGGCGCTAATACCATTTCATATGATTCATGTCTGGAATCCTCATGCTTTCAATACTTCCATATTGATAAGTTGGATGGAAAGGAAGACAAAAGTAGTAGAAGCGACGCTTGGGCATCACGACTGCATGTAAACTACCAGAATTATATAGACCAACCACTTCCAAACATGCCATCCCTCATTTGTATATAGACAGACCACTTCAAAACGTGTCACCTTCCAGAAGTATATAGACCAACCACTTCAAAACAGGTCACCTGCCATAATTACATAGACCAACCACTTCAATACAGGTCACCTACCAGAATTATAAAGACCAACCATTTCAAAACAGTCATCTACCAGAATTTTATAGACCAACCTATGGTGGCTGATTTCTGCCATGTCGTCTTGGCGGGTCGCGAAAAGATGCCACGCGAAAAGACAGGACGACAAAACGACGGATTTCACGTATGAAAACGGCATTTGAAAGGCATCAAGATGACAAATAAATGTGGCCCACTGTAGTCTTATCGCGTGTCATCTTGGCGCTTTATTTTTGTCGTTCTGCATTGTCATCTTTTCGTTTTGTCGATCTGGCAGGCGCCAAGACGACAAGACTACAAATACAGCATTTTGCCATCTTTTCATTTTGTCATTTGCCAAGACAAGACGACAAATACAGCCTTTTGTGTTTTTTTCGTTTTGTCTTTCTGGCGGGCCCCAAGAACAACAAAAATAAAGCACCAAAACAAGTCCCCACGCGAAAAGACGACAATGGGCTACACTTATTTGTCATCTTGGCACCTTTCAAATATCGTTTTGTCATCTTGTTGTCTTAGCGGGTGATCCGCCAAGACACAGATCTAACATTTCTGTGGCCAAGACGACAAAACGACATGGCAGAAATCAGCCACCATAACAACTATTTCAAAACAGGTCACCTACAACAATTATATAGACCAGCCACTTCGTGGAGCGCTTTGGTCTAGTGGAAGAGCGTTGGACCCATGATCCAAAAGTCGTGAGTTCGATTCCCGCCTTTGCCATATGCGTTGTGTCCCTGAGCAAGACACTTTATCTGCATTGCTTAGTACTGGTTCTAACCAGAAAGACATCGAGAGTGATTCAAATAAGTTCATAGAGCTTTCGTTACAATCGCTGTAAAATAAATAAGTTTAAAAAAACAAGAAAAACAACATGTCACCCATAATTTGTATATAGACCGACCACTTCAAAACATGTCAGCTACCAGAAGTATATAGACCAACCACTTCACAACATGTCGTCCATCATATGTATATAGACCAGCCACTTCAAAACAGGTTAGCTACCATAATTATATAGACCAGCCACTTCAAAACATGTCACCCATCATATGTATATATACTAGCCACTTCAAAACATGTCACCCATCATATGTATATAGACCAGCCATTTCAAAACAGGTCAGCTACCATAATTATATAGACCAGCCACTTCAAAACATGTCACCCATCATATGTATATATACTAGCCACTTCACAACATGTCACCCATCATATGTTTATAGACCAGCCACTTCAAAACAGGTCATCTAGCATAATTATATAGACCAGTCACTTCAAAACATGTCACCCGTCATTTGTATATAGACCAGCCACTTCAAAACACGTCACCCATCATTTGTATATAGACCAGTCACTTCAAAACATGTCACCCATCATTGCATATAGAGAAGCCACTTCAAAACATGTCACCCATCATATGTACATAGGCCAGCCACTTAAAAACAGGTCAGCTACCATAATTATATAGACCAGCCACTTCAAAACATGTCACCCATCATATGTATATAACTAGCCACTTCACAACATGTCACCCATCATATGTATATAGACCAGCCACTTCAAAACAGGTCATCTAGCATAATTATATAGACCAGTCACTTCAAAACATGTCACCCGTCATTTGTATATAGACCAGCCACTTCAAAACACGTCACCCATCATTTGTATATAGACCAGTCACTTCAAAACATGTCACCCATCATTGCATATAGAGAAGCCACTTCAAAACATGTCACCCATCATATGTACATAGACCAGCCACTTAAAAACAGGTCAGCTACCATACTTATATAGACCAGCAACTTCAAAACATGTCACCCATCATATGTATATGGACCAGCTATTTCAAAACATGTCACCCATCATGTGAATATAGACCAGCCACTTCAAAACATGTCACCCATCATTTGTATATATACCAACCACTTCAAAACAGGTCACCTACCATAATTATATAGGCCAGCCACTTCAAAACATGTCACCTATCATATGTATATAGACCAGCCACTTCAAAACATGTCACCCGTCATATGTATATAGACCAGCCACTTCAAAATATGTCGCCCATCATTTGTATATAGACCAGCCACTTCAAAACAGGTCAGCTGCCATAATTATATAGACCAGCCACTTCAAAACATGTCACCCATCTTTTGTATATAGACAACCACTTCAAAACAGGTCACCCACCATAATTATATAGGCCAGCCACTTCAAAACAGGTCACCCATCATTTGTATATAGACCAGCCACTTCAAAACCTGTCATCCATCGTATGTATATAGACCAGCCGCTTCAACACAGGTCAGCTACCATAATTATATAGACGAGCCACTTCAAAACATGTCACCCATCATATGTATATGTACCAGCCACTTCAAAACATGTCACCCATCATTTGTACATAGACCAGCCACTTCAAAACACGTCACCAATCATTTGTATATAGACCAGCCACTTCAGAACATGTCAGTTATCATTTGTATATAGACCAACTACTTCAAAACAGGTCACCCACCATAATTATATAGGCCAGCCACTTCAAAACAGGTCACCCATCATTTGTATATAGGCCAGCCAATTCAAAACATGTCACCTACCATAAGTAGATAGACCAGTCACTTCAAAACAGGCCACACATCATATGTATAAAGACCAGCCACTTCAAAACAGGTCACACATCATATGTATATAGACCAGACACTTCAAAACAGGTCACACATCATATGTATATAGACCATCCACTTCAAAACAGGTCAGCAACCATAATTATATAGACCAGCCACTTCAAAACATGTCAACCATCATTTGTATATAGACCAGCCACTTCAACACATGTCATCCATTATATGTATATAGACCAGCCACTTCAAAACAGGTCACCCACAATAATTATATAGGCCAGCCACTTCAAAACAGGTCACCCATCATTTGTATCTAGACCAGCCACTTCAAAACATGTCATCCATCGTATGTATATAGACCAGCCACTTCAAAACAGGTCAGCTACCATAATTATATAGACCAGCCTCTTCAAAACATGTCACCCATCATATGTATATAGGCCAGCCACTTCAAAACATGTCACCCATCATTTGTATATAGACCAACCACTTCAAAACAGGTCACCCACCATAATTATATAGGCCAGCCACTTCAAAACAGGTCACCCATCATTTGTATATAGACCAGCCACTTCAAAACATGTCATCCATCGTATGTATATAGACCAGCCACTTCAAAACAGGTCAGCTACCATAATTATATAGACCAGCCTCTTCAAAACATGTCACCCATCACATGTATATAGGCCAGCCACTTCAAAACATGTCACCCATTATTTGTATATAGACCAGCCACTTCAAAACAGGTCAGCTACCATAATTATATAGACCAGCCACTTCAAAACATGTCAACCATCATTAGTATATAGATCGGCCTCTTTAAAACATGTCACCCATCACATGTATATAGGCCAGCCACTTCAAAACATGTCACCCATTATTTGTATATAGACCAGCCACTTCAAAACAGGTCAGCTACCATAATTATATAGACCAGTCACTTCAAAACATGTCACCCATCATTTGTATATAGACCAACCACTTCAAAACAGGTCACCCACCATAATTATATAGGGCAGCCACTTCAAAACAGGTCACCCATCATTTTTATATAGACCAGCAACTTCAAAACATGTCATCCATCGTATGTATATAGACCAGCCACTTCAAAACAGGTCAGCTACCATAATTATATAGACCAGCCTCTTCAAAACATGTCACCCATCACATGTATAGAGGCCAGCCACTTCAAAACATGTCACCCATTATTTGTATATAGACCAGCCACTTCAAAACAGGTCAGCTACCATAATTATATAGACCAGCCACTTCAAAACATGTCAACCATCATTAGTATATAGATCAGCCACTTCAAAACATGTCACCCATCATATGTATATAGGCCAGCCACTTCAAAACATGTCACTTACAATACTTTTATAGGCCAGCCACTTTAAAACAATTCACATATCATAAGTATATAGACCAGCCACTTCAAAACATATCACCTATCATATGTATATGGACCAGCCACTTCAAAACACGTCACCCATCATTTGTATATAGACTAACTACTTCAAACCAGGTCAGCTACCATAATTTTATAGACCATCCACTTCAAAACATGTCGCCCATCATATGTATATGGACCAGCCACTTCAAAACATGTCAGCCATCATTTGTATATAGACCAGCCACTTCAAAACAGGTCATCTACCACAATTATATAGATCAGCACCTTCAAAACATGTCACACATCATATGTATATAGACCAGCCACTTCAAAACATGTCATTTTTCATTTGTATATAGTCCAGCCACTTCAAAACATGTCACCTACCATACTTTTATAGGCCAGCCACTTTAAAACGGGTCACCTATCATAAGTATATAGGCCAGCCACTTCAAAACGTGTCACCCATCATATGTATATAGGCCAGCCACTTCAAAACATGTCACCCATCATTTGTATATAGACCAACCACTTCAAAACAGGTCACCTACCAACATTATATAGACCAGCCACTTCAAAACATGTCACCAATCATAAGTATATAGACCAGCCACTTCAAAACATGTCACCCATCATTTGTATATAGATCAGCCACTTCAAAACATGTCAACCATCATTTGTATATAGACCAGCCACTTCAAAACATGTCACCCATTATATGTATATAGACCAGCCACTTCAAAACAGGTCAGCTAACATAATTATATAGACCAGCCACTTCAAAACATGTCACCCATCATTTGTATATTGACCAGCCACTTCAAAACATGTCACCCATCATTTGTATGTAAACCAGCCACTTCAAAACAGGTCAGCTACCATAATTATATAGATCAGCCACTTCAAAACATGTCACCCATCATATGTATATAGACCAGCCACTTCAAAACATGTCACCCTTCATTTTTATATAGACCAGCCACTTCAAAACACGTCACCCATCATTTTTATATAGACCAGTCACTTCAAAACATGTCACCCATCATTGCATATAGACCAGCCACTTCAAAACATGTCACCCATCATATGTATATGGACCAGCCACTTCAAAACACGTCACCCATCATATGTATATAAGCCAGCCACTTCAAAACATGTCACTTACAATACTTTTATAGGCCAGCCACTTTAAAACAATTCACATATCATAAGTATATAGACCAGCCACTTCAAAACATGTCACCCATCATATGTATATGGACCAGCCACTTCAAAACACGTCACCCATAATTTGTATATAGACCAGCCACTTCAAAACAGGTCACCTACCAACATTATATAGACCAGCCACTTCTAAACATGTCACCAATCATAAGTATATAGACCAGCCACTTCAAAACAGGTCAGCTACCATAATTATATAGGCCAGCCACTTCAAAACATGTCACCCATTATTTGTATATAGACCAGCCACTTCAAAACAGGTCAGCTACCATAATTATATAGACCAGTCACTTCAAAACATGTCACCCATCATTTGTATATAGACCAACCACTTCAAAACAGGTCACCCATTATAATTATATAGGGCAGCCACTTCAAAACAGGTCACCCATCATTTGTATATAGACCAGCAACTTCAAAACATGTCATCCATCGTATGTATATAGACCAGCCACTTCAAAACAGGTCAGCTACCATAATTATATAGACCATCCTCTTCAAAACATGTCACCCATCACATGTATAGAGGCCAGCCACTTCAAAACATGTCACCCATTATTTGTATATAGACCAGCTACTTCAAAACAGGTCAGCTACCATAATTATATAGACCAGCCACTTCAAAACATGTTAACCATCATTAGTATATAGATCAGCCACTTCAAAACATGTCACCCATCATATGTATATAGGCCAGCCACTTCAAAACATGTCACTTACAATACTTTTATACGCCAGCCACTTTAAAACAATTCACATATCATAAGTATATAGACCAGCCACTTCAAAACATGTCACCTATCATATGTATATGGACCAGCCACTTCAAAACACGTCACCCATCATTTGTATATAGACCAGCCACTTCAAAACATGTCACTCATCATTTATATATAGACTAACTACTTCAAACCAGGTCAGCTACTATAATTATATAGACCAGCCACTTCAAAACATGTCGCCCATCATATGTATATGGACCAGCCACTTCAAAACATGTCAGCCATCATTTGTATATAGACCAGCCACTTCAAAACAGGTCATCTACCACAATTATATAGATCAGCACCTTCAAAACATGTCACACATCATATGTATATAGACCAGCCACTTCAAAACATGTCATTTTTCATTTGTATATAGGCCAGCCACTTCAAAACATGTCACCTACCATACTTTTATAGGCCAGCCACTTTAAAACGGGTCACCTATCATAAGTATATAGGCCAGCCACTTCAAAACGTGTCACCCATCATATGTATATAGGCCAGCCACTTCAAAACATGTCACCCATCATTTGTATATAGACCAGCCACTTCAAAACAGGTCACCTACCAATATTATATAGACCAGCAACTTCAAAACATGTCACCAATCATAAGTATATAGACCAGCCACTTCAAAACATGTCACCTATCATTTGTATATAGATCAGCCACTTCAAAACATGTCAACCATCATTTGTATATAGACCAGCCACTTCAAAACATGTCACCCATTATATGTATATAGACCAGCCACTTCAAAACAGGTCAGCTAACAGAATTATATAGACCAGCCACTTCAAAACATGTCACCCATCATTTGTATATTGACCAGCCACTTCAAAACATGTCACCCATCATTTGTATGTAGACCAGCCACTTCAAAACAGGTCAGCTACCAACATTATATAGATCAGCCACTTCAAAACATGTCACCCATCATATGTATATAGACCAACCACTTCAAAACATGTCACCCGTCATTTTTATATAGACCAGCCACTTCAAAACACGTCACCCATCATATGTATATGGACCAGCCACTTCAAAACACGTCACCCATAATTTGTATATAGACCAGCCACTTCAAAACATGTCACTTACAATACTTTTATAGGCCAGCCACTTTAAAATAATTCACATATCATAAGTATATAGACCAGCCACTTCAAAACATGTCACACATCATATGTATATGGACCAGCCACTTCAAAACGAGTCACCCATAATTTGTATATAGACCAGCCACTTCAAAACAGGTCACCTACCAACATTATTTAGACCAGCCACTTCAAAACATGTCACCAATCATAAGTATATAGACCAGCCACTTCAAAATAGGTCAGCTACCATAATTATATAGATCAGCCACTTCAAAACATGTCACCCATCATATGTATATAGACCAGCCACTTCAAAACATGTCACCCGTCATTTGTATATAGACCAGCCACTTCAAAACACGTCACCCATCATTTTATATAGACCAGTCACTTCAAAACATGTCACCCATCATTGCATATAGACCAGCCACTTCAAAACATGTCACCCATCATATGTATATGGACAGCCACTTCAAAATACGTCACCCATCATTTGTATATAGACCAGCCACTTCAAAACACGTCACCCATCATTTGTATATAGACCAGCCACTTCAAAACATGTCACTCATCATTTGTATATAGACTACCTACTTCATAACAGGTCAGCTACCATAATTATATAGACCAGCCACTTCAAAACATGTCGCCCATCATATGTATATGGACCAGCCACTTCAAAACATGTCAGCCATCATTTGTATATAGACCAGCCACTTCAAAACAGGTCACCTACCACAATTATATAGACCAGCACCTTCAAAACACGTCACACATCATATGTATATAGACCAGCCACTTCAAAACATGTCATCCGTCATTTGTATATAGGCCAGCCACTTCAAAACATGTCACCTACCATACTTTTATAGGCCAGCCACTTTAAAACAGGTCACCCATCATAAGTATATAGGCCAGCCACTTCAAAACGTGTCACCCATCATATGTATATAGGCCAGCCACTTCAAAACAAGTCACCCATCATTTCTATATAGACCAACCACTTCAAAACAGGTCACCTACCAAAATTATATAGGCCAGCCACTTTAAAACGTGTCACCCATCGTAAGTTTATAGACCAGCCACTTCAAGACATGTCACCCATCATTTGTATTTAGACCAACCATTTCAAACATGACACCCATGTTATGTATGTGCACGAACCTTTTCAAGCCACACATCTCATTTCCTATACATGTATATAGATTTACTACAACACATCAATCACTATGTCGCATCACCATCACAGACCTTGACCTACTTATGTCCTACCGGATAAGAAATTGGTTATTTTCTTAGGACATTATATAATCTTTTACACAGTCTTTAACCTTCATGTATTGAAACTATTTGACAGTCTTAAACCTTTTTGAATAACACTTTGATGAATACCAATACCAAACATAGTTCACTATGCCAATTACCTACTTAACAGACTTATTCTGGTCAACAAAACTGTAAATCTCAATTCCTAAGACACTGCATGATTAGATAAACTCTTCAACTTTCTAGAAATACTTAGATTAGTGATGCACTGAAGTATAAAAAAGAGGCCACCGTGAAATGACCTTGACCTTCCTAATGAACTTGTTATGATCAACATTTATCATCCCTCTTATTTACTTTTCTCAGCCAAGAATCTGCATCGCCTGCAGTGCTCTTGTCTTATATGAAACGAAATGCACTCATGCAAGATCCTCTTTTGTAAAAGATAAACTCTTGAGTACATGTAACTGTCTTTAGTCATGCACGATAAGGTGTTTGGTGTCATTCCAAGGCATTTTCCAACAGCATACATCAAGTTTCACAGGTTTTAGTACTATGCGTTTTAAAATATTCAGTTAGAAGGAGGCTCCTCACAGTCCATACTTCTGTTTTCTATCTGAACCTAAAACGTATAAACATAACAAATATTAATCTAGTCATGAATTGGACAACTCCACACATTTGAATATTGTTAATTTTTAAAGAATATAGTAATACCTTGACCACTCTAATACTGAGAAATTTCCTTTTAACAAAATCTGATAAATCTGAATAAATCATCATTACTGTCAATGACAGTTTTTTTTCCGCCAACGTTTCTTGTCATGAATTTGATGTAAAGTCACATCTAATAAAAACTGAACAAAGCTTCTGAAGTATAAACAAACTGTTGAGTACTTACATAATTTCAAGGACTTGTCTACAGCTTTATTTCTTGACTTCTGTTCCAACTCTGAACACAACAAGTCTGCTTCTGTGTAGCTGATGTTCAATACCTTTGCAGCTAGTGCCTCTTTATTGAGCACATGGTCAATGTACTGCATGGCCAAACTGAAGTAAAGTGACATTTACATCCTCCAAATTATGTTAAGGTATACAGCGCTAAGAAAAAACACAATCCTTTATAACAGTAACTATTCTACAGTACAGAACAGTATCTAAGATAGTTTGTTAAAATACTCAATGGTGATTAGTTATTGAGCGGGCTTTAAACAACCTATTAAGAACTCGGACGGCACGTCCTTCAACGTTTGGGACGTCATTTTAAACTAAGTGAAATTTCAGAAAACATTCAAAACAACAATTGCGTTATTTTAAAAGCAATGGGATGTTCGAACAAAAAGTTGAAACTGTTAAAACAGGATAAAGCTGTACATTTGCTTTGTTAGTTGTGGAGGGAGAGATGGGCATTCAGTGTAAGTTGTGTGAATTTGTATTATGTTCAATCTCTCAAAATGTGTGCATGTAATGCACAAAAGTCCATCTTGGATAAAAAAAATATAATATTTTCAGCTGGTTTATATTGTGCGAGATCAAAACCTGGTGATTTGGGCTTGAAACACATCGAAACATGCATGCGGCCATTGGTGTCTATGTTCTTCAAGTACCACCCATCAGGTGTTAGTAGACTGGTATTGATCTGGGAGAATATAAACCCGCTTGAAATATTGTATTTCTTCAATAAAACAAATACAAGCATGCACTTACAACTTATCTTTCTCCATTTCTTTTATAAGCTGTATGTCCTTCATCACCACAATCTGTCCATGTCTGGAGTATGGTCTGCTGTTAAGTGTAGGCATATACATAAATAACGTTTTTAAATTGTAGAACAAAAATAAAATTATGTCGAGCTATATCCATCTTTAAACAGTGTTCAACTTTTCACATCAAGCTCTAAACAGTTTTAGCAATGGACCTTCATTTAAAGACAGTTTAGTTGGCTAATTTACATATGTAACAACTAGGGAACATGATTATATTTTCCCTAAGCAACTCCATCAATATTATTTGTTAGATTTTAAACACACGACTGGTTCTATTTATCTTCACGTTAAAACATTATTAAAGAAAGTATCTTCAAAAAATATAGTACCTTGTTTTATCCAGGAAAAATCGAGTTAAATAAAACACAAGTTACAGCACAGCATTTTAATTTACACTCAAGGCCATGTTTAAATAAAATGAAATCTAACTGAATTGTTTAAATGCTATTTTTCAGAAACGAGATTATAAGTTACAAAGAACCAATATAAAAATAATCAGGAAGATTTCTATATATATAAAACAATTTTATTACAGTTTTAAAACTGCCGACTGCATGTCATATATGTGAAAATGATATTCTATTATACACAAATAAAATCACTTACAGAAGGACTAAACAAGATGAATCCATATCCTCTTAAACTTAGATTTTTTTTCTGTTCAAGAATTCGACACGCCGTTTCCTACAGGGTACCCTTTTTATGCAATGTATACATATTACACATCTTAAATACTATATCATCACAATCACATTTACTTCTTTGTAATATTTCCTTCATTATAACTGATACAAGGTGGTTTTATATTTTCTTGAGTATGTATAAACTGTCGGCATATGAACTGGTCTCTCTGTGTTACACTTTCCTAAATATACACCTGTCCCTATAACTGGACTATGTGTGTTATACCTTCTTGATGATACATGTGTCACTATAACTGGTTTATGTGTGTTATACCGTCCTGATTATACATCTGTCCCTATAACTGGTCTATGTGTGTTATACTTTTTTGATGATATATGTGTCACTATAACTGGTCTATGTGTTTTTTACCTTCTTGATGATATATGTGTCACTATAACTGGTTTATGTGTGTTATACCTTCCTGATTATACATCTGTCCCTATAACTTGTCTATGTGTGTTATACCTTTTCAATGATATATGTGTCACTATAACTGGTCTATGTGTTTTTACCTTCTTGATGATATATGTGTCACTATAACTGGTTTATGTGTGTTATGACTTTCTGATTAATATACATCTGTCCTATAACTCATATATGTGTGTTATACCTTTATGATTATACATCTGTCCTTTAACTGGTCTATGTGTGCTGTACCTTCCTGATTATACATCTTTCCTATAACTGGTCCATGTGTGTTGAACCTTCATACATCTGTCCCTCTAACTGGTCTATGTGTGCTATACCTTCCTGATTAAACATCTAACATATAACTGGTATATGTGTATTATACATTCTTAATGATATATGTGTCACTATAACTGGTTTATGTGTATTATACCTACCTGTGAAGACCAGTATTATATGTCTGAAGACTGGACCTACCTCTTAGTTATTCTTTCACCGTTTATTATGTCTTCCATTCTGTTTATTGCCTCTTTAATCTACAAAAAATGTATCAAACCCAACTTCTAATCTTCATATACAAATATGTATACATATGGTAGGTGACCTGTTTTGAAGTGGCTGGTCTATATACAAATGATGGGTGACCTGTTTTGAAGTGGCTGGCCTATATACTGATGATGGGTGACATGTTGGAAGTGGCTGGTCTGTATCCATATGAGGGGTGATCTGTTTTGAAGTGGCTGGTCTATACACGTATGGTAGGTGACATGTTTTGAAGTGGCTAGTCTATATACAAATGATGGTTGAAATGTTTTGAAGTGGCTGGCCTATATAATTATGGTAGGTGACATGTTTTGAAGTGGCTGGTCTACATATAAATGATGGGTGACATGTTTTGAAGTGGCTGGTGTATATACATATGATGGGTGACATGTCTGAAGTGGCTGATCTATATACAAATGATGAGTGACATGTTTTGAAGTGGCTGGTCTATATACTTATGATGGGTGACATGTTTTGAAGTGGCTGGTCTATATACTTATGGTGGGTGACATGTTTTGAAGTGGCTGGTCTATATACTCATGATGGGTGACATATTTTAAAGTGGCTGGTCTATATACTTATGGTGGGTGACATGTTTTGAAGTGGCTGGTCTATATTATTATGGTAGGTGACCTGTTTTGATGTCGTTGGTCTATATACTGATGATGGGTGACATGTTGGAAGTGGCTGGTCTGTATACATATGATGGATGGCATGTTTTGAAGTGGCTGGTCTATATACTTATGGTAGCTGACCTGTTTTGAAGTGGCTGGTCTATATACAAATGATGGGTGACATGTTTTGAAGTGGCTGGTCTATATACAAATGATGGTTGACATGTTTTGAAGTGGCTGGCCTATATAATTATGGTAGGTGACATGTTTTGAAGTTCCTGGTCTACATACAAATGATGGTTGTCATGTTTTGAAGTGGCTGGTCTGTATACGTATGATGGGCGGCCTGTTTTGAAGTGGCTGGTCTTTATACTTATAGTAGGTGACATGTTTTGAAGTGGCTGGTCTATATACAAATGATGGTTGACATGTTTTGAAGTGGCTGACCTATATACTTATGGTAGGAGACATGTTTTGAAGTGGTTGGTCTATATACTTCTGGTAGCTGACCTGTTTTGAAGTGGCTGGTCTATATATACTTATGGTAGGTGACATGTTTTGAATTGGCTGGTCTATATACAAATGATGGTTGACATGTTTTGAAGTGGCTGGCCTATATAAACATGGTAGGTGATATGTTTTGAAGTGGCTGGTCTACATACAAATGATGGGTGACATGTTTTGATGTGGCTGGTCTGTATACATATGCGTGACATATTTTGAAGTGGCTGGTCTGTATAGAAATGATGGGTGACCTGTTTTGAAGTGGCTGGTCTGTATAGAAATGATGGGTGACATGTTTTGATGTGGCTGGTCTGTATACATATGCGTGACATATTTTGAAGTGGCTGGTCTGTATAGAAATGATGGGTGACATATTTTGAAATGGTTGATCTATATACTTCTGATAGCTGACCTGTTTTGAAGTGGCTGGTCTACATACAAATGATGGGTGACATGTTTTGATGTGGCTGGTCTGTATACATATGCGTGACATATTTTGAAGTGGCTGGTCTGTATAGAAATGATGGGTGACATATTTTGAAATGGTTGATCTATATACTTCTGGTAGCTAACCTGTTTTGAAGTGACTGGTCTATATATACTTATGGTAGGTGACATGTTTTGAATTGGCTGGTCTATATACAAATGATGGTTGACATGTTTTGAAGTGGCTGGCCTATATAAACATGGTAGGTGATATGTTTTGAAGTGGCTGGTCTACATACAAATGATGGGTGACATGTTTTGATGTGGCTGGTCTGTATACATATGCGTGACATATTTTGAAGTGGCTGGTCTGTATAGAAATGATGGGTGACCTGTTTTGAAGTGGCTGGTCTATATACAACTGATGGGTGACATGTTTTGAAGTGGCTGGTCTATATACTGATGATGTATGACATGTTTTGATGTGGCTGGTCTGTATACATATGCGTGACATCTTTTGAAGTGACTGGTCTGTATACATATAATGGGTGGCCTGTTTTGAAGTGGCTGGTCTATATACTTACGGTAGCTGACCTGTTTTGAAGTGGCTGGTCTATATACAAATGAAGGGTGACATGTTTTGAAGTGGCTGGTCTATATACTTATGATGGGTGACATGTTTTGAAGCGACTGGTCTTTATATATATGATGGGTGACGTGTTTTGAAGTGGCTGGTCTATATGGTTAGTCTATATACTTCTGGTAGCTGACCTGTTTTGAAGTGACTGGTCTATATACTTATGGTAGGTGACATGTTTTGAAGTGTCTGGTCTATAAACAAATGATGGTTGACATGTTTTGAAGTGGCTGGCCTATATAATTATGGTAGGTGACATGTTTTGAAGTGGCTGGTCAATATACTGATGATGTATGACATGTTTTGAAGTGACTGGTCTGTATACATATAATGGGTGGCCTGTTTTGAAGTGGCTGGTCTATATACTTATGGTAGCTGACCTGTTTTGAAGTGGCTGGCCTATATAATTATGGTAGGTGACATGTTTTGAAGTGGCTGGTCTATATACAAATGATGGGTGGCCTGTTTTGAAGTGGCTGGTCTATATACTTATGATGGGTGACATGTTTTAAAGTGGCTGTTCTATATACTGATGATGGGTGACATGTTGGAAGTGGCTGGTCTGTATACATACGATGGGTGTCCTGTTTTTAAGTGGCTGGTCTATATATTTATGGTAGGTGACATGTTTTGAAGTGGCTGGTCTATATACAAATGATGGATGACATGTTTTGAAGTGGCTGGTCTATATACAAATGATGGGTGACCTGTTTTGAAGTGGTTGGTCTATATACTTATGATGGGTGACATGTTTTAAAGTGGATTATCTATATACTTATGGTGGGTGACATGTTTTGAAGTGGCTGGTCTATATACTTATGATGGGTGACCTGTTTTGAAGTGGCTGGGGTATATACTTATGGTAGTTTACATGTGTTGAAGTGGCTGGTCTATATACAAATAACGGGTGGCCTGTTTTGAAGTGGCTGGTCTATATACTTATGATGGGTGACATGTTTTGAAGTGGCTGGTCTATATACTTATGGTGGGTGACATGTTTTGAAGTGGCTGGTCTATATACTTATGATGGGTGGCCTGTTTTGAAGTGGCTGGTCTATATATTTATGACGGGTGACCTGTTTTGAAGTGGCTGGCCTATATAATTATGGTAGGTGACATGTTTTGAAGTGGCTGGTCTATATACAAATAATGGGTGGCCTGTTTTGAAGTGGCTGGTCTATATACTTATGATGGGTGACATGTTTTAAAGTGGCTGTTCTATATACTGATGATGGGTGACATGTTGGAAGCGGCTGGTCTGTATACATACGATGGGTGTCCTGTTTTTAAGTGGCTGGTCTATATATTTATGGTAGGTGACATGTTTTGAAGTGGCTGGTCTATATACAAATGATGGATGACATGTTTTGAAGTGGCTGGTCTATATACAAATGATGGGTGGCCTGTTTTGAAGTGGTTGGTCTATATACTTATGATGGGTGACATGTTTTAAAGTGGCTTATCTATATACTTATGGTGGGTGACATGTTTTGAAGTGGCTGGTCTATATACTTATGATGGGTGACCATGGTTTGAAGTGGCTGGGGTATATACTTATGGTAGGTGACATGTGTTGAAGTGGCTGGTCTATATACAAATAACGGGTGGCCTGTTTTGAAGTGGCTGGTCTATATACTTATGATGGGTGAAATGTTTTAGAGTGTCTGGTCTATATACTTATGGTGGGTGACATGTTTTGAAGTGGCTGGTCTATATACTTATGATGGGTGACCTGTTTTGATGTGGCTGGCGTATATACTTATGGTAGGTGACATGTGTTGAAGTGGCTGGTCTATATACAAATGATGGGTGACATGTTTTGAAGTGGCTGGCGTATATACTTATGATGGGTGACATGTTTTGAAGTGGCTGGTCTATATACATATGATGGGTGGCCTGTTTTGAAGTGGCTTGTCTATATACTTATGGTAGGTGACAAGTTTTTAAGTGGCTGGTCTATCTACTTATGATGGGTGACATGTTTTGAAGTGGCTTGTCTATATACAAATAATGGTTGACATGTTTTGAAGTGGCTGGTCTATATACATATGATGGTTGACATGTTTTGAAGTGGCTGGCCTATATAAGTATGGTAGGTGACATGTTTTGAAGTGGCTGGTCTACATACAAATGATGGGTGACATGTTTTGATGTGGTTGGTCTATATACATATGATGCGTGACATCTTTTGAAGTGGCTGGTCTGTATACATATCATGGGTGACATGTTTTGAAGTGGCTGGTCTATATACAACTGATGGGTGACATGTTTTGAAGTGGCTGGTCTATATACTGATGATGTATGACATGTTTTGAAGTGACTGGTCTGTATACATATAATGGGTGGCCTGTTTTGAAGTGGCTGGTCTATATACTTATGGTAGCTGACCTGTTTTGAAGTGGCTGGTCTATATACAAATGATGGGTGACATGTTTTGAAGTGGCTGGTCTATATACTTTTGATGGGTGACATGTTTTGAAGCGACTAGTCTATATATCTATGATGGGTGACGTGTTCTGAAGTGGCTGGTCTATATACTTATGATGGGTGAACTGTTTTGATGTGGCTGGTCTATATACATATGATGCGTGACATCTTTTGAAGTGGCTGGTCTGTATACATATGATGGTTGACATGTTTTGAAGTGGCTGGCCTATATAATTATGTTAGGTGACATGTTTTGAAGTGGCTGGTCTGTATACAAATGATGGGTGACATGTTTTGATGTGGCTGGTCTATATACATATGATGCGTGACATCTTTTGAAGTGGGTGGTCTATATACAACTGATGGGTGACATGTTTTGAAGTGGCTGGTCTATATACAACTGATGGGTGACATGTTTTGAAGTGGCTGGTCTATATACTGATGATGTATGACATGTTTTGAAGTGACTGGTCTGTATACATATAATGGGTGGCCTGTTTTGAAGTGGCTGGGCTATATACTTATGGTAGCTGACCTGTTTTGAAGTGGCTGGTCTATATACAAATGATGGGTGACATGTTTTGAAGTGGCTAGTCTATATACTTTTGATGGATGACATGTTTTGAAGCGACTAGTCTATATATCTATGATGGGTGACGTGTTCTGAAGTGGCTGGTCTATATACTTATGATGGGTGACCTGTTTTGAAGTGGCTGGTCTATATACATACGATGGGTGACATGTTTTGAAGTGGCTGATATATATACAATTGATGGGTGACATGTTTTGAAGTGGCTGGTCTATATACTTATGATGGGTGACATGTTTTGAAGTGGCTGGTCTATATACTTATGATGGGTGACATGTTTTCAAGTGGCTGGTCTATATAGAAATGATGGGTGACATGTTTTGAAGTGGCTGCTCTATATACTTATGATGGGTGACATGTTTTGAAGTGGCTGGTCTATATACTTATGATGGGTGACATGTTTTGAAGTGGCTGGTCTATATACAAATGATGGGTGACATGTTTTGAAGTGGCTGGTCTATATACTTCTGGTGGATGACATGTTTTGAAGTGGCTGGTCTATATACAAATGATGGGTGACATGTTTTGAAGTGGCTGGTCTATATACTTATGGTCGGTGGACTGTTTTGAAGTGGCTGGTCTATATACAAATGATGGGTGACATGTTTTGAAGTGGCTGGTCTATATACAAATGATGGGTGACATGTTTTGAAGTGGCTGGTCTATATACTTATGATGGGTGACATGTTTTGAAGTGGCTGGTCTATATACTTATGATGGGTGACATGTTTTGAAGTGGCTGGTCTATATACAAATGATGGGTGACATGTTTTGAAGTGGCTGGTCTAAATACTTATGGTGGGTGACATGTTTTGAAGTGGCTGGTCTATATACTTATGATGGGTGACATGTTTTGAAGTGGCTGGTCTATATACAAATGATGTGTGACATGTTTTGAAGTGGCTGGTCTATATACTTATGGTAGGTGACATGTTTTGAAGTGGCTGATTTATATACAAATGATGGGTGACATGTTTTGAAGTGGCTGGTCTGTATACTTATGATGGATGACATGTTTTGAAGTGGCTTGTCTATATACATATGATGGGTGACATGTTTTGAAGAGTCTGGTCTATATACAAATGATGGGTGACATGTTTTTAAGTGGCTGCTCTATCTACTTATGATGGGTGACATGTTTTGAAGTGGCTGGTCTATATACATATGATGGGTGACATGTTTTGAAGTGGCTGGTCTATATACAAATGATGGTTGACATGTTTTGAAGTGACTGGCCTATATAATTATGGTAGGTGACATGTTTTGAAGTTTCTGGTCTACATACAAATGATGGTTGTCATGTTTTGAAGTGGCTGGTCTGTATACATATGATGGGCGGCCTGTTTTGAAGTGGCTGGTCTTTATACTTATGGTAGGTGACATGTTTTGAAGTGGCTGGTCTATATACAAATGATGGTTGACATGTTTTGAAGTGGCTGGCCTATATACTTATGGTAGGAGACATGTTTTGAAGTTGTTGGTCTATATACTTCCGGTAGCTGACCTGTTTTGAAGTGGCTGGTCTATATACAAATGATGAGTGAAATGTTTTGAAATGGTTAGTCTATACACTTCTGGTAGCTGACCTGTTTTGAAGTGACTGGTCTATATACTTATGGTAGGTGACATGTTTTGAAGTGTCTGTTCTATACACAAATGATGGTTGACATGTTTTGAAGTGGCTGGCCTATATAATTATGGTAGGTGACATGTTTTGAAGTGGCTGGTCTACATACAAATGATGGGTGACATGTTTTGATGTGGCTGGTCTATATACATATGATGCGTGACATCTTTTGAAGTGGCTGGTCTTTATACATATGATGGGTGACATGTTTTGAAGTGGCTGGTCTATATACAACTGATGGGTGACATGTTTTGAAGTGGCTGGTCTATATACTGATGATGTATGACATGTTTTGAAGTGACTGGTCTGTATACATATAATGGGTGGCCTGTTTTGAAGTGGCTGGTCTATATACAAATGATGGGTGACACGTTTTGAAGCGACTATTCTATATATTTATGATGGGTGACGTGTTCTGAAGTGGCTGGTCTATATACTTATGATGGGTGACCTGTTTTGAAGTGGCTGGTCTATATAATTATGGTAGGTGACATGTTTTGAAGTGGCTGGTCTTTATTCAAATGATGGTTGACATGTTTTGAAGTGGCTGGTCTATATACTTATGATGGGTGGCCTGTTTTGAAGTGGCTGGTCTATATATTTATGGTAGGTGACATGTTTTGAAGTTGCTGGTCTATATACAAATGATGGTTGACATGTTTTAAAGTGGCTGGTCTATATAGAAATGATGGGTGACATGTTTTGAAGTGGCTGGTCTATAAACATATGATGGGTGACATGTTTTGAAGTGGCTGGTCTATATACTTATGGTGGGTGACATGTTTTGAAGTGGCTGGCCTATATAATTATGGTAGGTGACATGTTTTAAAGTGGCTGGTCTATATACAAATGATGGATGACATGTTTTGAAGTGGCTGGTCTATATACAAATGATGGGTGGCCTGTTTTGAAGTGGTTGGTCTATATATTTATGATGGGTGACCTGTTTTGAAGTGGCTGGCCTATATAATTATGGTAGGTGACATGTTTTGAAGTGGCTGGTCTATATACAAATGATGGTTGACATGTTTTGAAGTGGCTGGTCTATATAGAAATGATGGGTGACATGTTTTGAAGTGGCTGGTCTATATACATATGATGGGTGGCCTGTTTTGAAGTGGCTGGTCTATATATTTATGATGGGTGACCTGTTTTGAAGTGGCTGGCCTATATAATTATGGTAGGTGACATGTTTTGAAGTGGCTGGTCTATATACAAATGATGGATGACGTTTTGAAGTGGCTGGTCTATATACAAATGATGGGTGGCCTGTTTTGAAGTGGTTGGTCTATATACTTATGATGGCTGACATGTTTTAAAGTGGCTTATCTATATACTTATGGTGGGTGACATGTTTTGAAGTGGCTGGTCTATATACTTATGATGGGTGACCTGTTTTGAAGTGGCTGGGGTATAAACTTATGGTAGGTGACATGTGTTGAAGTGGCTGGTCTATATACAAATAACGGGTGGCCTGTTTTGAAGTGGCTGGTCTATATACTTATGATGGGTGACATGTTTTAGTGTGTCTGGTCTATATACTTATGGTGGGTGACATGTGTTGAAGTGGCTGGTCTATATACAAATAACGGGTGGCCTGTTTTGAAGTGGCTGGTCTATATACTTATGATGGGTGACATGTTTTAGTGTGTCTGGTCTATATACTTATGGTGGGTGACATGTTTTGAAGTGGCTGGTCTATATACTTATGATGGGTGACCTGTTTTGAAGTGGCTGGCGTATATACTTATGGTAGGTGACATGTGTTGAAGTGGCTGGTCTATATACAAATGATGGGTGACATGTTTTGAAGTGGCTGGCGTATATACTTATGATGGGTGGCCTGTTTTGAAGTGGCTAGTCTATATACTTATGGTAGGTGACAAGTTTTTAAGTGGCTGGTCTATCTACATATGATGGGTGACACGTTTTGAAGTGGCTGGTCTATATACAAATAATGGTTGACATGTTTTGAAGTGGCTGGTCTATATACATATGATGGGTGACATGTTTTGAAGTGGCTGGTCTATATACAAATGATGGTTGACATGTTTTAAAGTGACTGGCCTATATAATTATGGTAGGTGACATGTTTTCAAGTTTCTGGTCTACATACAAATGATGGTTGTCATGTTTTGAAGTGGCTGGTCTGTATACATATGATGGGCGGCCTGTTTTGAAGTGGCTGGTCTTTATGCTTATGGTAGGTGACATGTTTGAAGTGGCTGGTCTATATACAAATGATGGTTGACATGTTTTGAAGTGGCTGGCCTATATACTTATGGTAGGAGACATGTTTTGAAGTGGTTGGTCTATATACTTCCGGTAGCTGACCTGTTTTGAAGTGGCTGGTCTATATACAAATGATGGGTGAAATGTTTTGAAATGGTTAGTCTATATACTTCTGGTAGCTGACCTGTTTTGAAGTGAGTGGTCTATATACTTATGGTAGGTGACATGTTTTGAAGTGTCTGGTCTATACACAAATGATGGTTGACATGTTTTGAAGTGGCTGGCCTATATAATTATGGTAGGTGACATGTTTTGAAGTGGCTGTTCTACATACAAATGGTGGGTGACATGTTTTGATGTGGCTGGTCTATATACATATGATGCGTGACATGTTTTGAAGTGGCTGGTCTGTATACATATGATGGGTGACATGTTTTGAAGTGGCTGGTCTATATACAACTGATGGGTGACATGTTTTGAAGTGGTTGGTCTATATACTGATGATGTATGACATGTTTTGAAGTGACTGGTCTGTATACATATAATGGGTGGCCTGTTTTGAAGTGGCTGGTCTATATACTTATGGTAGCTGACCTGTTTTGAAGTGGCTGGTCTATATACAAATGATGGGTGACATGTATTGAAGTGGCTGGTCTATATACTTTTGATGGGTGACATGTTTTGAAGCGACTAGTCTATATATCTATGATGGGTGACGTGTTCTGAAGTGGCTGGTCTATATACTTATGATGGGTGACCTGTTTTGAAGTGGCTGGTCTATATAATTATGGTAGGTGACATGTTTTGAAGTGGCTGGTCTATATACATACGATGGGTGACATGTTTTGAAATGGCTGATATATACAATTGATGGGTGACATGTTTTGAAGTGGCTGGTCTATATACTTATGATGGGTGACATGTTTTGAAGTGGCTGGTCTATATACTTATGATGGGTGACATGTTTTGAAGTGGCTGGTCTATATAGAAATGATGGGTGACATGTTTTGAAGTGGCTGCTCTATATATTTATGATGGGTGACATGTTTTGAAGTGGCTGGTCTATATACTTATGATGGGTGACATGTTTTGAAGTGGCTGGTCTATATACAAATGATGGGTGACATGTTTTGAAGTTGCTGGTCTATATACTTATGGTGGATGACATGTTTTGAAGTGGCTGGTCTATATACAAATGATGGGTGACATGTTTTGAAGTAGCTGGTCTATATACTTATGGTGGATGGACTGTTTTGAAGTGGCTGGTCTATATACAAATGATGGGTGACATGTTTTGAAGTGGCTGGTCTATATACAAATGATGGGTGACATGTTTTGAAGTGGCTGGTCTATATACAAATGATGGGTGACATGTTTTGAAGTGGCTGGTCTAAATACTTATGGTGGGTGACATGTTTTGAAGTGGCTGGTCTATATACTTATGATGGGTGACATGTTTTGAAGTGGCTGGTCTATATACAAATGATGTGTGACATGTTTTGAAGTGGCTGGTCTATATACTTATGGTAGGTGACATGTTTTGAAGTGGCTGATTTATATACAAATGATGGGTGACATGTTTTGAAGTGGCTGGTCTATATACTTATGATGGATGACATGTTTTGAAGTGGCTGGTCTATATACATATGATGGGTGACATGTTTTGAAGAGGCTGGTCTATATACAAATGTTGGGTGATCTGTTTTAAAGTTGCTGGTCTATATACTTATGTTTTGAAGTTGCTGGTCTATATACTTATGGTGGGTGACATGTTTTGAAGTGGCTGGTCTATATACATATGATGGGTGACATGTTTTGAAGAGGCTGGTCTATATACAAATGATGGGTGACATGTTTTTAAGTGGCTGGTCTATCTACTTATGATGGGTGACATGTTTTGAAGTGGCTGGTCTATATACATATGATGGGTGACATGTTTTGAAGTGGCTGGTCTATATACAAATGATGGTTGACATGTTTTGAAGTGACTGGCCTATATAATTATGGTAGGTGACATGTTTTGAAGTTTCTGGTCTACATACAAATGATGGTTGTCATGTTTTGAAGTGGCTGGTCTGTATACATATGATGGGCGGCCTGTTTTGAAGTGGCTGGTTTTTATACTTATGGTAGGTGACATGTTTTGAAATGGCTGGTCTATATACAAATGATGGTTGACATGTTTTGAAGTGGCTGGCCTATATAATTATGGTAGGAGACATGTTTTGAAGTAGTTGGTCTATATACTTCCGGTAGCTGACCTGTTTTGAAGTGGCTGGTCTATATACAAATGATGGGTGAAATGTTTTGAAATGGTTAGTCTATACACTTCTGGTAGCTGACCTGTTTTGAAGTGACTGGTCTATATACTTATGGTAGGTGACATGTTTTGAAGTGTCTGTTCTATACACAAATGATGGTTGACATGTTTTGAAGTGGCTGGCCTATATAATTATGATAGGTGACATGTTTTGAAGTGGCTGGTCTACATACAAATGATTGGTGACATGTTTTGATGTGGCTGGTCTATATACATATGATGCGTGACATCTTTTGAAGTGGCTGGTCTGTATACATATGATGGGTGACATGTTTTGAAGTGGCTGGTCTATATACAACTGATGGGTGACATGTTTTGAAGTGGCTGGTCTATATACTGATGATGTATGACATGTTTTGAAGTGACTGGTCTGTATACATATAATGGGTGGCCTGTTTTAAAGTGGCTGGTCTATATACTTATGGTAGCAGACCTGTTTTGAAGTGGCTGGTCTATATACAAATGATGGGTGACATGTTTTGAAGTGGCTGGTCTATATACTTTTGATGGGTGACACGTTTTGAAGCGACTAGTCTATATATTTATGATTGGTGACGTGTTCTGAAGTGGCTGGTCTATATACTTATTATGGGTGACCTGTTTGAAGTGCCTGGTCTATATAATTATGGTAGGTGACATGTTTTGAAGTGGCTGGTCTTTAAACAAATGATGGGTGACATGTTTTGAAGTGGCTGGTCTATATACTTATGATGGGTGGCCTGTTTTGAAGTGGCTGGTCTATATATTTATGGTAGGTGACATGTTTTGAAGTTGCTGGTCTATATACAAATGATGGTTGACATGTTTTGAAGTGGCTGGTCTATATAGAAATGATGGGTGACATGTTTTGAAGTGGCTGGTCTATATACAAATGATGGGTGACATGTTTTGAAGTGGCTGGTCTATATACTTATGGTGGGTGACATGTTTTGAAGTGGCTGGTCTATATACAAATGATGGGTGACATGTTTTGAAGTGGCTGGTCTATATACTTATGGTAGGTGGCCTGTTTTGACGTGGCTGGTCTATATACAAATGATGGGTGACATGTTTTGAAGTGGCTGGTCTATATACAAATGATGGGTGACATGTTTTGAAGTGGCTGGTCTATATACTTATGATGGGTGACATGTTTTGAAGTGGCTGGTCTATATACTTATGATGGGTGACATGTTTTGAAGTGGCTGGTCTATATACAAATGATGGGTGACATGTTTTGAAGTGGCTGGTCTAAATACTTATGGTTTGTGACATGTTTTGAAGTGGCTGGTCTATATACTTATGATGGTTGACATGTTTTGAAGTGGCTGGTCTATATACTTATGGTGGGTGACATGTTTTGAAGTGGCTGGTCTATATACAAATGATGGGTGACATGTTTTGAAGTGGCTGGTCTATATACTTATGGTAGGTGGCCTGTTTTGACGTGGCTGGTCTATATACAAATGATGGGTGACATGTTTTGAAGTGGCTGGTCTATATACAAATGATGGGTGACATGTTTTGAAGTGGCTGGTCTATATACTTATGATGGGTGACATGTTTTGAAGTGGCTGGTCTATATACTTATGATGGGTGACATGTTTTGAAGTGGCTGGTCCATATACAAATGATGGGTGACATGTTTTGAAGTGACTGGTCTAAATACTTATGGTTTGTGACATGTTTTGAAGTGGCTGGTCTATATACTTATGATGGTTGACATGTTTTGAAGTGGCTGGTCTATACACAAATGATGTGTGACATGTTTTGAAGTGGCTGGTCTATATACTTATGGTAGGTGACATGTTTTGAAATGGCTGATCTATTTACAAATGATGGATGACATGTTTTGAAGTGGCTGGTCTATATACTTATGATGGATGACATGTTTTGAAGTGGCTGGTCTATATACATATGATGGGTGACATGTTTTGAAGAGGCTGGTCTATATACAAATGTTAGGTGATATGTTTTGAAGTTGCTGGTCTATATACTTATGGTGGGTGACATGTTTTGAAGTGGCTGGTCTATATACATATGATGGGTGACATGTTTTGAAGAGGCTGGTATATATACAAATGATCGGTGACATGTTTTGAAGTTTCTGGTCTATATAATTATGGTAGGTGACCTGTTTTGATGTCGTTGGTCTATATACAAATGATGGGTGGCATGTTTTGAAGTGGCTGATCTATATACATATGATAGGTGACATGTTTTGAAGTGGCTGGTCTATATACAACTGATGGGTGACATGTTTTGAAGTGGCTGGTCTGTATAATTCTGGAAGGTGACCCATTTTGAACTGGTTGGGTCTATATACTTCTGGTAGGTGACCTGATTTGAAGTGGTTGGTCTATATAATTCTGGTAGCTGACCTGTTTTGAAGTGGTTGGTCTATATACAAATGATGGGTGACATGTTTTGAAGTGGTTGGCCACCCCCTTCCCACATCACACCAGCCATGTTCCCTCCCCTATCTTTACGACACCTTTGTAGGAGAAAAGGATCAGCATAATATATTTGCGTAATGCCACCTACAAAAAACTCAGTTTGGAAATAGTATGGTCATTTCTTAACATATAGATATAGGTGATTCCACTTACCAGAAAAAGAATTCGCACAATTGATGTCTGGAGTGACATTCGTTTACTTTCTCTAACGTCTGTTCGCTGCTCACCCACCCTCGAACGCAATTGGAGGCAATCGAGTGGATTGTAAATCCCTCGATTGATCCCTCGATTGTGGATTGTAAATCCCTCGATTGAGCTGTATGTTTCTTCAACAGACATTACAGTCGATTTCTATTTGAACAATGTTCATATGTCTATCATTTAAACTATCTGAAGTTAGTTACCAATCTAGTTAAACGTCAGGTTATGTTAACATTTTAACGAATTTATCATTTTACCGCTAGTTTTCATGTTGTTTACTGTTGAAGAGTTGGAGATCAAGGGAGTTAACTCGGTGTACGCAAGAAGATGACGTCATGTAATCGAAGTGGTAGGTATTTAGTGAATCCCATATCATTTTACCTTGTTCTCATTATTGGGACTTCCGGAATGTATCTTAAAATCTATTAGTGTGATATTTCTTTAAATAAATGATAAAACAAACACATTATTGCAGTTTGTCTTGTATTTTCAGTGTAACAATTACATGTTATTTATCCGTTATGAGGTTTAAGCAAACATGCATGAACATAAAAAACATACCGAGAACGATACATCACGTACACAAGTAACACTATTTCGGGTTTTACACAAATTCGGATAGATATTTTGGTTTTTACCGTTACCTCGATGCCTCGAAGCCACCGATAGCTCGAACATATCACTTTGGTCCCGCTGACTTCGAGCTATCGATGTTCCACTGTATATTATTAAAACAAAACTTTCTACAAATAATGAACTTAAGAATGAATACGACAATAAAGGTTTACAAGCGAAATATATATACACATAAAATGTTCTATTTAAAATGAAGAATGGACATGTGCGTCAACCAATTTCCGGACTTATTCACATACATTCTAGGCAATCTACTTAATTTGAGGCAATCGACATTCTCTAGCTGATATCACTGTCCATAATTGCTACATGCAGTTGGTATTTATGTTACGTGTCATCATTTGGCCTTTGTACGCGTTTACAAAGCATATTGCTCTTCGAGATTTTCAGAGGACGCATTCATCCGGTTGTTGTATAGCAGTAGAGAACAAATCTGTTTGTGTGATCCTCTTCATATGATTGAATACAGCATTGGTAAGTTTAATCTTGTAGTATTTTGTCAAGTATATCATTTTATTGTATATTTTCTATTGAAATAGTGTTTTTTATGATTGAAATAAAACCTTATATTTTCATTGTTTATATTTCACATGTGAGCCATATCAACTTATATTTTCTCTGTTATTTTTCATTAAGTATATTATTTTATTATATATTTTCTAGTGTTTTTTATGATTGAAATAAAACCTTATATTTTCATTGTTTATATTTCATTATCGGAACTAGTTTTTTGTTTAAATGTCAAAACTATTATACTTCTCTAAAAGTAGAAGGAAGCACAACTGGGTTATCATGTTACATATTATGCAGGGCTTGCAGAGATGAAAGGGAATCAGAGAAGATAAAAAATGGTCATCATCCGATTATTGAATATACTTTATTTACACTGTCCCGTTTTATTTGATTGACGGTAGGGTAAGTGTGAGGCTTGGTGAACCCTAGAACCTGGTTTAAACACCCAGCTACCTTCTTTGCCACTGACCGTTCCAAGGCGGTAGCCCTATTGTCAACTATTTTGTGTTTGTGATGTCTTATTTGGCCTTTTATTCATCTTTAAATGTTTCTTTGTTTCTGTGCGTGTTTGTGATTGACTGTCGTCCTTGAATGCTGATTTTCCTATCTATATTTACACAACTAGAATTACCTTTACCGTTTATTTTCCGGACCATGTACGTCTTCTTAAAGTTGAGCAAGAGTTCAGCCCAGAGACATAAGATCTCCAGTATTCCTTCTTGCTATTCTTAATAGTACGACAGGCTTTCGTACAAAAAAGTCTAAAATTATCTAAATTATCTTGAGTTGGCCGTAAATTAAAAGCATTTAGTTCAGCGTTACGATCGCTGATTGCCTTTTTCCAGTCATCCATGGTTTATGTCGACGTTTTGGATTTGCTGAGGTCTTTGGAATAGTTTGATCAGCTATATCATCGTTTTGGTAAAAAGAGTAGTTGCGTCTTCGACATTCCTCGCAAAGAGATTGAAACGTATCCCAATCAGCTTTACGAAGTTTCCATCGTTGCATTTTTTCGAGAAGTGGTGGACTGATATTTTAAAGAAATATGGGGAAGTGGTCACTTCCACATAGGTCGTCCACGAAAATTCCATCAAGAGAGTTGGATCGCATATTCTTAAATCAATGGAAAACAGTATGATAATGGACCTTTGGAAACGGCCGAGCACGACACATACGAAATATTGCAATATCAAACGCAAAATAAGAGTAAGAAAACGTGCATATAGAAAAGCAAAATCTTCTAATCTTCAACACAACTGGGACAACTTTAAGCAAATTCGGAATGAAGTAGTTACATTAATACGTCAAAAGAGGCATACTATAACACTCTTACCGAAAAGCTTAAATTATCTTCTATGTCTTCAAAGGCCCCCCAGTCGGTGGTGGGGTGATAAGAATTAACCGCCTGCTCGTTACTTAGCATAGAGGTAGGACCCCCTCCCCCCCCCCACCCCCCACCCCCCGAAATGTAACCCACCTGTTGACCGTGGGTCGCGACCCGTGTCGTAGGAGAAGGGAATCCTGGTGGTTGAGTGGCGTGGAGATCTGGTAGTTGTCTCCGTGTTGCAACATACCACTTTGGTCCGGACTTCAACTAGACGGGCGGTCAGATAAGCCCGATCTGATCGATCAGTTTGTCACGCCAGCTCTTGTTTAATTCAAATCTCCCTCAATCCCTCTCGTTTAATATCTTGCTCCCTTTTTATTTTGTCCTTTTTAAACATAATGTAGAAAGGATCCTTTATGGCGGTGGCGCTAGGGCTAATCATGTATTTCCGAACGCTATATGGCTATACTCGTGCCACTTTTAAGCGGAACATAAGTGCGGCTCTTCGACTTTTTAGTTAAGGGGTTATGTCCGTTGGGTGGTAGGGGGGGGTCTGATGCGTTAGTTTTATATGAGTATACTCTTCACGTATTCTTGGCATTTGTCTGTCGGATATCCACAATGGTGAGAAGCGTGGAGAAAGAATATCAATTGTCAGTTATGGCACCAAAACACGCACACAAATCTACTCATAATCCTAAACGATCTCAGGAAGATTCAGAATCAGAATCTGATGAAAATATCTCTCATTTAAATTGGCCTCGTTTTCTCAATATTATCTCTCTAGATAATGACAAACCTATAACTAGGTTCTCTCCTTTTGCCATCTCCAAAGCTTTACTTGGCATCGCCGGTGAGTCAAGGAGTGTCAAAAAGCTCAATAATGGCAAACTTCTTAAAAGTGTGTCAAAAGATCACACTCTGACAATCTCCTTACTAATCAAACTTTTGTAAACATCCTCGTTGAGGTTGTCCCTCACATTTCTCTCAATTCTTCGAAGGGTGTAGTACGCTCCAGGGAACTGGAGCACTGCACTCTTGAAGAAATTACTCAAAACCTGAAATCTCAAGGTGTGACTGAGGTAACGCGCATCAGTACGAGGCGGAGTGGCAAACTCACTCCTACAAATACTTTTGTGGTTACTTTCAGCACACCAAATCTGCCTAAGACCATCAAAACTGGATATATCATTCTACCAGTTGATCCCTTTATTCCCCTCTTCGATGTTTTAACTGTCAACTCTTTGATCACCATAGAGAAAAATGGACAGATTTGGAGACTTGGAGATGGAGGTTGATCCATCACGTCTGGAACTCCCAAAATCTCCAAAGTCACCAAGGTCTGTCAAACCCAAAGGCCGTATACCCGTACTTCCGCCTTAGTGACATCAAAATCAAATTAGGTCATTCAATGGAACTGCCGAGGTTTAAAATAATATATAGGGTCCTATAGAAACCACAGCGTCCGAACGCAATGGCATCGAAGGTCCGCACTGTACTGCAAACAAGGACTTGAAACTACAATGAAAGAGACAAAAAACAACAGAAAGGGTGGTGAAGACAGGGTTACCGACTTGGAACGGTCAGTAGGCAATAAGGCCTACTGGTTAGCTTTAAATGATTTTATATGCGCACAATCCTCGCTATTATCCTGTCTTCAGCGCCCAAATAGACAAGACAGTGTAAACAAAACTACATCCCATCAACAGGAAATCTCTAACAATAAAACCTAATTACGATGAAATCAGCTTACCTTTAAATAAACACAACCCTGTTGCATTTTGTCTTCAAGAAACTTTCTTGTAGACTAGTGATAAGATGTCTTTTAAAAAAAATTCATTGTATAACTATACTTGTGAATCGAAACATTTCTCACAGAACTGTTGCGTTGAAAACTGGCAAGCTGTTGCGGTCAGTGTTACGACGCACAGAGTTATAACAATATGCTCCTTATATTTACCGCCCAGTTTTTCACTAGAACTTAAAGATTTAAATCACTAGTTGCACAATTACCATCACCATTTATACTCTTGGGTGATTTTAATACACACAACTACATTTGGGGTTGTAATGATATTAACGATAAAGGCAAGAAAGTTGAGGATTTCTTAGCCAAAAATAATTTGTGTGTTTTTAATGATAACAAATCACATACTTATTTACATCCTGCTACAGGCTCTCATTCTTATATTGATTTAACAATATGCGATCCAACGCTCTTGATGGATTTTTCGTGAAGTGTTGGTGACGACCTATGTGGAAGTGACCACTTCCCCTTATTTCTTGAAAATAGAAAATATCGGCCCTCCACTTCTCGAAAAAACGCAACGATGGAAACTTCGCAAAGCTGATTGGGATACGTTTCATTCTCTTTGTGAGGAACAATTAAAGCCTTACGTTTTCGATGATGTCGAAGACGCAACTGTTCTTTTTACCAAAACCCTTCATGATACAGCTGATCAAATGATCAAACTATTCCAAAAACCTCGGCAAATCCAAAACGCACACATAAACCATTGTACGATGATGACTGCAAAAAGGCAGTCAACGATCGTAAAACTGAATTGAATGCTTTTAATTTGCGGCCAACTCAAAATAATTTAGATACTTTTAGAGTTTTTCGTGCGAAAGCCCGTCGTACTATTAAGGATAGCAAGAGGAAATCCTGGAGATCTTATGTCTCTAGGCTGAACTCTCGCTCATCTCTTAAGAAGACGTGGGACATGGTCCGGAAAATAAAGGGTAAAGGTAATTCAAATTGTGTAAATCATCTTAAAACTGATAATGATGATATTACATCTGTCAAAGATATTACAAACACTTTGGCAGAAACTTTTTCTAAAAACTCTTCTTCTGAAAATTGTCAACCAAATGTTCTAAAAAATAAGAAACTAAAAGAACAGAAGAAACTTAATTTCAATTCGAAAAATTCAAGGAGAAATACAATAAATTGTTCACTCTCAAAGAACTTAGAAAATCCCTTAAAAAGGCTAATGATACATCAGCTGGTCCTGATGATATCCATTATCAATTATTAAAACATTTACCTGAAACCTGTCTCTATACACTTCTTGATATATTTAATAAGGTTTGGGTGACCGGAAACTTCCCCGACTCTTGGCGGGAAGCAATCGTTATTCCAATCCCCAAACCTGGAAAGGATCATACGGACCAAATAAATTACCGCCCTATTGCTTTAACGAGTTGTATATGTAAAACCATGGAACGAATGATTAATGGGAGACTCGTTTGGTACCTGGAATCCAACAAGCTGATAAGAAAGTCTCAAAGTGGATTCCGGCGCCAACGAGGCACAACAGACACTCTCATTCGATTTGAATCATTTATTAGGGAAGCTTTCGTAAAGAAAAAACATCTACTCGCTGTATTTTTTGACTTGGATTATCATACTTTTTTTTTGGAGAAAGCTTATGATACTGCATGGAAGTACGGTATCATGAATGATCTTTATGACCTTGGTCTTAGAGGCCGAATACCACTTTTTATAGAGAATTTCTTAGAGGATTAGATTCGTGTCCGAATGGGTTCAACCCTCTCTGACATTCATGAACCGGAGATGGGTGTGCCACAGGACAGAATACACTCTATCACCCTTTTTAATATACAAATTAACAGTATAGTTAAATGCATCAATCCTGGTGTGGATTGCTCTATATGTTGATGACTTTCCTACGATGCTATTGCGCTCGGACGCTGTGGTTTCTATTGGACCCTATATCTAATTTTTAGCTCGACTGATCAGAGATCAGCAGAGCTTACGCCGTCGTCCGTCGTCCGTCTGTCCGTCCGTCTGTCTGTCCGTAACCTTTTATTTGTAGCGACTACTTCTCTGAAACTACTGAATGGATTTTCATGAAACTTATCAGAAATGTTGCCCATGAAGTCTTGTTGATCCTAGCAAAAATTCATGTTGATGTGAAATCCAAGATGGCCGCCAAATCTAAAAATAGGTTTTTAAAAAACAAGTTTGTAGCGACTACTTCTTGAAAACTCATAAGTGATATTGATATGGGACTTTTTCTAAAATGATCAGCATGACATGATGTTGGTCCTTGTCGAAAATCGTTTTGATTCGACGTTAAACATGGCTGCCAGCGGCCTCTTTGTTTACATAGAGTTATATAATGAAAACTTGTAGCGACTACTCCTCTGAAACTACTTGACGGATTTTCATGAAACTTCATAGGATTGTTGCTCTTGATGTCTAATTGATCCTAGCGCCACGGCTAAAAATAAATTTTCAAAATACAAGTTTGTAGCGACTACTTCTTGAAAACTATTAGTGATATTGATATAGGACTTTTTTATAAAATGATCAGCATGACATGATGTTGGTCCTTGTCAAAAATCGTTTTGATTCGAAGTTAAACATGGCTGCCAGCGGCCATCTTTGTTTACATAGAGTTATATAGTAAAAACTTGTAGCGACTACGCCTCTGAAACTACTTGGCGGATTTTCATGAAACTTTACAGGAATGTTACTCGTAATGTCTAATTGATCCTAGCAAAATTTCAGATTGGCCAGAAATTCAAGATGGCCGCCACAGCTAAAAATAGATTTTTAAAAAATAAGTTTGTAGCGACTACTTCTTGAGAACTATAAGTGATATTAATATGGGACTTTTTCTAAAATGATCAGCATGACATGATGGTTATCCGAGTCGAACATTATTTTGATTCGACGTTAAACATGGCTGCCAGTGGCCATCTTTGTTTACAAAGAGTTATATAATGAAAACTTGTAGGGATTACTCCTCAGAAACTACTTGACGGATTTTCATGAAACTTCACACGAATGTTGCTCTTGATGTCTTATTGATCATAGCAAAATTTCAGGTTGGCTGGAAATTCAAGATGGCCGCCATGGCTAAAAATATATTTTCAAAATACAAGATTGTAGCGACTTCTTCTTGAAAACTATAAGTGATATTTATATGGGACTTTTTCTAAAATGATCAGCATGACATGATGTTGGTCCTTGTCAAAAATCGTTTTGATTCGATGTTAAACATGGCTGTCATCGACCATCTTTGTTTACATAGAGTTATATAATGAAAACTTGTAGCGACTACTCCTCTTAAACTGCTTGACGGATTTTAATGAAACTTCACAGGAATATTGCTCTTGATGTCTAATTGATCCTAGCAAAATTTCAGGTCAGCAGGAAATTCAAGATGGCCGCCACGGCTAAAAATAACAAGTTTGTAGCGACTACTTCCTGAAATCAAAATCAATCAGTAGAGCTTCAAGGTCATTGACCTCTTGTTGTTATATGTTATCGTGCAAAAAACATGAACACTATTGAGAGACAACTTCAACAATGCCTGAATAAACTTCAGACCTGGTCGGACGAAAATGGTTTTAAATTTTCTAAAACCAAAACTAATTGTATGCACTTTTGTCAACTACGTAAACATCATGAAGACACTCATCTAACACTGGATGGGTCACCAATACCAGCAGTGGATGAAACAAAATTCCTTGGTCTTGTTTTCGACCATAAAAAAAGAGTATGATAATGGACCTTTGGAAACGGCCGAGCACGACACATACGAAATATTGCAGTCTCGGTTTGATTGAGACTGTTCATGAGTGGTAGTGAAATATGCTAGCTACCGCTAACGCCCTCTAGCCCCGGGTTGAGCAGAACTCAATATTCATAAAATCAACAGCACAACATTTTAACCATCCCCAAGATGGCATGCATATGGCGGTGGACATGGAGTTATCCTTCTTTACTGTATTCCGTACGTAAATTGACGTTTATACCAGACTCAAATACTTGAAGGCCAAGTGCCTTAAAGCTCTTTATTTACTTAAAGTTGTTGCAAACACTAATTGGGGAGCAGATCGTAAAGTACTTTTACAACTTTATAGATCTCCTACCAGATCCAAGCTGGACTACGGCTCAATAGTATATGGATCGACTCGCAAGTCATACTTGCAGATGCTCGATCCTATACATAATCAAGGATAACGACTCGCCTTAGGTGCCTTTCGTACATCACCAGCCGAAAGTCTATATGTTGAAGCTAATGAACATAGACGGGACAAATTAGCCCTTCAATATGCCATTAAATTAAAAGCTAACCCTTCAAACCCAACTTTCGATAATGTTTTTAATCCTAGTTATGAACCTTTTTTTGATCGAAAACCGATGGCAATTCGACCATTTGGTCTTCGTATTAAACCAAAATTAAGAGACACTGAAATCAACCTAAATTTGATTGCCAAGTACAAATACCACAAATCCCACCTTGGACTTTGGAAACACTAACAATTATTTTCGATCTTTGTAATAGTAACAAATCCAATACAGACCCTACTGTCTTTCAAAGCAAATTTAATGAAATTAAATCGAAATACAGTAAGATAATGGCGTTCTTCTAGTAGACCCATTCGTCGAGAGGAAGTTGTCCTAGCACGGTGCAGAATAGGGCATACACGTTATACTCATTTATATTTATTACAAGGTGAGCAATTACCAGAATGTATTTCCTGCTTTGCACCTTTAACGGTCAAACACATCTTGTTGGAATGTGTAGACTTTGATCCTATGCGTCAAAGGTACTACAGTGTTAATACTATGACCGAGTTATTTAATACTATAGATTTTAGTCTAGTTTTAGGTTTCCTGAAGGAAGTCGGACTATATAAATCATTATAATATGTACTTGTATATATTTACTTCTTTATATACCCGTTTTCGGGCATTTGTTGATTTACATATATAGTTTATATTACTACCATATCATCCCTTATATGTAAAATTGTATATCTTTATATAGTTACATTAATTTTTAAGTAACTCTTCATTTCTTCATCATTCATCAGTTTTTGCGCACAATATGACCTATTTATGTGTCGACGTGCAGTAAAACAACATTCATTCATTCATTCATTCATTGTCTTCTAAGGACTGGTGGAAAACGCTTAAAATGTTCATTTCATCAAATGAAAAACAATCTATCCCAGACCTTTTTGAAAACAACTCCATTGTTTCCGACGAATCTGATAAAGCCAATTGACTAAATGACTACTTCAAAAGCCAGACTGTCCTTAACGACACTAACATTGAACCCCCTTATGTGCATCCAACACTCTAAATACCCTCGTTCTAACTCAAAATGAAGTTAATTCAGTTTTGAAGTCACTCCCTATAGGAAAAGTCGCTTGTCCAGACCAGATTAACAACATAGTCCTTCGTGAGTTAGCAAATGAAATTGCTTCTCATCTTTGTCATCTGTTTAATTTGTCTTTTTCGCAGGGTAAAGTTCTCAAAATCTGGAAAGAGGCTTATGTATGTGCAATTTTAAAGAAAGGAGACCCCTCTTGTGTTAACAACTATCGTCCAATATCGCTTTTAAGCAATATTGTCAAAGTGTTAGAGAGACTAATCTTGAAACATATTTTTAATTTTCTTCGTGATAATAATTTCCTTACAAACTTGCAGTCCGGATTTATCCAAGGTGATTCCTCAGTTAATCAACTAACATTTTTATATAACACTTTCTGTAAAGCGCTCGATGCTGGGAAAGAGGTTAGAGCTATTTTTCGATATAAGTAGGGCGTTTGATCTAGTATGGCACAAAGGGCACCTAGTTAAACTGAAAGCGGCAGGAATTTCAGCTGATCTCTTATCTTGGTTCACCAATTACCTTGAAAACCGTATTCAATGTGTTGTTATTCCCGGTGCTAAGTCTAATTGGAATACAATCAATGCTGGAGTCCCACAAGGCTCTATTCTTGGCCCTCTTCTTTTTCTAATTTATATAAATGACATTGTTTCTGACATTCTGACATTCTTTTTGCTGACGATACTAGTCTTTATATTATTGTCGATGAAATTGATGTTGCAGCTAATATCCTCAATTCGGACATTGCAAAGATGACCGACTGGTCAAACAAATGGCTTGTCACTTTTAATCCGTCCAAAACAGAATCTCTTCTGTTATCCCGCAAACTTCGTAAACATGCGCACCTCGCTCTACAAATGGTTAACCAACACATTTCAGAAGTTCAGTGCCATAAAGAAATATAAAAAGATCGGACAGGGAAAGTAGCATTCAAGGAGGACAGTCAACCACAAAACACAGAAACAAACAGACAAACAAGGCAAAAGTAATAATAAAAGCAAACGACATCACAAACACAAAAGGGTTGACAATAGGGCTACCGCCTTGGAACGGTCAGTGGTAAAGTAGGCCACTGGGGGTTTAAACCGGTTCTGGGGTGCACCAAACCTCACACTTACCCTACTGTCATCCCATTAAAACAGGACAGTGTATATAAAGAAATCCCCGCCATGATCTAATCTCTAAGCAACAAGGCAACATCAATAGGCAATATAAGTAAAACACAAACATGCTCGTGTAAATATAATACAAAGAAAACAACAATGAAGATACTCATTGACTTGGCAGTAGCCAGAGCAACAAAGGAATAAAGCATAAAGGGCACGACAAGAAAGATCATAGACAAACATCAAACGCCACCGTCCCAATGGGCTTCTAAGGTAGGCGTCATCATAGGGTCTACAACCTGTCCGGTCATCGTACAATTAAAGAGGAAAGCATAGTGGCGAACTGTAAAAGGGTCCACCACCAAGCATGCCGTACGTTGCAAAATGATAGGGTCATAACCTCTTTTGATAAACTTTTTAACAAGTTTAACAAAGATAGTATGAAAGTGATCATGACCAAGAATCTTACGAAGTTTATAAATCACATCACCATAGAAGTCAGGTTGTGATAGTCCATGTCGCAAAAAAGTCCTTAAATTACTTTTATATTTGGAAAGAAGGGTTACGATAATAAAATTTTGAAAAGGTTTTACGAAGTTCATGGTAACGATTGAGTAGCTTTTTAGTTATACAAAGATTACGAATATTAAAGTCCTCAACTCGAGTACAAGCTCTTGAAAAACGAATAAATTGAGACACATACTCCCCATAAGAAGTTGCTCGGGGAACATCCCCATCCAAGTGGGAGTAATTAACAATGTCAAAATTAAAATCATCTTTCTTGTCATAGATTTTGCTAATTATTTCACCAGATCTAAATCAAAAAAAGAAGCGTTATTATCAGATATATTAGCTTTATTAAGCTGAAGTTCTTTAGGGTAAATATTATTAACCATAGTTGGAAAGAAAGGGTTGTCAATGTTAAATATGTCATCCAGATACCGAGAGGTGTCATTAAAAGCTTCAACAACATCTGCCTGGATATCTGGTGAAAGACTCAACATGAAGTCTCTTTCATAGAAAAATAAAAACAAATCTGCGAAAAGTGGTGCACAGTTCGTACCCATAGAGATACCAACAATTGTCTATAAACGGTGGTTCCATACCTGACGAAAATATTATCTAATACGAAGATGAGTGCTTCACAAACTTCATAGCTAGTCTACATAGTATAATTGTCTAAACTGTCGTTAGTAAAAAACGCTTTAATGTTATTACATGTCAAAAATGTAGCATTTTCTCTAGCGAATGTTTTTTTAATAAGAGAAATTAGCTTGTCTTTAATAAGGTGATGTGGTAAGGTTGTATATGGTGTAGAGAAGTCATAAGTGGTTATTGATGAAATTTGACCATTATTGAACATTTTATCAAGAACGTCTCCTGAATTTTGTATAGACCAAAATCCCAGAGTTTTCATAAGTTTTATCACAATATAGTTTAACGTGATCTTTAACGGCAGTAAGACAAGAAGTTAAAAGTTTGGAGATGTTTGTTGTGGTGCAGGCACTAGAATTCGAAATAAAGCGAGCCTTATACGGATTTGTAATTTAGGAATCCAGTACATAGAAATCTAGTACATATAAAGTCTGATTTCTTTAAGGAAATCTAAAACAAGACTAAAATCTATAGTATCATTATGGTAATTGCTCACCTTGTAATAAATATGAATAAGTATAACGTGTATGCTCTATCCTGCACCGGGCTAGAACAACTTCTCGACGAATTGGTCTACTAGAAGGACGCCATTCTCCGAGTAACGGTTTAATTGAATGGAGTTTATTTTATTCAATCTTAACGGTGATGATATATCTAAGGCGTAACAGCCGACTACTATGAATAAACATGTATGTGTCTACTTTAAATCCACAGAGATTGGCCTTGAAGATCCCAAAGGACCAGTAAGTCTGTGATTTTATTGGTTGTAGTCTTGTCAACGTCACGAATCCGACTCAAATAATTTTCTTGTACGATAACTGTTTCTTATAGGTTCTAAAGACGGTTAACATGAAACCAACGTTTTTGTACACTGTGCTTATGAGTTGTATAGCAACCTTCTGTGATGTTGTTGCTGTGAATTGGATTCAGAACCTGGAAGACAAGCTGTCTGAAAGATCAGATGCTATTGGACAGGAGCTCGCAGAATGTACAAGTATGTTTAAATTTATTTAAATTTGAATTAATGGATATTTGCTGACGTTGAGTTAAAAAATAACATATGCAGTTAAATCATTTCCATATTATGACGGATCAGTACCTTGATAAAGGGGAGGGGTTGTTAATTCTATTTATTTCTTTTCCTTTCTGTTTTACTTTTTTCGAACAGTCATACAAAATTCATGTTAAATTTAATAAGTTGATTTTGATCGTGCGATGACTCGAATATTGTGGACCCTTTGATGATGTCTGTCAAATCCTGAAAGGGTTAATTACATGTAACGTTTAATGTCTTTTTGCTCCGGTTACCTCCGGGCTTTTTTTTTTTTACTTTCAAATACAAAATTGTAAGTTGTATATACATGCTTGTGCAATATTGCAGTGCATATTAATGTTGCCTAGTCTGTTAGAGGATGTAGCCTGGCGGGAATTTCTTTATTTACACATTCTCCGTTTTATTGGGATGAGAATATGATAATAGTGATGTTTGGGCACCCTAGAACCTGGTGAAATTCTGCCCTTTTCCAACTGATCGAACCAAGGCGGTACCCCTATTGTCAAAAATAGGTATAAATGTCGAACAGGAAATGTAGCTTTCACAGAATATATTCAACCAAACACGCACTAATACAAACAATAATTACAGTGCTAAAAGGAAGCAAGGCATGTGACATCACAAAAACAAACGAATTGACAATACGGCTTCCGCCTTGGGACGGTCAGTGTCAAAAATGTCACTGGGGTTTTAAACCAGGTTATAGGGTCACCAAACCTCATTTGTACCCTATAACCCAATAAAAAAAGAGACCGTGTACAGACAGAAATCCGCGCCAGGTTATATTCTGTAACAAAGAAGTCAGCAACAAACAAAGCGTCATTTATAGGCAAGATAACCATGTGTACATGAATATAAAAAAGCCTAGAAACCTTTTTTTTGGTTGACTATGGTCATTAGTTTGTGCTTTTATTTACTTCAATAGATCATGTCCTACACGAAATTTATCCACTCATTAAAAGCTAACAATGTTTTATTTTTTCAACGAGTAGTTTGATTCTTACTTTAACGGTGTCAATATATCTTTAAAAGCTTATTGCTAGACCATCCATACGTTTTAGCGCTACTGACCGAAGGCCAGCAGAGCTTATGGGATGGCAAGTTGTCTGTTTGCCTTGTGAACACTCTAGGGCCTTTATTATTAATTAAATCTTTGCGAAACTTTGTCAGTGTCTTTATAGCAATGAAAGATAGGACAAGTTCGAAAACCAGTCAGATCGGATTAATTTCACCGGAGTTATGGCCCTTGATTTGCTAAAAAATGCCATATTAAAAAAGAGTATGATAATGGACCTTTGGAAATGGCCGAGCAACACACATACGAAATATTGCAGTCTCGGTTTGATTGAGTCTGTTCATGAGCGGTAGTGAAATATGCTAGCTACCGCTCACGCCCTCTAGCCCCGGGTTGAGCAGAACTCAATATTAATAAAATCATTAGTACAAAATTTTAACCATCCTGAAGATGGCATACATATGGCGGTGGACATGGGGTTCATGGCTTCCCCATGTCGTACGGCGTATGGTCCCAGTATCTAATAAAATTAAATGCCCCGAAGACCGAAATAAACATAATGGAATTTAGTTGGGAGCAGCGGTTATGAAACCTCCGTATAAAAAGCAGACAACATATCCTATGAGTGGTTAAACAATACCCAGAGCCTATTATCGGCCGGAGTAGTGGAACCACCGAATCAAATATTAAGTAAGAAAACAAAAGAAATTGAAAATGTACCACCGATAACTAAATATAAGTATCGGGCTCAACGATCTCCAGCCTTGTGAACACTCTAGCACCTTCATTCATTATTTGATCTTTACCAAACTTGCAGTGATTGTTAATACCAATGATAGCTTGGACAAGTTTGAAAATCAGCTAAATTGGATCAGTAACACAAGAGTTATGGCCCTTGTTTTTTCTCTGAAAAATGCCATTTCTGCCTTCCTGAACACTCTAGCACCTTCATTTATTATTTGATCTTTACCAAACTTGCACAGATTGTTAATATCAATGAAAGCTCAAAAAAGTTCGAAAACCTGCTGAATCGGAACAGTAACACCGGAGTTATGGCCCTTGTTTTTTTCTATTAAATGCTATTTTCTGCCTTGTGAACACTCTAGGGCCTTCAATATTAATCGGATATTTACTAAACTTTGCCAGTGTCTTTATATCAATGGAAGCTCGGACAAGTTCGAAAACCGGCTAGATCGGAATAATTTCTCCCATTTATGCTCATGTGAGATAGGCATTTTCCTCATGTGAGATAACTCTATCTTACATGACATGTGACTTATGACGGCATGACGTTACGTCGACGTTGCCTTATTCTGGCGTTAAATCAGCAAAGTCATTGATCTTATGCCGTTAAGAAACACATAATGGGAGAAAAATAATCCATCATGAGTGATCCATGTGAGATAGGGAAATCTCACCCTCGGGATCAGAATTGCAACCAGGCACTCGGCAGAGCCTCGTCCCTGGTTACAATTCTGACCCTCGGGTGAGATTTCTCTATCTCACATGGATACTCATGATGGATTCTTATATTCTCCGTAGTTATGGTCATTGTTTTGCTGAAAAATGCGATATTAAGCCTTGTGAACACTCTAGCACCTTCATTTATTATTTGATATTTACCAAACTTGTACAGATGGTTAATATCAATGAAAGCTTGGACAAGTTCGAAACCAAGGTAGATCGGACCACTAACAGTGGAGTTAAGGCCCTTGATTTAGTTTAAAATGCTATATTTTGCCTCGTTAAGATGATAGGGCCTTCATTTTTCATGCGATCTATATGAAACTTTACCAGATTGTTAATATCAATGACAGCTCGGTAAAAATCAAAAACCAGCCAGATCGGAACAGTAACAGTTGAGTTTTGGCTCTTAGTTAAAAATGCTATATTTTGCCTCGTTAAGACGATATGGCCTTCATCTTTCATCCGATCTTTAAGAAACTTAACAGATTGTTAATATCAATGAAAGCATGGACAATTTCGAAAACCATCCAGATTGGACCATTTACATCATAAATGAAAGGGCCTTCATTTGGCCAGATTTCATTTAAACTTTGCATGGATGATCAGTACCTAGCCTAGTTTTACATAGTCACCGTGTTCCAGTTGAATTATTTTGGCGGAGTTATAGCCCTTTAACGGTTTTAACCCCTGGCCGGATTAAAAGAAACTTTTTAGGGATGATCGATTCCATGTCTAGTTGTGCAAGTCATCGTCGTGTTCCGGTTGAATGATTTTTGGCGGAGTTATGACCCTTTAACGGTTTTAATACACAAACTTTGTTCTGACTAGTTCTCCTGAACCCCTAGGTCTGGCCGGATTTAAACGAAGCTTTTAAGGGATGATCAATTCCATGTCTAGTTGTGCAAATCATTGCCGTATTCCGATTGAATGATTTTTTGGCAGAATTATGTCCCTTTAAAGGTTTTAATACACAAACTTTTCCTGAGCCCCTCGCCAGATTTCAATGAAACGTTGCAGGGATGATCAGCACCAAGCCTAGTTGTGCATGTTATTGTCGCGTTCCGGATTACAGATATTTGGCAGAGTTATGGCAGAGTTATGGCCCTTTAAAGGATTTTGATACCACAATTTTTTCTGTGTTGTTTTGGTCAATTCTTACATCTATAGCTATGTTGCACACACCACCCAACCCCACCACCCCACACCCTTTTTTATGGTATGTTCCCCCACCCACCCCCACCTTCCCTCCCCCCACTAGTACATGTACGTACCTAAGCTGTTGTATATATCTATAATTTTGGTTTGGGATTTCTTATAGCATTATGCATCTTATTCATACCCATTTTGGGGCATGTGCTCCCTCCTCTCGCCCGACCCCCTGCCTGGTCAATTCTTACACATAGCTATGTTGCCCCAAACAGCCCCCCTCCACGCCTTCCCCCACCCCGCCTGCGCCCCCCCCCCCCCCACTCCCCACTCGAAAGTAAATTTATTTTTAAATACTTCTGTGTTGTTTTGGTCTATGATTGTACCTACTGAAACCCCAACTAAGGGAGGTGGGTGCCTGAGCTTTCGTCCCTCGTGTTTTCTGGTCGTACCCTAGATTGGTTTTATCTTTAGCTGCTATGGTTGTTCAGTACGATTCTGGATACATCCTGAGATGTTTGTTATTTTGTATGTGTTTCTTTAGTTAGTTTCTCTGGATGTGGACTTTATTGTTAGAGAATTCCTTTTGATGGGATGTTGTTTTGTTTACACTGTCTTGTCTAGGATAATAGCGAGGATTGTGCGCATATAAAATCGATTCAAGCTAACCAGTAGGCCTTATTGCCTACTGACCGTTCCAAGTCGGTAACCCTGTCTTCACCACCCTTTCTGTTGTTTTTTGTCTCTTTCATTGTATTGTCAAGTCCTTGTTTGCAATACAGTGCGGACCTACGATGCCATTGCGTTCGTACGCTGTGGTTTCTATAGGACCCTATATATCATGTTTACACATACAGCTATGTTGCCCCTCCCCTTCCATGTCTTCATCCAACCCGCCTCCCTCTTCCCACTCGAAACTCGATTCTTTTATTTATTTTCTTTACATATTTCTGTGTTCTTTTGGTCAATTCTTAAACATATAGCTATATTTCCCCCCCCCCCCCCCCCCCCCCCCCAACCCACACACACACACTGACTCACGCCCTTCTCCCACTTCCCATCCACTCCACTCGAAACTCGTTTTTTGTTTTGTTTTACATATTTCTGTGTTGATTTGGTCAATTCTTACACCTACAGCTATGTTGCCCCCCAACCCCATTCCATCCTCTTTTTTTTTTTACATATTTCTGCGTTTTTTTTGGTCAATTCTTACACAATTCTTTGTTGCCCTCACCCCCCCCCCCCCTCACCACACACACACACACACACACACACACACAACCCGGTGCCTCTCCCACCCCTACCACTTCCCTCCCCACTAGTACGTACTTAAGCTGTTGTATATATCTATAATTTTGGTTTGGTATTTCTTATAGCATTATGCATCTTATTCATACTTCACCCATATTGGGGCATGGGTTCCCTCCTCCTCGCCCCGCTCCTTGCTCTGTCAATTCTTACACATATAGCTATGTTGCCCCCTCAGCACCCTCCATGCCTGCCCCCACCCCGTATTCCCCAACACTCGAAACTGAATTTTAAACAAAAAATACATATTTCTGTGTTGTTTTGACCCCCCCCCCCCCCCCCCCCCCGTCGCTTCCCCCCACTCGTCCCCACCACTAGAAACCCGTTTATTGTTTGGTTTACATAATTTCTGTGTTGTTTCAGCCAACTCTTACACATAAGCTATGTTGCCCAACCCGCCCCGCCCCCTCCAAGCCTTCCCCAACCCCCGCCTCCCCACAATTGAATTTCGATTTTTTTATTACATATTTTTGTTTTGTTTTGGTCAATTCTTACACATATAGGTATGTTTTTAGCTCACCTGAGCACCAAGTGCTCATGGTGGGCTTTTGTGATATCGAGGTGTCCGTCGTCCGTCCGAGCGTGCGTCCGTGAGTTAGTCAACTTTTGCTTGTGTACACTCTATAGGCCACATTTCTGATGCAATCATCATGAAACTTTGTCGGAATGTATGTCTCAATGAAATCTCGGTCAAGTTCAAAAATGGGTCATGTGGGTTCAAAAACTAGGTCACTAGGTCAAATACTTGAAAAAACTTGTGTACACTCTAGAGGTCATATTTGTTACCCAATCTTGATGAAACTTTGTCAAATTGTTTGTCTTAATTATATCTTGATCAAGTTCGGAAATGGGTCACATGAAGTTAAAAACTAGGTCACTAGGTCAAATATTGGAAAAACCTTGTGTACACTCTAGAGGCCATATTTTTGACCCGAGCTTGATACACCTTTGTCAGAATGTTTGTCTTAATTACAGCTTGCTAAAGTTCGAAAATGGGTCACACAGGGTCAAAAACTAGGTCACTAGGTCAAATACTTGAAAAACCTTGTGTACACTCTAGAAGCCGTATTTCTGACCCAATCTTGATGAAACTTTGTCAAAATGTTTGTCTTAATTATATCTTGGTAAAGTTAAAAACTGGGTCACATGGTCAAACTTTGGAAAAACCGTGTGTACACTCTAGAGGCCATATTTTTGACCCGATCTTGATGCAATTTTGTCAGAATATTTTGTCTCAATTATAGCTTGCTAACGTTCGAAAATGGGTCACACAGGATCAAAAACTAGGTCACTAGGTCAAATACTTGAAAAACCTTGTGTACACTCTAGAGGCCATATTTCTGACCCGATCTTGATGAAACTTTGCCGAAATGTTGTCTTAATTATATTTTGATTAAGTTCGAAAATGGGTCCCATGGGGTCAAAAACTAGGTCACTAGGTCAAATACTTGAAAAACCTTGTGTACACTCTAGACGCCATATTTTTGACCAGATCTTGATGAAACTTTCTCAGATTATTTATCTGAATTATATCTTGATCAAGTTTCAAAATGGGTCACATGGGATCAAAAAACTATGTCACTAGGTCAATATTGGAATTTGCTTGTGGGTACTCCAGAGGCCACAATTTTGACCTGATCTTGACCAGCCCTTAAAACCTGCCCTTGATCGATTATAATGGAAAATTGATTGAATAGTACCTCAGGTGAGCGATTCAGGGCCATTATGACCCTCTTGTTATATGTTTGTTTTTGCATATATTTATTATCTGTGTTGTTTTGTTTTATCAGTTATCAATATGTTTCGCCCTACCACCCCCAACCATCCCAACACCCCATCATCGACACGACCAGAATGTTGTTGTTTTTCGTTTTTTAGCTCTGATGGCCGAAATTTATGGGATGCCGAGTTGTCCGTCCGTCCGTCCGTCCGTCCGTCCGTCCGTCGTTAAATTTTGTTTCGTTTAAGACGATAGGGCCTTCATTTTTCATCCGATCTTTACCAAACTTTAACAATAAATACCGATAAAGGTGATCCTTTGGGAGCAACAAACACAATTAAGAGAATAAAGCAGCATATTCGGTTTTATTGAGTCTGTTCATGAGAAGTAACGAAGGAAGCAACACCTCTCACGCCCCCTAGCACCGGCTTAAGCGGTATTCTACTTCAAAGCCACCTATATTGGGCTCGTTGGTCCCAAAGGACCAGTAAAAATAACACTACTGATTCGTTAATATCAATGAAAGTTCAGACAAGTTCGAAAGACGATAGGGGCTTGATTGTTCATCCGATCTTTACCAAACTTTATCAGATATTGTTTATATCAGTGAAACTCGAACAAGTTCGAAAACCATTCATATCAGACCAGTAACAGCGGAGTTATGGCCCTTGATTTAGTTCAAAATGCTATATTTTGCCTCGTTAAGACGATAGGGCGTGGCGCAGTCGGTAGCGCGGCGGATTTGTAACCGGAGGCCCCGGGTTCAATCCTCCGTGGTGCCACTGTGTTCCGACGGTGTGTTCTTGGGCAAGACTCTTTTCCTTAGCCTCGTCCGTCGGATGGGGACGTAAACCGGGCGGTCCCGTGTATCGGTCTATCCTCCGAGCACGTTAAAGAACCATAGGAATCTATTCGATAATAAGAGTAGGGCAGGTTCCCGGATTCCTATGTATCCTTCCCCTCTCTCTGGGGCGGCTCTAAATAACCTGTACTGTGTTGATGAGCCGTTAAACAACATTCAATTCAATTCATTTTTCATCCGATCTTTACCAAACTTTATCAGATTGTCTGGGTATTGTTTAACCACTTATAGGATATATTGTCTGCTTTTTAATTTAGTCTTTTGACTGTTACTTGTGATATGCAGGCTTCATAACCGCTGCTCCCAACTAAATTCCATTATGTTTATTTCGCTCTCTTCTTATTAGATACTGGGACCATACGCCGTACGACATAGGGAAGAATACTCCATGTCCACTGCCATATGCATGCCATCTTCGGGATGGTTAACATTTTGTACTATTGATTTTATTAATATTGAGTTCTGCTCAACCCGGGGCTAGAGGGCGTGAGCGGTAGCTAGCATAGTTCACTACCGCTCATGAACAGTCTCCATCAAACCGAGACTGCAATATTTCGTATGTGTCGTTTTCGGCCGTTTCCAAAGGTCCATACTAGTTTTTAACAAGTTGTTAATATCAATGAAAGTTCGGACAAGTTCGAAAACCAGCCAGATCGGACCAATAACAGCAGAGTTATGGTTCTTGATTTAGTTAAAATGCTATATTTTGCGTCGTTAAGACGATAGGGGCTTCATTGTTCATCCGATCTTTACCAACCTTTATCAGATATTGTTAATATCAGTGAATGCTCGAACACGTTCGAAAACCATTCATATCGGACCAGTAACAGCGGAGTTATGGCCCTTGATTTAGTTCAAAATGCTGTATTTTGTCTCGTTAAGACGATAGGGCCTTTATTTTTCATCCGATCTTTACCAAACCTAGTACCGCTTAAGCCGGTGCTAGGGGCGTGAGAGGTGTTGCTTCTTTCATTACTTCTCATGAACAGACTCAATAAAACCGAGTCTGCTGCTTTATTCTCTTAAGTGTGTTTGTTGCTCCCAAAGGATCACCTTTATCGGTATTTATCAGATTGTTAATGTCAATGAAAGCTCGGTCAAGACATATAAAAAGATCGGACAGGGAAAGTAGCATTCAAGGAGGACAGTCAACCACAAATCACAGAAACAAACACGAAACAGACAAACAAGAAGGCAAAAGCAATAATATATGCAAACGACATCACAAACACAAAAGGGTTGACAATAGGGCTACCGCCTTGGAACGGTCAGTGGCAAAGTAGGCCACTGGGGGTTTAAACCGGTTCTATGGTGCACCAAACCTCACACTTACCCTACTGTCATTCCATTAAAACAGGAAAGTGTAAATAAAAAAATCCCCGCCATGATCTAATCTCTAACCAACAAGGCAGCGTCAATAGGCAATATAAGTAAAACACAAATATGCTCGTGTAAATATAATACAAAAAACAATAGCCTAGAAAGCCACAATGAAGGTACTCAATGACTTAAACCATTAAGAGCACGACAAGAAAGATCAAAGACAAACATCAAACGCCACCGTCCCAATGGGCTTTAGGTAGGCGTCATTATAGGGTCCACGGCCTGTCCGGTCATCGTACAATTAAAGAGGAAAGCATAGTGACGAACTGTAAAAGGGTCCAGATCGGATCAGTAACAGCAGAGTTATGGCCCTTGATTTCGTTAAAAATGCTATAATTTGCCTCCTCATATGATAGTGCCTTCTTTTTGCATCTGATCTTTGCCCAAATCTACCAGACAGAGGAGTTATTGCTCCTGGTTTAGTTAAAAATGCTATTTTTTGCCTCGTTAATACGGTTGGGCCTTCATTTATCATCTGATCTATACCAAACTTTACCAGATTCTTTAGTTATGGCCATTGATTTAGTTAAAAAGCTGTATTTTACCCAAAACTTTCAAAAAAACGTAAATGGCAATCGCTCGCTTGATTGATGTTATAAGAGCCTTGTTAGCCAGTAGAGCGTCCACAGGCCCTCCTGGGCCTCTTGTTTTACATGTCTGTTGTTTTGTTTTATCAAATCTACACCTATACCAATGATGCGCCCCCGCCCCACCCCCAATAACGGGCCATTTGTTTATGGGCTCCCCTCACATGGAGGACAGGGTGAGGGGAATTTTTCATTGGAAGCCAGCAGAAAATAATAACATTATCAATTATAAGAGAATTGTACTTTTCTAAAAGTTGAAGCACAACTGGGTTATCATGTTTCATATTACCCAGTGGTTGAAGAGATGAAAGGGAATCAGAAAATATTACAAAATGGTCTTCATCAGATTCCTGAATATAATTTAAGGCAAGTTCAACTGAAAAGATAGAGGCCTTGTCAGGCAGGCGGCTCTTTATGCTGTGTTTGTGAATAACAGCTGCTGCAGCTACATTATCTCCATCTTTAGAACCATCTGTGTATATATGTTGAAAGTTACTGTATTTCAATTTGGGATTAAAACTGATAAAAATATTAAACAATAATTGTATATCGGCCCGAGTTTGTATACCCGCCCCGCACCCCCCCCCCTCCCCTCCAACCCCAACTCCACCCCACATTGTTTAGGCCTTGTTTTCTGATGGGATATACTGGCTATATAATTATTATTCTCTGAAAAATCGAATAGTCGAGAGCTGCGCTGTTCTCCGACAGCTCTTGTTTTTTTTTTATAGAATGGCATTTTGTTTTTAAACAAATGCACTTAAATGTCATCTCGGCAAACTGTAAACTCCATTGTTTTTAGTTATTAAAATATTTACAAGCTTTCATTTAAACATCATTTATCTTTTATTTTAGGCGAGACATATGAATACGCGGATTTCTTGTGTTTGTACTGTATTTCTAAGTCTTTGCTTTGTATTGTATTTCTGCTAAAGTAAAATAACCTCAATATTTCGATATTACGGCCTTTTAAAGGCCTATATCAAGAAACATATATTTATTTATCTCATGTTGCGGTATGGGAGTGTGATAAAGCCACGATATATTTATCATATTTCACTAGTTAAATGAATATGCAAATGATGGCCGCATCTTTGTTCGGTCCTTTCCATTTGGATCTGTGTGCATCGGAATTCCATCGTCTAGAGACGACTTTGTAATATGAACTATTGATTAACTTTTAGAACTGAACTTCAATTTCAGATTTATTGGACAACGTGGTCACGTTCAGAAAAGCAGACGCCACTCTGGAGTTCCCCACATTTGAAGGTGACAAAGCGGGTGACATCTGGTTCCAGTTCAAGACGACTGCATCCGATGGTGTGATGATTCACGACACCGGTGAAACTGAAAACGACTTCATACAAATCAGAATGATCAGTAAGTTTGTTTCAATGTTGCGTCAGGTAAAATGTTCCTTCAGATAAAATGTTATGTCCGGTAAATGTTTGCATCATATAAAATGTTCCGTAAGTTAAATGTTCAAAAAACTGTTCTATCAGATAAAATGTTCCATCAGATAAAATGCTCTGTCAGATTATGGTTTGCATCAGATAAAATTTTCTGTCCGATAAAATGTTCCATCAGATAAAATATTCTGTCAGATAAGTGTTTGCATCAGATACAATTTTCAGTCCGATAAAATGTTCCATCAGATAAAATGCTCTGTCAGATTAGTGTTTGCATCAGATAAAATGCCATGAGATAAAATGCTCTGTCAGATAAGTGTTTGCATCAGATAAAATGTTCCATCATATACAATGTTCTGTCAGATAAGTGTTTGCATCAGATAAAAAGTTCCATCAGATAAAATATTCTGACAGATAAAATATTCTGTCAGATAAGTGTTTGCATCAGATAAAATGTTCCATCAGGAAAAAAAACGTCAGATAAAATGTTCCATCGGATAAACAAACGATGTTCTGACAGTAAGTTTGTTTTAATAGTTTGTAAAGTAAAATGTTCTGTCAGATAAAATGTCCCATCAGATAAACAGACCGTGTTCTGTCAGTTTAAAGGGACAATGTCCGTAACTTTTAGCTTATAAAACACACACTAATTATGTTCGCAAACATTACACACCAAACATTATTGAATATTTACTAATTAAAAGCAAGATTGTTTGACCGAATTCAATCGCGGTAAAAAAACAAGAGAAACCGCTTCGGGCGTTTGAACTCTCAGCCCTTATAAATAGTATGCCGACATCACTCCTGACTGAGCTAACACGTAATGCAATACATACTATGGTGAAAGCCTAATGCGCTAATGGAAGTCACGTGATTGCAGAAAAGGTAAATATGGTGGGTCCCACTTTATTTACAAATAATAATTAAAGCTTTTTTTTCAAACTCACGAATGTATTACTGTGCTCATGTTTTCATGTATACATTCCGCTGAATAAATGTCAGACGGTTTTTTGGTTATGCTCAATATCTGCTTACTTACGGACAGTGTCCCTTTAACAGAACTGTTGGGTTATCACAGTAGTATACTGTCAATTTTGCCACACATAATAAAGTATCATGATCCTTATGTGATTCTCATATGATAACTTAATATATTATTCTTATATAAAAGAAGCAGTACATGATTCTTATAAGAATTTACTCCTGAGGGATTAGGCCAAATAAAATGATATGTGTGGTTCCTATTACATCTTAAAACAATTACGGTAGGTACATGTAGGGAAAACATTTTATTTTTTCAAAAAATATTTTCTTTAATATTTGTTTTCACTCAGTACTTTTATAAACCGAACCCACACATATAATTTGATTTGAACTTAAGTAAAATATCTCTTAAATTTCACCAGATGGCGATACCCTTCAGTTCCGCTACAATGTGGGCAATGGTATACAAGTTCTGGAGTACAAGACGATAGATGGTCTGAACAACGATCTGTGGCACACCGTGCAGGTGGAGAGAAACCGTAAACAGGCGTGGCTGCGTGTGGACAACCTCCCAAAAGTAACCCATAACGAGCCTCAGGACGAAATCACACGTCTTCTCGACTTGACAAAGCCACTGACAGTCGGGGCAGCGGTGGACCACAGGGATGGATTTGTGGGTTGTATGAGAGGACTGCGCTTGAACGGGGTTCTAATGGACATGCGAGGTCAAATAACACGCGGGGATGTCACATATGGGGTATCCCAAGGTAGATAACGAGTATATTAGTTTTACAATTTTAAGAGTTAAGTTTGTATCCAAAGTCCTTATATGTATTCGCTTCAGTTCAATTCCAAGTTGTGGTTGTTCTCAGTTCTCATGAAACTTTGTATACATGTTTTTATTGGGGTCGTTCACGTTTTGGGTTTTGGAATCAGAAGATCAAATGTGAAGGCCACAGTAACTTGATCTTGAAAATTGTTAAAATAGGATCAAACTTATTATCTATTGTTCCACTGCAAAACATTTCGTGTGCACGTTTTTATTGGGGTTTGTCTTTCACTTTTTGGATGCATATTACATTTATATCTGTACGGTTTGCTGAGGGGTGGCCCACCCCGACCCTCACGATCTAGACCTATTACGGGGTGAATAAACGGATCACCATTAATTTGATGATCAAAATTAAAAAAAAAATACATCCAACTTATCTTAAGTTCTACAGGAACAATGTTCATAAAACTTTGTATATATGTTTATGATTTACTTACTTTAATAATGGCATTACAGGCTGTGTCGGGAAATGTGCTAGCAACCCTTGTTTCAACCAGGGCACGTGTCATGAGGGCTACTCTGATTACACGTGCGACTGTGCCTACACCCCATTTAGAGGCCGGATGTGCTTTAAAGGTAAGAACATTGTATTCAGAGTAAAATTTTCATACTTTAAAGGTACTGAGTTTCGTGTAACACCTATTATTATGTGTTACATAATAAATCTGTACTTTCCCCATATTAATTATTGGTGCTCACGCTGTCGGTAGACATTACCGACATCGTTTATTTTATCTTATTGGCGATTATTTCAAAGAATTGTCAACAAGAACTGGTGATTATTTTATTTTCAAAGAATGGTGTTGCTTTTTTACGCATTGTAAAACTGCCTGTATTAAACCATAGTGTCCAGTGACCCAATAAACATCCTGTAATCCTATCTCAGTATCCAGCTGTGAAGTCCCTACATGTTTGCTAATTAGTGTGTGTTAACCGTTTGAGTGGGTACTCCTTCCAAGACGAACCCATCCCTTACGCCGTGTCAACTTTGACTATTATTTTTAAACTAAATAATTTGTGGATTTTAATTGAAAATGGCCAGTGTGAGCACTACCTTTAAAAGCAGAATATGCTTAAAACAGAAATACAGTTTACAAAGTATTCAGAAACCTTAAGGAATTACAGAGTTTGTCAATACAGTATAATTAAACTTTTCAAACTACGATAAATAAATAGTTTCAATAACTCATGTGTAAACCAATGTACTGTTTGTTACTTTGTATCCCTTTAAAAAGGTTTGCATAAAACAGGTATTTGTGCAGGCCAAATGGTTAATTATAGAATATGTAAACAACGGTAATAAAGGTTGCGTAACTTCATACCGGAGTAAGTTTATAGATTAGTTCTTTCAGTTTACGCCTGAACATTTGATGATTTAATCCATTTTTTACCGTAATATTAACACTAATACTTGACACAAAGTCTGTATTAACTCCGTTGCGGTTGAAATTAAACATTCTGGAGCTTAAAATGCATTGGCTCTTGGATAATTCAGACAGGGAAAGTACATACTATAGTTTAATAGTTTGTATTTTAAATTATTGTACGTCATATTTCAGAGCTTGGCGGAGACTATATTTTGATATTGTGTGTCATATTTCAGAGGTTGGCGTGAACATGCAGACCAACTACATGATTCGCTACGAATTCGATGAGAAGCAGGTTCTCTCGGCAACGGACTTCATGTACATCCGAGTGGGCTTCATCACAAAGTTTAAACGGGGTATCCTCATACAGCTTCGTGATGAAACAAATAAAAAATACATCTCCCTGGAGATGAACAACAGTGGTTAGTGGCAGAAGTGTTATTACACATTATTACATGTCTACCTAAATATAGTAACACATTTGCTATTAGACATTTTTAGCTCAACTATTCGAAAAATAAGACAACTTTATAATATGAACTCGCGTCGGCGTCCCACATCAAAGTTTGCGAGTAAGCTGTGTTGACAAGTCTATTTCTCTTACATTACTTACCCTAGCACAACCAAATTTGGCCATGATGTTCCTTATAGCATTATCTTAAGGACTGCATAAGTATATTTGGTTCCTGTTACTCCTGGGCTCCCATGGAACCCAAATTCTCATAGCCCTTAAAATGTGTCTCATTTCACATCAAATTGTGCGTGTAAGCTGTGTTTACAGGTCTATATCTCTTACATTTCTTGTCCTAGCTCAACTAAATTTGGGAATTGGTTTCCTTGTAGTATGTTGTAAAGGGTTGCATAAATCTTCTACAAATTCTGGCTCCAAAGAAACCCAAATTGTGATGGCCCATAATATTTGCAATGAAGGCAGATCAAGGTGTTCGTGTAAGCTGTTATATCTATATCTCTTAAAATATTTTTCTTATATGTCACCCAAATTTTGGTTTGGGGTTTCTTATAGCATTATTCGTCTTATTCATACTTCACTCCCCACACCCACTAACCTGATTTACATAATTATTTCTGTGTTGTTTTGGTAATTTTTACACGCACATATAGCTTATGCTTCCCCACTCCTCCCTCCACACCGCCCCAACTCGAAACCGGATTTTTTTAATTTTTGGTGTTGTTTTAGTCAATTCTTACACACTTACACATAGCTATCGTATGCCCCCTGCCCCCCACTCGAAACCCATTTTTTTTTTTACAAATTTCTGTGTTTCTTTAGTCAAATCTTACACTATTTAGTCAATTTTTACACACTTTCACATATAGCCAAAATCTGTCAGAAAGGCACTGCTACAAACCTTACCACTGCACAAATACTGCACAATATGCTGTGCCCCAACTGAGGGAATGAACTATAAACCTTACCACTGCACACAGTGCACAATATGCTGTGGCCTGATTGAGGGAACTACAAACCTTACCACTGTAAAAATAGCGCACAATATGCTGTGCTCTGTTCGAGGGAACTATAAACCTTACCACTGAACAAATGCCCTGAATGAGTGGAGCTATAAACCTTGCTACTACACAATGCCCTAAACGACGAAGCTTAGCTATAAACCCTACTACAAATAATACACTATGAGCTGTAACCTGTATGAGAGGAATGAACTATAAACCTTTGTCAGAAAAGACACTAAAAATAGTACCGATAATACTAATAAAATTATCACACTAACTAAATGCAATTTAAAACAAATAGTCTTCATTATAACATTATTCTAGTCTAGAAGGAATAAATCCTTTATATTGAGCAAATGGATTAGGAAACTTGTCTCGGATTGTCCAAGCACAACATGATGGAATGACACGCCTATCGCCTGCTCCCAACATGCCATGCCTCCTCATAGTAAACTGATGATAGGCCTGATGGCGATTGGCTTTATTCATGTCAGCTTCATCGTCATAGACTAAGATGTCCCTTCTTCTGTAGAGCTGTCCAAGAGCCAGAACTGCTTCATTGAGCACCAACACGTCGACGTCCTGAAAGAAAGATAATACAAAACATAATTAGTATCTGTAAATTGTTCCACATTTATATCAACAGGCCAAGCCAGGTAAACCACTTTAGACTTATGTCTAACACAACAAAATTAAATTCCCTTTTCATAGTATATAAGTGCCTTTATGATCGATAAGCAAGATGCTACGCCTGAAACTTTCTCACGTCTGTGGGTTCGAATTCCAGAGGAAGCTCGACTTGTGTTTTATGAATATTGAGTCCTGCTCAACCCGGCGCTAGAGGGCGTGAGCGGTAGCTAGCATATTTCATTACCATTCTATTTTATGAAATTTCACTGAGCATGACGAATAACTACTTCCATCCCTGTTGTTTTTGCAATGTTTTAAAAAAACTACTGATGGGAATTTTATGTCGACAACCCTTGGTATAAGAGCCGTTTTAGCCAGTAGAGCATCCACATGCCCTTTTGGGCCTCTTGTTTTTAATAGAATGGCATTTTTTTGAACAAATGCACTCATATGTCATCTCAGCAAACGGCAATCTCGACTGTTTTACTTACTAACATGTTTACAAACTTTCATTTAGGCATCATTGACCTTTTTATTTTTAAGTCTAGCCCCCGTTAGGCGAGACATGGGAATCCACGGATTTCTTTTTTTTCCAGCTCGACTGATCAGAGATCAGCAGAGCTTATGCCGTGGTGCGGCGTCCGTCGTCCATCTGTCCGTCCGTCTGTCCGTCTGTCTGTCCGTAAACTTTTTTTTGTAGCGACTACTCCTCTGAAACTCCTCTGAAACTACAGAATGGATTTTCATGAAACTTTACAGAAATGTTGCCCATGAAGTCTAGTTGATCCTAGCAAAAATTCATGTTGATGTGAAATCCAAGATGGCCGCCAAATCTAAAAATAGGTTTTTAAAAAACAAGTTTGTAGCGACTACTTCTTGAAAACTCGAAGTGATATTGATATGGGACTTTTTCTAAAATGATCAGCATGACATGATGTTGGTCCTTGTCGAAAATCGTATTGATTCGACGTTAAACATGGCTGCCAGCGGCCATCTTTGTTTACATAGAGTTATATAATGTAACTTGTAGCGACTACTCCTCTGAAACTACTTGATTGATTTTCATGAAACTTCACAGGAATGTTGCTCTTGATGTCTAATTGATCCTAGCAAAATTTCAGGTCGGCCGGAAATTCAAGATGGCCGCCATGGCTAAAAATAGATTTTCAAAATACAAGTTTGTAGCGACCACTTCTTGAAAACTATAAATTGATATTGATATGGGACTTTTTCTAAAATGATCAGCATGACATGATGTTGGTCCTTGTCAAAAATCGTTTTGATTAGATGTTAAACATGGCTGTCAGCGGCCATCTTTGTTTACATAGAGTTATATAATGAAAACTTGTAGCGACTATTCCTCTGAAACTACTTAACGGATTTTCATGAAACTTCACAGGAATATTGCTCTTGTTGTCTAATTGATCCTAGCAAAATTTCAGGTCAGCCGGGAATTCAAGATGGCCGCCATGGTTAAAAATAAATTTAAAAAAAAACAAGTTTGTAGCGACTACTTCCTGAAATCAAAATCAATCAGTAGAGTTTCAAGGTCATTGACCTCTTGTTTTAATTTCTACTTATCCTGCATCAATGCGCACTCGTCATGGCAAGCGGACGAGTGGAATTGTTGTGCCCTGTTAACGCCCTATTTTAAGTCTTAGGTACATATAGTTGACTATAATTTGCACTAAATCGACTTCAGGTGGAGTTAAGTTCTTCGTGGATGTTGGTTACGAGAAATGGCAGGTAAACACCGAGTTACGTGACATAGATCTCACCAACGGACAGGCTCACGAGGTCATCCTGCGACTAGGAAAAAAAGACGAAACCGTTTACCTCCAGGTAAATATTACAAAACATTTTTAGCTCTACTGGCCAAGGACCAAAGAGCTGATTGGATGGTGTGTTGTCCGTCTTCCGTCTTCCGTCCGTCGTCCGTCCGTCCGTCCGTTAACTTTTCTTCAAACGACTTCTCCTCAGAAACCGCTTGGCTAATTTTGACCAAACTTCACATGGATGATCCTTAGATTAATGCTTTTTAGATTTGTTAAAATTAGGTCAGCGCCTCATCCAAGATGGCTGCCATTACCATATATGGTCGAAACCTTGACAAATCTTCTTCTCCAGAACCGCTGGACAGATTTCAACAGTTTTTCTTTTAAAATGATCGCCAACGCCTAGACTATCAACTTTGTTCAATAAAGTCCCCGGGGTCAAAAATGGCCGTGCCCCGGGGGTCCAAAGTTTGTATATTGCGGTTTTGCATGTTTTTCATATGGACATATAGGAAAAAACTTGAAAAAACCTTCTTCACTGAAACCACAAGGCACAGAGCTCTCGTGTATTACATGTAGCATCTACCTGTAGCATCAGCTTATGGTCCTCTACTAAGTTTGTTCAAATGGTGACCATGGGGTCAAATTTGTCCCCTCCCTGGGGGTCACATTTTTACATAGACTTATATAGGTATTTTTTTTAAAAATCTTCTTCTCGGAAACTACAACAGCCAGAGGTTTGATATTTTGCAGTTTCTATAAGCTTATGGTCCTTTACCAAGTGTGTTCAAATAGTGACCCTCGGGTGACATTTGGCCCCGCCCCAAGGGTCACATGTTTTACATAGACATGTATAGGGGAAAACTTAAAAAATCTTCTTCTCCGAAACTGCAAGAGTCAGAGGTTTAATATTTTGCATTTGCTATAAGCGTGTGGTCCTCTACCAAGTTTGTTCAAATGGTGACCCAGGGGTCACATTTGGCCCCACCCAGGGGGTCACAGTTTTACATAGGCTTGTATAGGGAAAAAATGAAAAAAATCTTCTTCTCTGGAACCAAATGGCACAGAGATCTCATGTATAACATGTAGAATCAGCTTATGGTCATCTACTAAGTTTGTTCAAATGGTGACCCTGGGGTTAAATTCGTCCCCACATAGATTTGTATAGGATTTTTTAAAAAAAAAATCTTCTTCCCTGGAACTGCAAGAGCCAGAGGTTTAATATTTTGCAATTGCTATTAGCTTATGGTCCTTTACCAAGTTTGTTCAAAGGAGGTCCCTTGGGTCACATTTGACCCCGCCCCAAGGGTCACATGTTTTACATAGACATATATAGGGAAAAACTTAAAAAATCTTCTTCTCTTAAACCACAAGGCACAGAGCTCTCATGTATTACATGTAGCATCAGCTTATGGTCCTCTACTAAGTTTGTTCAAATGGTGACCCTGGGGTCAAATTTGTCCCCGCCCCGGGGGTCACAGTTTTACATAGACTTCTATAGGATTTTTTTTTAAAACATCTTCTTCTCGGAAACTACAAGAGCCAGAGGTTTGAGATTTTACATTTATTATAAGCTTATGGTCCTTTACCAAGTTTGTTCAAATGGTGACCCTGGGGTCACATTTAGCCCCGTCCCAAGAGTCACATGTTTTACATAGACATGCATAGGGAACAACTTAAAAAATCTTCTTCTCTGAAACTGCCAGAGCCAGAGGTTTAATATTTTACTTTTGCTATAAGCTTATGGTCCTTTACCAATTTTGTTCAAATGGTGACCCTGGGGTCACACCTGGCCCCGCCCCGGGGGTCACAGTTTTGTCAATGAAAGCTCGGTCAAGTTTGAAAACCAGCCAGATCGGACCAGTAACAGCGGAGTTATGACCCTTGATTTTGTTAAAAATGCTAATATTTACCTCGTCATACGATAGGACCTTCATTTTGCCAAACTTTACCAGATTTTCTGACTTTCTTTTTTTCTATTATTTTTTAATTTTTTAAATTTTTATTTTTTAATTTTTTAATTTTTTTTATTATTTTTTAAATTATTTTTTATTATTATTATTTTTTTTTTTTATATATATATATATATATTTTAAATTTTTTAATTGTCTTTGTTTATTTTTTTTTTTTTTTTGTTTTAATTATTTTTATATATATATATTATTTTTTTTAATTTTTTAATTTTTTTTTTTGTTTTTTTCTTTTATAGCTCTTTGTTGGACCAGTCGGACCAGTAACAGAGAAGTTATGGCTCTTGATTTAGTTAGAAATGCTATATTTTGCCTCCTTAATACGGTAGGGCCTTCATTTTTCATCTGATCTTTACCAAACTTTACCAGATTTTTTAGTTATGGCCCTTGATTTAGTTAAAAAGCTGTATTTTGCCCAAAACTTTAAAAAAAACGTAAATGGCAGTCTCTGGCTTCATTGATGTTATAAGAGCCATGTTAGCCAGTAGAGCGTCCACAGGCCCTCTTGGTCCTCTTGTTTCAGTATGTATCAGAAGTTCTTAATGCTGACAGAGACTTTGTCCATAGATAACAGTACAAAGGTTCATCTGCATGCCAGATTTTTCATTTTTTATTCGGTATTACAATAATAATAACAGTGTAACGCATATTAAATCCAGATTTACACAATGTAAAATAGTATCACCAATCTTTTGAACACTCGTGCAAGAATCGACATTTTTTCACTTCATGGCGTGTCTCGTGCCCCTTCCAAACCCCAAGGTCAATGTCACAACTAAGTCAATGTTTGTGCTGTTATAGAATTTCATGTCTCTTAACATGGCAACCTAAACTATTGGTAAAATCTGTACAGATATTTATGCTGGTGGTACAGTATTGTGTTTTATAAACACATTTAGTTTGACCTTTTTTGTAAAGTCAAGGTTGCAGTTTGGGTTAGGGTGGTACTTTTTTGGTTGTGATTACTTAGCGGTAACCTTGTTTGACTATACATATTTAGCTGAAGGATTGGCTTGTTGACATGATTTTATCTCTATAATACTATATTTGATTACTTCAGGTGGACAACTTCAAACCAGAGGTCGTTTGGATTGGTTCTAGGCTCGGCTATGAGGTCAGCGACAGTATCCTCGATAATCCAAAATATTTGTTTATCGGAAACAATGGTTTGTATTAGTCTTCAAAATCGTCCACATTATGCTATATTGTCCCAAGATAATCATGTTTGAAGCTTACGTGTACCTAGATATTCTTGTGGCAGAGTGTTAACCCTTAACCCGCTTAGCACGAATATAATAGTCTTTGCGTCCATTGTAAACACAGCTCAGCCTGCGAGTAACTCATGGTTACAATGTCCGGCTGCTGATCAGTCATTCCCCCCAAACACCTCTTTCTGAAATAAACGGAATCGTCTTAATCCTAAGAAAGAACAGTCCGTTATATATATTTCGCGGGTTAAGGGTTAATAGGATGCTACTGCATTTACCCTAATAAAACCCCCTCCCCTTAGTGGGTCAGATGTCCACCAGATAAGTGCCCTCTTTCTGACATAGTGCAATTGTAGGACGAAGTTTTACCAGAAATTAATTTTCAGGAAGATTGTTGTAGGGCTTTTCTTCCATTCAGTCAAGCAAGAATTAAACTAGTAGTTAAGTGTTTCAAATTTTTGACAGACATTTTGATATTGCCTTATATTTGATAAAGCCGTGACAAAATTGTATCTTTGTAGATTTTTTAAATGTTTTGTGTGTGTTTCAGATACGGAGAACACGGGTAACGGATTTGAGGGCTGCATATACAGGGTCCAGATTGACACCATCTTCCCATTAAAAAGGGCCTTCCAAGACCCCAGACCAGACTACATTACTCTCGTACCTGGAGATGGTACGTTTCCCTTGTATTTGTCTTTCTACTTTACACATTGTAAATGGTTATGTTAGTTTAATACAAGTCAGCATTTATAGAAATGATATTAAAAGGTATTAAATATTTACACTAATTTCAAGATAACAGTTTAATACTTCGGTGATAATTGGTTCTGTGTTTTTTTCTTGAAATGTTGTGTCTTCTTCATAGCATTTCAGACACTTTTTCTCTCGGCGGCGGCGCACTTTTGTTTCGAATTAATTAATTCTGAAGGATTTCACCTTCACTTTCTTCATACTTTATAACCTGATTGTCTTTGGTGAGAGGATGACCCCTATTAATTTTGGCATCAGTAGGTCAAAGATCAAGGCCACTGTTACCTTTTCATGAAAATTGATACCACTCATTTGAAACAGAACAGTTGCATGGATTTGACTTTATATTTTCTGGGCTTAGAATATGTTACAATAGTGTAGGATACGCCTATTAAGTTGTATCGATTTCCAATTTCAATCTCCAAATAGTTCTGTAAAAAATCAACATTCAGCATGTTGCTATGTATACTTGTATGCAGTCATTGCCCTATTAATCAATATTAAAACGTCATGTTAACAGGAAAGATCCGAGAAGATACGTGTGGATTTGAGGAGATTACGCGGGAACCAGATCCGGTAGAGGTCAGGCCGTACGGTCCTACATATGTCAACCTGACTCTGCCTCCACCGGCCGCGGACGGATGATATGGTAGTAATATAATCTATGTTTAAATATAAATAAACAAATGCCTGTCAACGGGTGTATAAACAAGTAAATAGGTAAGAACATATTATAATGATTTATAAAGTCTGATTATTATAATGATTTATATAGTCTGATTCCTTTCAGGTAATCTAAAACAAGACTGTCGTCCTTTAATGCTGCTTTCCCTGTCCGATATTTTTATGCTTATTAAATCTATAACAGTGCAGTACCTTTGAATGAATTAATAAATGAATGGTGTTTTACGGCACGTCGACACATAAATAGGTCATATATTGCGCAAAACCTGATGAATGATGCAGAAATGAAGGATTAATTAAAAAGTAATGTAAATATATAAAGATAACACTATTTACAAGTAAGGGATGATATGGTAGTAATATAAACTATATATGTAAATCAACAAATGCCCGAAAACGGGTATATAAAGAAGTAAATATATACAAGAACATATTATAATGATTTATATAGTCTGACTTCCTTCAGGAAATCTAAAACTAGACTAAAATCTATAGTATTAAATAACTCGGTCACAGTATTAACATTGTAGTACCTTTGACGCATAGGATCAAAGTCTACACATTCCAACAATGTGTGTTTGACCGTTAACGGTACAAAGCAGGGTATACATTCTGGTAATTGCTCACCTTGTAATAAATATGAATGAGTATAACGTGTATGCCCTATCCTGCACCGGGCTAGGACAACTTCCTCTCGACGAATAGGTCTACTAGAAGAACGCCATTCTCCGAGTAACGGTTTAATTGAATGGAGTTTATTGTTAACTGACAAATCCCAAGCGGCTTGCCAAGAGTTACCAATATACGTGTTAATACAAATTTAACAAGAGGTCAATGACCTTGAAGCTCTACTGATTGATTTTGATTTCAGGAAGTAGTCGCTACAAACTTGTTTTTTGAAAATTTATTTTTAGCCGTGGCGGCCATCTTGAATTTCCGGCCGACCTGAAATTTTGCTAGGATCAATTAGACATCAAGAGCAACATTCCTGTGAAGTTCATGAAAATCCGTCAGGTAGTTTCAGAGGAGTAGTCGCTACAAGTTTTCATTATATAATTCTATGTAAACAAAGATGGCCGCTGACAGCCATGTTTAACATCGAATCAAAATGATTTTTGACAAGGACCAACATCATGTAATGCTGATCATTTTAGAAAAGTCCCATATCAATATCACTTATAGTTTTCAAGAAGGAGTCGCTACAAACTTGCATTTTGAAAATCTATTTTTAGCCATGGCGGCCATCTTGAATTTCCGGCCGACCTGTAATTTTGCTAGGATCAATTAGACATCAAGAGCAACATTCCTGTGAAGTTCATGAAAATCCGTCAAGTAGTTTCAGAGGAGTAGTCGCTACAAGTTTTCATTATATAATTCTATGTAAACAAAGATGGCCGCTGACAGCCATGTTTAACATCGAATCAAAATGATTTTTGACAAGGACCAACATCATGTAATGCTGATCATTTTAGAAAAAGTCCCATATCAATATCACTTATAGTTTTCAAGAAGTAGTCGCTAAAAACTTGCATTTTGAAAATCTATTTTTAGCCATGGCGGCCATCTTGAATTTCCGGCCGACCTGAAATTTTGCTAGGATCAATTAGACATCAAGAGCAACATTTCTGTGAAGTTTCATGAAAATCCGTCAAGAAGTTTCAGAGGAGTAGTCGCTACAAGTTTTCATTATATAACTCTATGTAAACAAAGATGGCCACTGGCAGCCATATTTAATGTCGAATCAAAATAATGTTCGACTCGGATAACCATCATGTCATGCTGATCATTTTAGAAAAAGTCCCATATCGATATCACTTATAGTTTTCAAGAAGTAGTCGCTACAAACTTGTATTTTGAAAATCTATTTTTAGCCATGGCGGCCATTTTGAATTTCCGGCCGACCTGAAATTTTGCTAGGATCAATTAGACATCAAGAGCAACATTTCTGTGAAGTTTCATGAAAATCCGTCAAGTAGTTTCAGAGGAGTAGTCGCTACAAGTTTTCATTATATAACTCTATGTAAACAAAGATGGCCGCTGGCAGCCATGTTTAATGTCGAATCAAAATAATGTTCGACTCGGATAACCATCATGTCATGCTGATCATTTTAGAAAAAGTCCCATATCAATATCACTTATAGTTTTCAAGGAGTAGTCTCTACAAACTTATTTTTTAAAAATCTATTTTTAACTGTGGCAGCCATCATGAATTTCTGGCCGATCTGAAATTTTGCTAGGATCAATTAGACATTAAGAGCAACATTCCTGTAAAGTTTCATGAAAATCCGCCAAGTAGTTTCAGAGGAGCAGTCGCTACAAGTTTTTACTATATAACTCTATGTAAACAAAGATGGCCACTGGCAGCCACGTTTAACGTCGAATCAAAACGATTTTCGACAAGGACCAAAATCATGTCATGCTGATCATTTTAGAAAAAGTCCCATATCAATATCACTTATAGTTTTCAAGAAGTAGTCGCTACAAACTTGTATTTAAAAAATCTATTTTTAGCTTTGGCGGCCATCTTGGATTTCACATCAACATGAATTTTTGCTAGGATCAACTAGACTTCATGGGAAACATTTCTGTAAAGTTTCATGAATATCCTTCAAGTAGTTTCAGAGGAGTAGTCGCTACAAATAAAAGTTTACGGACAGACGGACGGACGGACGGACAGACAGACGGACGACGGACGCCGCACCACGGCATAAGCTCTGCTGATCTCTGATCAGTAGAGCTAAAAATCAGTATAAGGTAATGTGGTATTAGATATATGTAACCCTAATGCTGCTTTAGCAGCACTATCAGCTCTACAGTGCTTGAAGAGATGAAAGGGAATCAGAAAAAATGGTCAGCATCAGATTTCTGAATATAATTCAAGGCAAGTTCAATTGCCTTCAGTTCAGCTGAAAAGATAGTGGCCTTGTCAGGCGAACACCTGGCCGGATTTCAGAGAAACTTTGACGGGATGATCAGTATTAGGCCTAGTGCTGCATTTCGTCACTATGTTCCGCTTGAATGATTTTTGACTTAGTTATGGCCCTTTAAAGATTTGACTACACAAACTTTATCTGGACTATTTCTCTTGAACCCTTGGCTGGATTTCAACGAAACTTTGCAGGGATGATCAGTACTAAGTCTAGTTATATATGTCATCACCGTATTTCGGTTGAAAGAATTTTGGCTGAGTTATGGCCCTTTAAATGTTATAATACACACCTTTTGTCCGGACTACGTTCTCCTGAACCCCTGACCGGATTTCAGAGAAACTGCAGGGATGATCAGTACCAGGCCTAGTTGTGCATGTCATCGCCGGGTTCCGGTTGAATGATTTTTGCTGAGTTATAGCCTTTTGATACACAAACGTTATCCAGACTAGTCTCTTCTGAATTCTGTCTGGGTCAATTTTCGGTAATTTTCGTAGATTTAATTTTTTTTTTGGCCAAAATGCATGTTTTTACGAAAAAGAGGGGTAACTCCCTTGTGTACTGAACTTTTAAAAAACATCTTTGTTTGGACTATTGTTGGCGGTCTATGTAATTATTCTTAAAACATTATTATTTTTTTCCTGCTTTGCTGTCGAGACAATCAGCATCAAATCAGCGGACCTTTCCTTTTGTGTTCAGTATAGTAAACAAAAGCGTATGTTCGTGTTATTAATATTTAATTAAAATGTATAAAAGGCCACAGTATACTGGTACACATCGTAATAGTGTTCACCTACATAGCAACATATTAAATATACAATACTGACCTGACATGTTTAGTCCTGAAAAGTGTGACTACGATTTTTTCCCCATCTGTATAGAATGAATGAATGAATGGTGTTTTACGGCACCTCGACACATAAATAGGTCATATTGTGCGCAAAAATTTATGAAAAATGAAGAAATGAAGTATTAATTAAAAATTAATGTAAATATATAAAGATAAAACTATTAAAAAATAAGGGATGATAAGGTGAAATATAAACTATGTATGTAAATCAACAAATGCCCGTCAACGGGTATATAAACAAGTAAATATATATACCAACGCATTATAATGATTTATATAGTCTGATCTATTTTAGGAAATCTAAAACAAGACTAAAATCTATAGTATCAAATAACTCTTTCATAGTATTAACATTGTAGTACCTTTGACGCATAGGATCAAAGTCTACAGATTCCAATAAGATGTGTTTGACCGTTAACGGTGCAAAGCAGGGTATACATTCTGGTAATTGCTCAGCTTGTAATAAATATGAATGAATATAACAACGTGTATGCCCTACCCTGCACCGGGCTAGGACAACTTCTTCTCGACGAATGGGTCTGCTAGAAGAACGCCACTCTCCGAGTAAAGGTTTAATTGAATGTAGTTTACTGTTAATTGACAAATCCCAAGCGGCTTGCCAAGAGCTACGAACATATGTGTTGATACAACTTTTAAAATCAGTATAAGGTAATTTGGTATTAGATATATGTAAACATAATGCTGCCTTAGCAGCACTATAAGCTCTATCATTACCACATATTCCTACATGGCTCGGAAGCCAGCAGACAATAATAACATTATCAACTATAAGAGAATTGTACTTTTCTAAAAGTTGAAGCACAACTGGATTATCATGTTTCATATTACCCAGTGCTTGAAGAGATGTAAGGGAATCAGAAAAGATTACGAAATGGTCATCATCAGATTCCTGAATAAAACTTAAAGCAAGTTCAATTGCAGACAGATGGCTCATTATGCTATGTTTGTGAACCACTGCTGCTGCAGCCACCTTGTCTCCATATTTAGAGCCATCTGTGTAGATATGTTGAAAGTCACTGTATTTCGATATAATTTCATTAAATTTGCTCTGAAAGACAGAAGGGTCTGTACTGGATGTGTTATTATTACAAAGATCAAAACTAATTGTTGGAGTTTCCAAAGTTCACGGTGGAATTTGTGGTACTTTGTACTTGGCAATCAAATTTAGGTCGATTTCAGTGACTCTTAATGTTGGTTTAATACGAAGAGCAAATGGCCGAATGGCCTTCGGTTTTCGATCAAAAAGAGGTTCATACTTAGGATTAAAAACAGTATCGAAAGTTGGATTTGAAGAGTTAGAATGTAATTTAATGGTATACTGAAGGGCTAATTTGTCCCGTCTGTGAGACAATGATGGTTCATTAGCTTCAACATATCGACTTTCGGCTGGTGATGTACGAAAGGCTCCTAAGGCGAGTCGTAATCCTTGATTATGTATAGGATCGAGCATCTGCAAGTACGACTTGCGAGTCGATCGATACACTAGTGAGCCGTAGTCCAGCTTGGATCTGATGAGAGATATGTAAAGTCGCAAGAGGACTTTTCGATCTGCTCCCCTATTAGTGTTTGCAACAACCTTAAGTAAGTTAAGAGCTTTAAGATATTTGGCCTTCAAGTATTTAAGGTGTGGTATAAACGTCAATTTACTGTAAAAAATAAGACCTAGGAATTCTATCTCATCCACTTCTAGTAAAGGTGAACCGCCCAGTGTTAGATGAGGGTCTTCGTGATGTTTGCGTAGTTGACAAAAGTACATACAGTTGGTTTTAGATTTTGAAAATTTAAAACCATTTTCATCAGACCAGGTCTGAAGTATATTGAGACATTGTTGTAATTGTCTCTCAATAGTATTCATGTTTTTTGCACGATAACAAAGTCGTCAACATATAGAGATCAATCCACTCCTGGATTGATGCATTTTACTATACTGTTAATCTTTATATTAAAAAGCGAGACAGATAGTATGCTGTCCCGGGGAACACCTATCTCCTGTTCATGAATATCAGAGAGGGTTCAACCCATTCGGACACGAAACTGTCTATCATCTAAGAATTTACGGTCGAAAATAAGACCAAGGAATTTTGTCTCATCCACTACTGGTATTGGTGACCCATCCAGTGTTAGATGAGGGTCTTCATGATGTTTACGAAGTTGACAAAAGTGCATACAATTAGTTTTAGATTTAGAAAATTTAAAACCATTTTCATCAGACCAGGTCTGAAGTTTATTGAGACATTGTTGTAATTGTCTCTCAATAGTATTCATGTTTTTTGCACGATAACATATAACAAAGTCGTCAACATATAGAGAACAATCCACTCCTGGATTGATGCATTTTACTATACTGTTAATCTTTATATTAAAAAGCGCGACAGAGAGTATGCTGCCCTGTGGAACACCCATCTCCTGTTCATGAATATCAGAGAGGGTTCAACCCATTCAGACACGAAACTGTCTATTATCTAAGAATTTCTCTATAAATGTGTAATCGGCCTCTAAGACCAAGGTCATGAAGATCATTCATAATACCGTACTTCCATGCAGTATCATAAGCTTTCTCCAAGTCAAAACATACAGCGACTAGATGTTCTTTTTGTATGAAAGCTTCCCTAATAAACGATTCAAATCGAATGAGATTGTCTAGTTTCTTTGTGTCGGTAAATGGTATGATTAAACTTGATACGCTTGCTTCGTCATTCCCAGATCATATCGTATTTTTAAAATGTGTTGTTATTTATGGATTGAATATTGTTGTGTTTTATCGTCTTTGTATATTTATTATTTTATTTTCAGGGTATGTTGAATAACTGACTTATCGAGGATGGCGGAATAGTGTCATACCAGAACATCGAAGCCTGATTGTTGTTAAAAGTAAATGTAATTGATTTGGAAATAAATACAAGTAGACAATATCTTAATTTTAATATCTCTAGACAGAACTGCGTTTAAATTAATTGGCGCACGCGGCACTCTTTCGGCACTCTTGTTCATCGAGCATTAAAATAAGCACATATACTTACATATCTAGTATTTGTTTTTCGTTAAACCTACAAACGTATAATTTAAAAAAGAAAGGCAAATAGAAGGTGAACCATAGGTTACATGCACTAACCCGCCAAATAACGGGGACAGGTACACAACAAAATCGTTTATTCAGTGATGATATCCACAATCAATTATGGTAACACTTACCTGAAACCTGTATCTTTACCCTTCTTGATCTATTTAATAAGGTTTGGTTGACAGGAAACTTCCACGATTCTTGGCGGAAAGCAATCGTTATTCAGTGTGACTATACCACATGATCTATGACGTCATTATTGCTAATTCTTGAAGAAAACAATTGTAAACATTCGCCCACATTGAAAGCTTCAGAGTGAGATAAGATTTCCTATTTCTTAACCATTTTCTACCAAAGAAAGCGCAGTCGAACGCAAAACATGTATGCTATCCTCGACCGATATTCGTTTTTTTGTGAGAGTTGGTACTTTTGGAGAACACTTTGGAAAACTTCTGAAAATGCACCAGAAATAATTTGCTAATCCTTAAAGCGTACTTTAATTTTTCACATGTTATGCACAAAATCTATTCACAACTCCCATTATTTTATCACATCAGGTAAGCGACAGGGTTTTGGGCTAAAGAACCAGTTCGCAAGAATTAATGAATTTCTAAATTATGCTAATCCGTGAAGTCGATTTATTTGTATATGCTAAATCGTGAAGTCATTTTTGTTGTCCATTATCTACATCTTCATACAAATCCTATGCAAAGCTTACAACATTTTAATGAAAGCATTTCAATGGACTAGACAATGACTTCCGAAATTTACTACATTTAATATCTTCTTTTAGAAGATGCACAATGTTGTTAGATTCATATGCGTCGTTCTGACAGATTAAGTTAAAGGGGATGATGCACTATTTTCAAATAAGATTTATAGAAACAGGCCTTGAAAAACTTGAAAAAAGAATTGAAAGAATTATCAAAATGTCATGGACAATAAAGGGGATATGATCTATCGACAATTTGCAAAGAACATAAATGGAGGCGGCCATCTTGGAACGATGACGTCATCCTGACTTTTTTTTTACCATATATGGCATATTGACCAAATGCATTTTAAAGCAAAGAAAATCACTTCAAATTGATTAAAAATAAATAAACAAATGTAAAATGAATAAATTGTATGCTTATTTTGCATTTGCAGTGATTTTCTTTCTTTTAAAAGACATTTTGTCAATCTGTCATCGTTCCAAAATGGCCGCTTGGCATATATTCAATAGGTCATATCTCCATTTATTTTTCAAGCTATTTCGATAATTCTTTTAGCTTGTTTTAATTTTTTTCAGAATCCTTTAGAATAAACCGTATTTGAAAATAGTGCACCAAAATAAATATAAAAAGATCGGACAGGGAAAGTAGCATTCAAGGAGGACAGTCAACCACAAAACACAGAAACAAACACGCAAACAGACAAACAAGAAGGCAAAAGCAATAATAAATGCAAACGACATAACAAACACAAACGGGTTGACCTATTTAGCTAAAGTAGAATTGTTCGGCGACTTAATATAGTCAAACAGATACCTTTAACCCTAATTAGTGTTTACCATTGGAAAAAAACGCACTAATATTCCCGTTTCTTAATTTACATTTACATGAGACAATCAACCTACATATATTTGTTTCTGTTTTTCATAATCATTGTGATGCATTATTTGTTTCAAACGATCTTTTCTTTGATTATTGTACAATGTATTGCCTGTTTCTAAATTTGAAATTTGACACGAATAGGGATTACCTTGTTGTCAAACTAATACAATAACGCAAATAATGCATGATACACTCGCCTGATATTCTTATAATTCGAAAATAAATGAAGTCTGAAAACAACATATATTTTGAATCATTTTAATGAAGAAAACAAGTTACTTATTTTTAAGAATAAGTGAATTAAACTTGAGAGAGCCCACAGTACGAAGCGAAAATTAAGTTCACCTGATCCTACTCATTAAAACATTTTTTACTTATATTTTGCCTTTTTACTTTGTAAACCTTTAAAACAAGAGGCCCAAGTGAGCATGTGATCGCAATGCGGGATAATAGACACCCAGCTACCATTTATATGAATTTATTTTGAAATAAGACCCGTGATTTTAGATTAGAAGATTTTTTTAAATAGCCATATTGGAAGCGGTTTGGTTTGGTAGAGGGTCACAAAAATACCAGTTATATGAAATTATTTTAAAATCTGGCTAATGGCTTTACACGAGAAAATGTATTAATTTGTAAAAATGTTTTTTCTATATAGCCATAAAGGAAAAATGAGCCGCGTCCATGGTGGTCATCTTTTTTAGTGAATCAACCACAAAACATTGTTATACTTCCAGAGAGAATTATCTTTCAGACACGCCAATGCCACGTATTTCACAAGATATGTTTACAAATCAAAATGATTTCACTTAGAGTCGGGTCTTCGGGTTTTGAATGGACGAGTTGGTCTGGATGGAAGTATCGGAAAGTATACAAACATAAGCAGTCTAGGTCGTAGTGTTGTTGATTATGTTTTAGAAAGTCAGATTATATTTAAATTGTTCGTTCAGTTTGAAGTCAAAGAACCAAATGTTTTACCTGACCATTGTTTAATTGAATTTTCAATGAATCTGAATACTGAACTTCAAAAAGAAAACGTATTTCTTAACGATGTAACCGAAAAGGTCAGTTATTACTATAAATGGCGAAATGATAATAGAGAGTCAATTACAAATTACATTAATACTGAGAGTGTTAATTCAAATTTAAATAATTTAATAAATAAACTACACAGAATGTATACGGACGAAGAAGTAAACGAGAATATAAATCGTTCGTTGATATTATTGATGCATAACACTCTTTGTGACTCAAAGGAAAATAATAACTATGAAAATAATAAAACATGGTATGATGATGAGTGTAAGGACGTAGGACATGGTATGATAATGAGTGTAAGGACGTAGGACATAGTATGATGATGAGTGTAAAGACGCAAGGGATATATTTTTGAGCGATTTAAATATGTTTCGTAAATGTTAATCGGATATAAATACAATTAATATGTGCAGATCACGCTCGGAATATAAACACATTATTCGGGGGGAAAAACGCTTCGCAAACCGAAGACCCCGGCGAACCAAGCAATTATAGGGGGATTATGTTACTAATTACATCGGGTAAATTATGTTCTAGATTACTTAATAATAGATTGATCACATGGGCAGAAAAATAGCATGTGTACTTTGAGGCACAAGCCGGTTTTCGTAAAGGTATTAGCACAGTTGATAATATATTTCTTCTAAACGGTTTGATATCACATACTTTAAACCAATCAGGCAAGCTATTTTGCTATTCAGACATTACGCTTCACTGCGATGACTGGACTACCTCTTGGGACTCTATGATTGTACCTACTGAAACCCCAACAAAGGGAGGTGGGTGCGTGAGCTTTCGTCCCTCGGGTTTTCTGTTCGTACTCTAGATTGGTTTTCTCTTTAGCTGCAACTACTATGGTTGTTCAGTACGATTCTGGATACATCCTGAGATGTTTTTTATTTTGTATGTGTTTCTTTAGTTAGTTTCTCAGGATGTGGACTTTATTGTTAGAGAATTCCTTTTGATGGGATGTAGTTTTGTTTACACTGTCTTGTTTATTTGGGCGTTGAAGACAGGATAATAGCGAGGATTGTGCGCATATAAAATCGATTCAAGCTAACTAGTGGGCCTTATTGCCTACTGACCGTTCCAAGGCGGTAACCCTGTCTTCACCACCCTTTCTGTTGTTTTTTGTCTCTTTCATTGCATTTTCAAGTCCTTGTTTGCAGTACAGCGTGGACCTTCGATGCCATTGCGCTCGGACGCTGTGGTTTCTATAGGACCCTATATCTCATGTTTGCGCTTTTGTGTATTTTAAGAAAGCTTTTGATTTTGTAGTGAGATATGTGTTATGCTATTAATTAATAAAGTATGGGGTGAGGGGGGAAATTTTAGATGTCATCAAATTTATGTATAAAAGTGTAAAGTCAAAGGTCAAGTATATGAACACGTTAAGCGAGGATTTCACGTGTTTTCTCGGGGTGCGTCAAGGGGAGTGTTTGTCGCCGTTTTTATTTAGAATGTATTTAAATTATTTAGAAGAAGAATTACTATTTAAAGGAGTTGACGGAGTAGACGTGGGTATGATTATTTTTTGTTTATTATTATACGCAGACGATATTATTTTATTTGCAAAGTCAGCGGAAGCTTTGCAGAAGTCATTGTCAGTTTTAGAAGAATATTGTGAAAGATGGAAACTTACTGTTAATACGGCAAAAAAAAAAAAAAGCATGATATTTAGAAAAGGATGAAGGTTACCAGATATTCTTAAATTGTATTACCAACGAATTGTGTTCACTTCCGGTGGGGCATTCATTGAAACGGACAAAATGTTGACCGTACAATCATTAAAAGCTATATTCCAGTTAAATAATTACTTAAACAAATTGATCGAATTATCTCCACATCATACATTTGATTTATTTGATAAACTAATCTCACCTATATTAAATTACTCGGCCGAGGTATGGGGATTTAATAAAGGTGAACAAGTAGAAAGGAGACATTAAGGTTTTTGTAAACGTTTATTGGTGGTTAAATTAACAACTCAAAATAGCTTTATATACGGTGAAACTGGGAGACTGAATTACATAAACAAACGGTATTATATAATTACAAAATACTGCTTAAAATTATGTGCAACTAGCTATACGAAATACACAAAGATAGTTTATAATATGTTAAGAAACGATGATGAAAGGCAAATAAATAAAATAAACTGGGTCCCGCAAATTAGACATTTGTTATCAACACTGGGTTATTATGAATTATGGGGGCGTCCGTGGCCGAGTGGTTAGAGTCTCTGACTTGCAATCACTTGCCCCTCACCGCTGTAGGTTCGATCCCTCAGGGGCCTAGGAATCTGTATGTGAGGAAGCTATCCGGCTGGCTTGCGGAGCGTCGGTGGTTCTACCCAGGTGCACGAAAATTGCCCGGAGGGCCACCTGGGGTCTTCCTCCACCAGTAGAAGCTGCAGTCGCCATATGACCTTAGCTCTTGGTGCGACTATAAAATCCAATTCAGTTCAATTCCTCCGCAGAATGACATGCAAATCGTGAAGACGCCATTTTAACTTGTGTCGTTTGTTTACCGATAGATCAAGGTAAAGCACGTGGAGTCGATGTAAACACGCGATTTCATTGGCCAGTTTTCTCTTCATTTAGAAGTTAGAAACGCTAAAGGAGAACCCTATAAGAAAACAACACTCATAAATTACAGACACGGAATTCAGCGATACATTAGTGCCAATCGAACATTGGACACCATTGACATTACTAATCTTCTTCTAAGCGGGCATTCTTGTCAATGAAAAAAGAGCAAAAAAACGTAGGGAAGGGAGCTATAAACCATTACCCCTGCATCTCAGACAGTGATATTGAAAAGGCATACACCTATGTCACTCAGAATTTGGAAGGTGCTGCCCACTTACAATACAAGGTAATTTGTTTTATATATATTAGCCGATTTTATGGAGACACCGGTTCTTTACCGGTAACCGGTGCCGCCCACACCCCTACTATTATTACAGGGATTATTATTAAAATTATTTATTTTACAACGATCACGAATACAACTTATAGTAATCGCTTTCATTGGCGCCGTTCGAGTGGTCTTGCTATGGGAGGAAACCGGTGTATGTGCCTTGCGGAGAAAGCCTACCTGTCCAATTTGGCGAGCAGCATATACCATGTTGCATAAGTAACGGGAACTATCTGTTTGTGTGAACCGACGTTAAATAACGTACATTATGAGTTATTTGTACTATTCGGTGACCCTATTATTAATTATTTATGGCCTATAAAATCCAGAAATTCTCTATTAAAAAATCCTGAAAACGTTGGTAACCAATAACTATTTATCATTTAATGATTTTTTTGTTAATGCAGGTCTTCATGGATATAATGTTACATTTTGGCCGGCGTGGGAGGGAGAACTTAACAGGCTTGACCCGGAAAGACTTCGCGGTGTCCCAGGATGATTCCGGGAGTTTGTACGTCTACCAAACAAATGACGAAAATACCAAAAACTACCAAGATGATGATGAAAAGGCGTCGGACGGTCATATGTATGAAATCAAATGTAAGCATTATTTCTACTGATACACATGAAAATAAATAAGTTAAATAAAATAATTTTCGGCAATAAATGCAATAATGTTTTTCGGGTCAGTCGGGCAAGGGGTAATACAGATATGTTTAACAATTGTCCTCATGTATTCTACCACTGGATCACGGCATCTACGAAATATTAAAATAAATAATATAATTGGGCCGCGTCGCGGAAAAACCTGTCTTAATGACAATATATTCGATTTTGAATTGTTTTCATTTTTATCTTGAGTAATTATTACCATTCAAGAAAATGTAAACATTAAGTTATGATATTTTCTTTGACGTCATGTATTACTCTTTCATTGTAAGTGACGTTGGGATAAAATTACGACGTCATTTTGAAGCGGAAATTTTCGATGTCATAAACGTCGTCACTAAGACAGGTTTTGCCGCAACGCGGCCCAAATAAAATTTCTGTGTGAAAATATTTTCATGCAATATAATAATAATTGTTTTAAGACTGGCTCAAGACTAGTTAAGTTGATATTTAATTAAAATCTCCGTTGTTTATTCCAGGAAGTGACAGATGCCTAGTACGCTCATTCTTGAAGTATGTAAGACGATTTAATCCACTATGCCATGCTCTGTTCCAAAAGACACGAATGGAACCTATTGAAGGGATTTACTTTGACAACATGAACTTAGGACACAATAAGTTGGGCTCATTTATGGCCGATATCAGTTTCAGGATTATCGATGAGATATACAAACCACACTCTGCGCGCTACAATCGTAAACACTCTAGATGTAGCTCAGTTTTCTAATAGACATATAATGTCAGTCACAGGACATAAAGTGGAGTCCTCTCTCAAAACTTACGCGGGCAAAACTAGTAATAGTACAAAAAAGTTGATGTCAAACACAATAAACAAGAATTTTGCGGCAAATTTACACCAGGTAAACAAGAAACTAGCACATGTTCTAAGAAGATTGACTTGGATGATATCAACATTGAAAACATGGAGCCCTTGACAAACTCTCAATCAGATGCCCTAGTAAAGGATTTGGCGGTACATTACAACTTTGATGAAATGGATGATTTTCTTAATGATGACAACGAACCCTATGGGGATAATATCTTGGCAACAAGGGACACAAACCAGACATATGTGCAGAGAAATAATATTCAAGTAAAAAACAGAAACATGGGCACCAGTTATTATCCATTCCCTATGCCGGTATTCAACAATTGTCAAAATATACATATAAACTTTAACTATCGTCAGTAAAGTGTTGTTTTGTAATCTGAGAAATGAACTTATGTAACATTGTGAGTTACTTTATAGTTATTGTTACTGCTTAGTGTTACAGCCTCCTCACTCCGTATGGTGTTGTTTGAAAGAGAGGATATGACTTGAACAACTTTAGTTATCGAGTGTTGTTTGAAATAGAGATATGAACTGTGATACTTTTAAGATATGTTAATTTTAAAAAAGTTATGTTTTTTCTGTATTAAATACTTGTTGTATTGATTAAATGATGATTATATTATTTGTCGTCCTTGAATGCTGCTTTCCCTGTCCGATATTTGTATCCTTCTTTGATTATTAATATTAAGTTTTCATTGTTAAACTATTAAAACTGATAAAACATTGATTTTTGTTGAATTAATATCTTTGTTTGAAAGTGGAATGAAAAATAAGTATGAAAAATTAAATTTCCATGAATAATTTGATTTATTAATAAAATAATTGTTGCCTTTTAGGTTCGGTCGATATGTGTATTTATCGACCTAAGAAATGCAATTTACAGTATATATAGTTATTAATACGCTAGTCCAAACAACTAACAGTATATATATTGTCCACTACATCTACAGCCATTCTGCTCAAAGTGAGATTAATAGTGTCCACTACATCTACAGCAATCCTGGTCAATGAATGAATGAATGAATGGTGTATTACGGCACGTCGACACATTAATAGGTCATATTGTGCGCAAAAAAAAAACACCTATGTATCATGACGGAATGAAGTAGTAATTAAAAATAATGTAAAAGTATAAAGATAAAACTATCTACAAATAAGGGATGATATGGTAGCAATATAAATAAATGTATATATGTAAATCAACAAATGCCTGCCAACGGGCTTGTAAAACAAGTTAATATATAAAGGAAAATATTATATTGAATTTATTTAAATCTAAAACAAGACTGAAATCTATAGTATCAAATAACTCTTTCAAAGTATTAACTGTGTAGTATCTTGTCAAAGTGCGGTTAACATTGTCAACTACATCTACAACAATCCTGCTCAACCCGGGGCTAGAGGGCGTGAGCGGTAGCTAGCATATTTCACTTCCGCTCATGAACAGTCTCAATCAAACCGAGACTGCAATATTTCGTATGTGTCGTGCTCGGCCGTTTCCAAAGGTCCATTATCATACTCTTTTTTTAATATTGTCCACTACATCTACAGCAATCCAGCTCACAGTGAGGTTAATATTGTCAACTACATATACAGCAATCCTGGTCAAAGTGAGGTTAACATTGTCGACTACATCTACAACAATCCTGCTCATAGTGAGGTTAACATTGTCAACTACATCTACAGCAATCCTGCTCACAGTGAGGTTAATTTTGTCAACTACATCTACAGCAATCCTGCTTACAGTGAGGTTAATATTGTCAACTAGATCTACAACAATCCTGGTCAAAGTGAGGTTAATATTGTCCACTACATCTACAGCAATCCTGGTCAACGTGAGGTTAACATTATATAAATATTGCATCCCAGTGAGGGTGACAGTGGATATTGTCAACCTGAGGAAAATAATGTCGAAGACGAGGTTGACATTATTTTTCCAAACAAATGTTTTGATTAAAATTTAAATATACGAGGGACATAACTGTATTTTAATAAGGGTCCACCGATTTCTAATTGCCAAAGCGTGTCGTTATTGGAAAAACCTAAAACCTATGTTTATACTTCCCGTGACGTCACAATCGTGTAACAGTAACAATTGTTGACCGGTGAACAGTAAAAAATGCTTCACGCTAAGGGTATGGGCAATTTATACAGGAGTGTAAACATGAGGTATAATAATGTCAACTACATCTACAGTAATCCTGCTCATAGTGAGGTTAACATTGTCGACTGCATCTACAGTAATCCTGCTCGCAGTGAGGTTAATATTGTCTACTACATCTACAGCAATCCTGCCTGCTCACAGTGAGGTTAATATTGTCCACTAGATTTACAACAGTCCTGCTCAAAGTGAGTTTAATATTGTCAACTATATCTACAGCAATCCTGCTCACAGTGAGGTTAATATTGTCTACTACATATACAGCAATACTGCTCACAGTGAGATTAATATTTTCCACTAGATATACAGTAATCCTGCTCACAGTGAGGTTAATATTGTCAACTACATCTACAGCAATCCTGCTCACAGTGAGGTTAATAATGTCAACTACATCTACAGCAATCCTCCTCACAGTGAGATTATTATTGACCACTACATCTACGGCAATCCTGCGCACAGTCTGTCTAACAGTTCAATCTTTTACAATCGTTCACATTATTTAGACATTTTAGTGAGTCATTTTTTTGCAAGAACTTCATGCTTATTCTGCTCATTCATCAGCTTCGTTCTAAGCTGCTTTGGTGTGACCTTGCAGTCATTCTTTTGTATGTATTGTGCAATCTATGTTGCATTTGAAACAGAAATTAAATGTTTTAGCATACATTACAAGAAAAAGTTGATGCACGCTTGAAACAATTTGTTAAAGTTAGTCAAAGAGATACAATAAAATGAAATGGTTATGTCATTACATTCATATATCTGTATTAAGTATGTGTTTACCAACAATGACTTAAATTTAGCTTATATTCAAATAAAAATATGCCTTTAATGAAAGGTCTAACACAATAAGTTATGTAATAAATGAATGAAATTTATGAAAATGAAGTATTAATTAAAAATTAATGTAAATATATAAAGATAAAACTATTAAAAAATAAGGGATGATCAGGTGTAATATAAACTATGTATGTAAATCAACAAATGCCCGTCAACGGGTATATAAACAAGTAAATATATATAAGAACACATTACAATGATTTATATAGTCTGATCTCTTTCAGGAAATCTAAAACAAGACTAAAATCTACAGTATCAAATAACTCTTTCATAGTATTAACATTGTAGTACCTTTGACGCATAGGATCAAAGTCTACACATTCCAATAATATGTGTTTGACCGTTAACGGTGCAAAGCAGGGTATACATTCTGGTAATGGCTCACCTTGTAATAAATATGAATGAGTATAACGTGTATGCCCTATCCTGCACCGGGCTAGGACAACTTCCTCTCGACGAATGGGTCTACTAGAAGAACGCCATTCTCCGAGTAACGGTTTAATTGGATGGAGTTTATTGTTAACTGACAAATCCCAAGCGGCTTGCCAAGAGTTACGAATATATGTGTCAATACAACTTTTAAAATCAGTATAAGGTAATTTGGTATTAGTGATGTGTAAATATAATGCTGCCTTAGCAGCACTAACAAAACATTATAGTGCCTCAAATGCATCATCATCATGATTTTGTTGAACATGATATGAATAAAGAATGACTAAAAATCTGGTAAACGTTTTATAATATATACGCTTTATATAATTTAAGTAGGAACTGTGATGGGTGAGTGGTTAGCATTTAACTGCCTCTGGATCCAGAGATCCCGCTTCAATTCCCAATGGGGTCACAACCTAGAATTTTCAAAAGCTCTCCCTACCTATCTTATTCGGACAAGATACTAAGAAAGTATGCTACCCTTTGTAAGGAATGTCAAGCTGTCATTTCTGTGGGCAGGAAAAACAAGATCTCAAGATTTCACTGAACATTTATTTTAATCAGTAAGTCATGCCCACAAAAAACCTAATCCTTCGTATACAAGCGGCCTAGTTTCCCAACAGTAGTTAAAAAGCAAAGAAAATATTTTGACTGAAATATATTTCACATACTGGGTAAGGCTTTTCCCTGACTTACAGAGATCTATTCAATGAAGTCTTTCTTGATCATCACATTTTCATTTCGCGTTCATGATTTTTCTCTCTGCAAGAAAGGCATGTCAGCATGCAGCTATTTTCAATCAATACAGGTATAAAAAATTGCTTTTTATGTTTACACTTGATGTTAGCAAAACAATGCATAAGCTAAAGGACCCTTTTTGATTTTGCGGTCAATGTTGTCTTTACATGATCATGAAAAAAACGCAGATTGATTGTCCGTGGTGAAAAGAGGAACGCTATTGATTTGGGGATCAACAGGTCAAAGTTCAAGGTCACCATGAACCGATATCTCTTAAAGCTTTTGTAGCAGGGGTATTTTAGTTAGCTTCAAAGTGCGACATTTCTAGTCACAGCTAGTAGAAGGATAGATAAGTTATCGTTATATTTTATTACTGATGGTAGTTGTGTTGTATGTCTTCTCATATGATTCAACACTATAATGTAATAACCCAAGGAAACAGCAAGTGATCTCGCCTGTCGTGCAAATATTGTTGCAATATCTTATTTTACAGTATAGTATTATTTGACTTGTGTGCATGTACAAGTTGAAGAAGAAAAGAAAACGTGTTTGTAACCTGTTTTGGCCTTTCTATTCTTTTTAGTTTCAGTATTGTTTTTTGCAGTTTTATCAACCTGTATTTTGCTCATTAACCCTTCATGATAAGTCAAGCCAGCTATTAAATAAATAATCTCTTTATAATTACAGTAACCAATACTAAGGTCAAGGTTATGAATATATAAAATGCAAGAATAATAGCTGCAAACAAATGACCATGAAAATAAATAAGGGTGTCGCGTATTTTTTCTGAAGTCTTATATGGTTCATCCTATCCATGGGCTACTCTGGTTCTGTTGTGCATTCAACAAATTAGGGGATAAATGTGTATTTTGATCAAATTCTATCAATGACATACTGGATCAATGCCATACCGGATGAAAGTCATACTGCATCAATAACATACTGATTCAATAATTTACTGGATCAATGCCTCAATGGAACAATAACATACTGGAAAAATACAAAGAAAGATAAAAATATCGGACAGGGAAAGCAGCATTTAAAGACGACAGTCAACCACAAAAAACAAAAACAAACGCAAACAGACAAACGAGAAGGCAAAAGTAATAAAAAATGCAAACGACATCACAAACACGAAAGGGTTGACAATAGGGCTACCGCCTTGGAACGGTCAGTGGCAACAAATGCCACTGGGGTTTAAACCGGTTCTAGGGTGCACCAAACCTCACACTTACCCTACTTTCATCCCATAAAAACAGGACAGTGTAAATAAAGAAATCCCCGCCATGATCTAATCTCTAACCAACAAGGCAGCATCAATAGGTCAATATAAGTAAAACACAAATATGCTCGTGTAAATATAATACAAAAAAAACAATAGCCTAGAAAGCCACAATGAAGGTACTTAATGACTTGGCAGAAGCCAGAGCAACAAGAGAATAAACCATTAAGGGCACGACAGGAAAGATCATGACTGCATCAATAACATACTGGATCAATGACATATGTGATCAATTCCTTACTGGATCAATAACATACTGCATGAATAACAAACTGCATCAATAACATGCTGGAACAATAACGTACTGGATCAATGACATACTGGATCAATGCCATACTGCATCAATAACATACTGGATCAATAACATACTGGATCAATAACACACTTGATCAATAAAATACTGATATTGGGTCAATAACGTACTGGATGAAAGTCATACTGTATCAATAACATTCTGTACATGACATACTGGATCAATAACATTTTGGGCCATGCCATACTGAATAAATAGCATACTGGGCCAATGCCATACTAGATTAATAACATGCTGGATCAATAACATACTTATACTGGATCAATAGCATACCGGGTCAATAACATAGTGGATCAATGACATACTGGATCAATAACATACTGGGCCAATGCCATACTGGATCAGTGCCATACTGGATCAATGACATACTGGTCCAATGCCATACTGGGTCAATGCCATATTGGATCAATAACATACTGGGCCAGTGCCATACTGGATCAATGACATACTGGATCAAGCTGCATCCACACCATACAAGCTGCAACATTATAATCTGCATATACACCATTCAATCGACTACATCGTAATATTCATCAACACATTTAATCAAATACATCGTAATCTGCATACATACCATTCAAGTAACTACATTGTAATCTGTATATAAACCCTTCGAGCAACTACATTGTTATCTGCATACACGTCATTCAGGTCTGTTACTTGTAATCTGCTTACACACTCTTTACGTCACAACATCATAATATGCATAAACTTCAGTCAAGCAACTACAATGTAATCTGCATACACACGACTCAAGCCAGTACATTATAATCTGCATAAACACCAATCAAGCAACTACATTATAATATGCATACACACCATCCAAGTCACTACATTATGAATGAATGAATGGTGTTTTACGGCACGTCGACACATAAAAAAAGTCGTATTGTGCGCAAAAACCGACGAAAGATGAAGAAATTAAGTAGCAAATAAATATTAATGTAAATATATAAAGACAAAACTATTAAAAAATAAGGGATGATATGGTAATGATATAAACTATATATGTAAATCAACAAATGAATATATATAAGAACATATTATAATGATTTATATAGTCTGATTGCTTTTAGGAAATCTAAAACAAGACTAAAATCTATAGTATCAAATAACTCGTTCATAGTATTAACATTGTAGTACCTTTGACGCATAGGATCAAAGTCTACACATTCCAACAAGATGTGTTTGACCGTTAACGGTGCAAAGCAGGTTATACATTCTGGTAATTGCTCAGCTTGTAATAAATATGAATGAGTATAACGTGTATGGCGTATCCTGCATTATAATCTGCATACACACCATTCAAGTTGCAACGTTATAGTCTGCATGCACACCATTCAAATCACTACATTGTAATCTGCATACGCACCATACAGGTCACTACATTATAATCTGCATTCACACCATTCAAGCTGCAACATTATACTCTGCATACACACCATTCAAGCGACTACATCGCAATCTGCATACACACCATTCAGGCTACAACATTATAATCTGCATTGACACCATGCAAGCGACTACATCGCAATCTGCATTCACACCATTCAAGCTGCAACATGATACTCTGCATACACACCATTCAAGCGACTACATCGCAATCTGCATACACACCATTCAAGCTGCAACATTATAATCTGCATACACACCATTCAAGCGACTACATCGCAATCTGCATACACACCATTCAAGCTGCAACATTATGATCTGCATACACACCATTCAAGCGCCTACATCGCAATCTGCATACACACCCTTCAAGCTGCAACATTATAATCTGCATACACACCATTCAAGTCACAAAATTGTAATCTGCATATTCACCATCCAAGTCACTGCATTGTTATCTGCATACACAACAAATCACTACATTGTAGTATGTATACACACCTTTTAAGCACCTACACTGTAAGCAGCATACACACCATTCAAGCAACAACATTGTAATCTGCATACACATCATTCATGACATTGCATGATAATCTGCATACAAACCATTCAAGACACAACATTATATTCTGCATACACACCATTCAAGCCTCTGCAAAAATACCATTCAAGTTACAACTTTGTAATCTTCAAACACAATTCAAGCCACTGCAATGTAATCTACATACACACCATTCAAGCCACTACATCATAAACTGCATGTACACCATTTAAGCAACTACATTGTAATCTGCGTACACACCTTTCAAGCAACTATATTGTAATCTGCCAAAAAACATTCAAGTCTGTACACTGTAATCTGCATACACACCATTCAAGTCGCAACATTATAATCTGCGTACACACCATCCAAGTCACAACATTATAATTTGCGTACACACCATCCAAGTCACAACATTATAATCTGCGTACACACCATCCAAATCACAACATTATAATCTGCGTACACACCATTAAAGCCACTACATTACTGCTTAAATTCTTCATCTTTCGTCGGTTTTATGTGTCGACTTGCCGTAAATCCATCCATCCATCCATCCATCCATCCATCCATCCCATTAAAGCCACTAAATGATAATCTGAGTACACACTATATTCCATTAAAGCCACAACATTATAATCTGCATACACACCATCCAAGTCACTACATGATAATCTGAGTACACACTATTCAAGTTGCAACATTATAATCCGCATAAATTATACACCATACAGGCAACTACATTGTAATCTGCATGTACACCAATCAAGTAACTACATGATAATATGCATACACACCTTTCAAGGAACTACATTATAATCTGCATACACACCATTCAAATCACAACATTGTAATCTGCATACACACCATATACGTCACTACATTCTAATTTGCTTACACATTCAAATCACTACAATGTAATCTGCATACACACTATGTAAGTCGCTACATTATAATCTGCATACACACCATTCAAATCACAACATTGTAATATGCATACGCACCATATAAGTCACTATATTATAAAATTCATACATACCATTCAAGCTGCAACATTGTAATCTGCATACTCATCATTCATGCGACTACATCGTAATCTTCACACACACCATGCATGCCACTACATTACAATATGCATACACACCATGCAAGCCACTACATCGTAATATGCACACACACCATTCAAGCAACTACATTGTAATCTGCATACACACCATTCAAGCCATTACATTGTAATCTGCATACACACTCTTTACGTCACAACATCATCATATAAGTTAATCAACTACACTGTAATCTGCATACACACCATTCAAGCCACCACATTATAATCTGCATACACATCATTCAAGCAACTATTGTAATCCGCATACACATTATTGTAATCTGCCTACACACCTATCACGTCACTACATTGTAACCTCCATACACACCATTCAAGCCAGAAAATTACAATCTGCATACACAACTTTCAAGTCGCTACATTGTAACCTGCGTTACACCATTCAAGCCACTACATCGTAATCTGCATGCACACCATTTAAGCAACTACACTGTAATCTGCCAAAAAACATTCAAGTATGTACACTGTAATCTGCATACACACCATTCAAGCCGCAACTTTATAGTATGGTACACACCATCCAAGTCACAACATTATAATCTGCGCACACACCATCCAAGTCACAACATTATAATCTGCGTACACACCATCCAAGTCACAACATTATAATCTGCGTACACACCATCCAAGTCACTACATTATAACCTGCAAAACACCATACAAGCCTCTGCATACACACCATTTAAGCCACTGCATTTCAATCTGCATATACACCTTTTAAGTCGCTACATTAAAATCTTCATACACATCCCTCAAATCACTCCATTGTAATCTGCATACACACCATTCAAGCCACAAAATTGTAATTGCATACACACCATTCGAGCCGCAACATTATAATCTGCATACACACCATTCAAGTTGCAACGTTATAATCTGCAGATACACCATTCAAGTCTCTGCATTATGATCTGCATACACACCATATAAGTCACTACATTATAATCTGCATACACACCATTCCAGCAGCAACATTATAATCTGCATACGAACCATTCAAGCGACTAAATCGTAATCTGGATACAAACCATTCAAGCCACTACACAGTATCTAAGCCACAACATTGTATTCTGCATACACATCATTCTAGCAACTGTATAGTAATCTGCATACACACCATTCACGCAACTACATTGTATTCTGCGTACACATCATTCTAGCAACTATATATTCAAGCTTCTACATTGTAATCTTTATACACATCATTCAAGTCATAGTATTTGCATACTCAGACCACAACATTGTATTTTGCATACACACCATTCAAGCCACAAACTGTAATCCGTATACACACCATTCAAGCCAGAACATTGTAATCTGCATACCCGCCATTCAAGCAACAACATTGTAATCTGCATACACACCTTTCAAGTCACACCATTTATTAAGCCACTAAATTGTAATCTGCATACACACCACCAAAGTCACTACTTTATAATCTGCACACACACCATTCAAGTCACAACATTGTAATCTGCAAACAAACCATTCAATAACATATATTGTAAGCTGCATACACACCATTCAAGCCACTAAATTATAATATGCATACACACCATTCACGACACTACATCGTAATATGAATTTCACACCGTTCAAGTCACACAATTGTAATCTGCATACACACCATTCAATAAAATATATTGCAAGCCGCATACACACCACTCAAGCCACTAAATTATAATATGCATACACACCATTCACGACACTACATCGTAATATGAATACACACCATTCACGACACTACATCGTAATATGAATACACACCATTCAATCGACTACATCGTAATATTCATACACACCTTTCAAGCAATTACATTGTAATCTGCAAGCACACCATTCAAATATGTACACTGTAATCTACATACACACCATTCAAGCAACAACATTGTAATCTGCATACACACCATTCAAATATGTACACTGTAATCTGCATACACACCATTCAAGCAATTACATTGTAATCTGCAAGCACACCATTCAAACCTGTACACTGTAATCTACATACACACCATTCAAGCAACAACATTGTAGTATGCATACACACCATCCAAGTAACTGCATTGTAATCTGCATACACACCATTCAAACCTGTACACGGTAATCTACATACACACCATTCAAGCAACAACATTGTAGTATGCATACACACCATTCAAGTAACTGCATTGTAATCTGCATACACAACATTCAAACCTGTACACTGTAATCTACATACACACCATTCAAGCAACAACATTGTAATCTGCATACACACCATTCAAATATGTACACTGTAATATGCATACACACCATTCAAGCAACAACATTGTAGTATGCATACACACCATTCGAGTAACTGCATTGTAATCTGCATACACACCATTCAGGTCACAACATTGTATTCTGCATACTCACCATTTAAGCAATTGCAATGTAATCTGCATACAAGCCATTCAAGCAACTACATTGTAATCTGCATACATATTATTGACCGCACTGCATTATAATCGGCGTATTCACTATTTAAGCCACTACATCATTATCTCCATACACACCATTCAAGACACAACATTGTAATCTGCATACACTCCATTCAAGCCACTGAATTGTAATCTGCATACACACTATTCAAGGCACTGCATCGTAATCTGCATACACGATATTCAGGCTACAATATTGTATTCTGCATACACACCATTCATGCCACAACATTGCAATTTGCATACACCCCATTGAATCCACAACATTTTAATTTGCATACACACTATTTAAACCACAACGTTGTAATCTGCATGCACAACATTATAATCTGTATACACACTTATCAAGTCATTACATTGGTATCTGCATATACACTGTTCAAGCAACAGCATTTTAATCTGCATACACACCATTCAAGCCACAATATCTGCATACACGATATTCAGGCTACAATAATGTTACGTGCTGGTAGCGTTTAACGTTTAAATGAAATGGACTCCGAGGAAAATTAACTTATATGGACATCCTATTGATTATCTAACTATTGAAAACTAAGGGGTAAACAACAAAGTATAAAATCAGAAGTAAGTTTCCCTCTCTTTATTTATATCTTAGTAGGAAAACATATAACGTAGAATTATCAGTAATATATAACAAATAACAACTTTCCTTAATAAATAATAATACTCTCTTTGACTAGAAATACACTTTAAGTACTTAATCCCTAGCAATATGCTGATAAATATTATAATCTCTATATTAAATATTTATATCAATTCAAAACCTTCTAAAAGTAAATCGTTTTAAATTCTAAATTTACTATTGAATCTATTTATTAAAGTTACTATAATCGAATTTTAAATGCAAAAATAAAGTCTAAGTTCAACCTAACACACAATGTGTTACCTTTAGAAGAAAATTCGGAGTCCTAGATCTGCAGGCGATCTAGCTATTTATACTGCACAAATAAAACTGTGCGGCGCACAGGTGCGCAAATGTGCACTGTGCACTAACAACGCTAAAACGCGCAACGTCAAATGTGCGCTTTTCCTGTGCGCTAAACGCACATACAAATAAGTGCGGTTTGATACTCGCCTATTTCAAACATGAATTAAAACACTTTTATGAATTAAAGTAGCGTAAGTAAAATTTCATACACATATAATAATGATTAAATAACCTGACCCTTACCTTTAAAACAAATATTCTCCTTGGAATAAAATAGTTTCGTGAATCAAAAGATCGAATTGACAGAATTGAATTCGCCGCACAAATAGTTGCTATGGTAAACAATCCCATCATGCAACGTAATTCCGGATGCAATATGGTTGCCGGAAGGATTCATATGTAAATGTAAACAACACGCGATAAGAATAAACAGCTAGAATTGGCTGAATACACTCGTTACAAAAAGGTAACTTTATAGATTCTAGTCTAGATGATAAATTAGACTGAAAGCGTAATCATTATGTTAATAAATTACAAATATCAATCCAAAAGATCGATCTAACCTCAAATCGTGAAAACGAAAGTAGAATGCAAAATAGCGAGGAACTACATTATCCCCCTCTTAATGTGTTAAAGGTGCTCCTAACACCTTACAAATTGCAAATACAAAGTTAACAATAATAATGACATTAAATATGTTGAAAGTGAGTTCAAGTTAGCACTCGGACAATGAGCTAAACATAATAACCCATTTACCCTATTAATTAAACATTAACATACGAGTACATGAGAAACCCTAAAGCATTTCCTATCACAATTTAGAATTAAAAGTTTTGAAAATAACATCTTAATCGTTACATAACTATTCCTTAAACATGACCTATATCACTATCACTTCCAACATTCTCTTAACATGAGTATTACTGTACATGTTTAAATACATGTATACATCATTATGCGATAAATATAAAACCACACCAATAAAGTATTTGTTGGTAAACAAGTTACAACTGTTCCTAAAAGTAATATTCACTGTAGTGAAAGTGTCACTGATTGTTCCTTCCATACATATTAGCACTAGAAACTTCCTCAAATGTTTCTTCCTTAAATGTTAGCACTAGAAATGTCCTCTATATGGCTTATGTAGGTATACGCACTTGAAATATCCTCTATGTAAATAAACGTACTAGAATTGTCCTCTATGTGGCATATGTAATAAATTGTCCTCTATATGGCGTATGATATAAATTATAATCTCTTCCATCTGTTTTCCTTATTTCCTTTTCTCGGAGATGGTCGATCTCCCTTCGTCCGTTTGTAGGAACTCTGCGGTGGAGGATGGTCCTTTGGCTGGGCAGGCTTCAGCAGAGCAGTAAGAGACTGGAGGGCATCTTTCATATCTACCATGGCTCTCTCCTGCCTTCTTACTGCCCTGGTATTGTCTTCCAACAGTTTGCAAATGGTTGCCGAGTTGAGCTTCAGGGTGTCGTGTATCTCCACTAAGGTCTTGTTCCTTACGTCGGAAGCATCCGAGGTGGTCGTTGATGATGAGGAACTGGATGATTCCGAGACACTTCTGGCACGCTTCATGGTTTTTGTTGGGGCTAACAAATGTCTCATATCACGGCTTGGTGTGCCCAGTAATGAAGCCAATATGCTCTCTGGAGCAGGAGATGTCGTTGTCACGTCAGAGTGTACAGGTGGTCTGGTAGATGTCGTTGCTGCCGATGAAAGTGGTGAGTACTGTGAGGTGATTACAGCTGTATGTGTGCTGGCTTGATTTTGACACAGTGGTGGTAGTGTGGTCAATGGTGCTGATGGTGGTCTCTGTAATAATACTGGTGACCTCTGTGGTAATTCTGGTGATTTAGGCATGAATGAAGGTGACCTCTGTACAAATGCTGGTTATCTATACACAAATGATGGTGTGGTCAGTGAAGCTGGTGTAAACAAGTGTGAGGTGAGTGATTCTGCTTGATGTGGCATTGATGGTTGTGTTGGTAGTGAAGCTGGTGTAAATAAGTGTGAGGTGAGCGACTCTGACTGATGTGGCATTGATGGTGGTGTTGGTAGCGTATGCCTGACGTGTCGCTCATCACCATCTAGTTGAGGGAAAAGGTCAATCAAAGTTGGCAGTGGGGCAAGTACACTTTGTTGAGTGTCCCATCCTGCTGACTCGTCGGGGAAACTCAACGGGAATGGCCTGTGTCAGTATATCGGGTGTTGGTGTGGTGTGTCCCTTCCTCTCAGCCAAAGATTTCCAGTGGAGGTTTGACGCTTCCGCCGACAAAGCTACCATATCGACGTCTGATATGATGTAAGGTTTCTTGCTGGCGACCAGCATTTCTGGAGTGTCCACTACACCTTTCTCGCGAAGTATGATCCGGTGCCTCCTGAATGTTGTGGTGTGCGCCAGCAACTCCTCCCACTTCATGCATCGGAACAGGCACAATCCACAATGAAAGGGCGTCTCATCTTGGCTGATATGATGCTTCATACTGTGATCTATCACTCTATACCTCGCCTCTATGTAGACCTTGTCATACCGATGTAGACATTTAAGACACTGGTATGCCCGCCGTCCTCGATCGCTCACGGTTGACATCTTGTTCTGAAGAAGACAAAACAAACAAAATCGTTGTAGTGCTAAGACTATTGGTAAACAGAAGTTTAGACCTCTTGAATGACATGACAAACTTCAATTGCTCTCTTATTTGGTTGAATCTAGTTTAATAACAATATATAATATATGTATGTTATTACAAAAATAAAATCATAAAACACATCTGTGGTTGTGTTGTCATTCTCATAGGTATTACTGCCACTTGATCATGGTATACGTCTCTTAACATCTTACTTCTGTGACCGTTCTGCTGACAAACTAAAACTTCAAGTGACCCGGTGGTGTAGTTAGACCCTTCTCTCTTTCACAGAAAATCTTCACATTTGTCTGTCGGTTCTCTTTATATATCTCTCTAACATCCTTCTATCATCTTTATCTAGGAATGTTTAGCATCTGTTGTACGTAATGACCCACTCTCTGTCGGTTACACTAACCCGTGTAATTATTTACACATCTTCATACTACTGTCTATGGCATACACCGTCCCATGACTATTCCTCGTCTTAGCTTCGTCCGCCGTCACCAGTATAAGTTCCCATATATTCTGCATTGAACGAAGTGGAGTTCTGCGACAACCATCTCAGCTTAGTCGGTCCACTAGTTAAGTTACAAACTATGAAAAGTCATAGTTTGTATTACTAAAATTAGCTACTATTTTGTGTTCTACATATTTACATAATCTTCTTATCCGATTATACGTTGAATCAGTGGATCTATACAACTGCGCTATCTCAGCTTGGTCGAGTCCACTAATACTATAGCTTATTTCACTATTTACTTCTTAAATCGATTCTGCGTTGAATCATGTTGAATTCTGCAACAACTTTCTCAGCATGCATCTGGTCGACAAACTGTTAGTAAAACTCTGAAAAGGTGATACTTTTATTTCTGTGTATTCTAACATATCACATGTTGAAACACCTCTCATTGGATCTGTGATGAACTGCTTTCTCAGCATACACCAGTCGACTCGCATCTATTTACATCTAGGAAAAACATAATTCCCATTACTACATTTTAACTACATACTTCTAATTGTCCATCAAAATACACACTTTAAAAAAAAACACAATAAATTTACAAACTAACAAAAGATGAATGTATTACAGCATACACATCTTTAAAACTTGATTAAAATCATTTACTCTCTCAGCTAGTTCCTATCTTGACTTCTAGCTCTATTCTTTACTGGTAGTCTCTTTGTTCTTACTCCAGTTCTTCTTCAATTGCAAAATCCATCTCGGGGGTTTGATTCCTTCATATGGTTTGAGCTTGTTGTGATGCACAAGTTTCTCACTGCCATTCCTATCCATCTGGATAATGAAATTTGCTTGTGACATCTTCGTTTTCACTACATATGGACCTGCATAAGTCCTTTCGAGCTTGTGAGCTATTCCAACTGTTCTTGCTTCTGCCAAGTACCACACCAGGTCCCCTACTTCGTACTTATTTAGAGCCACTTTAGCGTCATATAACTCTTTATTTCGTTTCACGGATGACGATAGATGCTTTCGCGCCACCTCATGCGCGTGTTGCATTCTACCCCGTAGCAAATTAACATAGTCGCCATACGATGTCACTTGCTCATTGTCGTTAGCTGTGGAACTACAGAAAACCAGTTCGGATGGTAATCTAACCTCTCTACCCATGGTAAGTAAGTTTGGCGTCAAACCGGTTGCTTCGTTTGGGGTAGCTCGGTAAGCTCCCGCAAGACAACCAAGGTGTAGGTCCCACTCTGCTTGTTCGCCGCATAAATATGCTTTGGTCATTCGAAGAAGTGTTCGGTTAAACCTCTCCGATTGACCATTGCACCTGGGATTTCGTGGACTTGTTCTTGTCTTCCTAATCTCGAGCATGCGACACATTTCCCTAAATACCCTGCTTTCGTAGTTTCTCCCTTGGTCACTGTGAATGGACAGAGGACAACCCCATCGAGAGATAAAGTCGTTGAGTATTCTCTGTGCACACACCTCGGCGGTCTGGTCAGGCACTGCAAGAACCTCTACATACTTGCTGAAATGGTCGGTTAGTAGTAAGATATATCGATTACCACGTGGTGATATGGGGAGAGGTCCTAAATAATCGGTTGCTACCACATCCCATGGTGCTCCAGTAGTGATCGAACCCATAGGGGCTCTTGGCGTCTTCATTGTTTTTTTATCTGCTGCGCAAATATCACACTGTTTCACATGTATCCCGACGTCCCCTTTCATGGAATACCAGTAACAGCGCTGTAGTAATTTCTCATTGGTTTTCTTGCAACCGAGATGACCAGATAAAATGGAGTTATGCATTTGGAATAACATGTCTTTCTTCATGCACTGTGGCACAACAAACTGACAATGTTCACCACAGCCATTCTTTCTGACGAACTTCTTAAACAGTATACCCTGTTTCACTATTAGGACGTCCCAAAGTACCCAATAATGTCGAGAAGCTGAACTAAATGATAATACGTCCTCACTACTTGGTCTCTTATTCTCGAGTTTTGTCTTAAGAATTGGTGCTATATCGTGGTCACTTTCTTGAAGAAGTCTAATATCTGCCAGTTGCTGACCACCAGCCCATGACCAGTTATAGTCGGTTTGTGAAGTCTTGCTGTTAGCTGGATCTTTTTCGTTAGATGAACCGGGCTGATCGCTGGCTTCCTGTTGCTGTGTTGTTCTAACTACCTCCTCTATCTGCTTTAGACAGCTGCTATTTTCCTTTTCTAATGAAACTGCGGGCACAGGAAACTCGACGTGATCATAGAAGCCCTGATGCATCATATCCTCTGCCCTTTTCTTACATTTCTTGCAAGGTCCACACCTGAGTGGTTCGTTGGTATCTTGTAGAGGACAGTCACAATCCTTTGGGTTTTTACACCTCGACAAAGCATCACAGTGTCCCTGTTTCTTACCAGGCCTATATTCAATAGAGAAGTCGTACTGAGCCAAAATCTCTATCCAGCGTGCTATCTTCCCTCTGGGTTCTTTAAGCTTAAATAACCACACCAATGCTTGGTGATCAGTTCTCACAAGAAAACGCCTACCTAGCAGATACTGTCTATAATAGTCTACAAAGTATCTGATAGCCAGAAGCTCCTTCTCTGTTATGCAATAGTTCCGCTCCGCTTTGTTGAGTGCTCTACTGCCATATGACAATTCGCGTTCTCTTCCTTCGTGTACTTGGTGAAGAACACCGCCGATACCCAAATCCGACGCGTCTACATCAAGAACAAATTCACCGCCATCTTGAAGTGGATATCCAATAATCTCGGGACTAACTAAAATTGCTTTGACGTTTTCAAATGCGTTCTTGCAAGCTGCATCCCACTTGAAGACTTTACCCTTTTTGGTAAGATCAACCATAGGTCTTACTATCTTTGCAAAATTCTTTACAAACTTTCTGTAATAAGATCCCATGGCGACGAACTGCTTTACCTGCTTTGAAGTAGTTGGTGTTGGCCACTCGATTATCTTAGCGATGTTTAGTGGATTGGGTTTGACACCATTACCAGACACAACATGCCCAAGAAAAACGACTTCTTCTTGTAATAGTTCACACTTGTCTGGACGCAACTTTAGCCCTGCTTTCTCTATTCTCTCTAATACTTGTCTCACTCTCTCCATGTGCTGATCAAAACTTGTCCCAAATACAATGACATCATCAATGTTTATCAAACAAGTTTCCCATTGAAGACCTTGTAATGCAAGTTCCATAGTTCGTTGAAAAGTGCATGCTGCATTATTTAGTCCGAAAGGCATTCTAACCATCTCAAATTGTCCGAATTTACAGACGAAAGCACTCTTTTTAATGTCATCAGCCTTGAGAGGAATCTGAAAATATCCACTAGTAAGATCAAAGGTGCTAAATAAGGTTGCACCTGCTACAGCGTCTAAACAATCTTGAACTCGCGGCATTGGGTAACCGTCTGGTTTCACCAACGCGTTTACACGCCTATAATTCAAATAAGGTCTGACTGCACCTCCTTTCTTTCTGACAAGGACGATAGGGCTAGCCCATGGTGATGTGCTTTTTCTTATCACTCCTTTTGCGAGAAGGTCCTCAATCGCCTTTTTCTCTTCATTAGCAAAAGCTAATGGAACTCTTCTCGGTGCTTGCTTGATTGGTAGGGCGTCACCTGTCTCTATGGAATGTTCAGCTAGACTGGTGAGGCCTATATCCCAGTCATGTTTTGAAAAACTGTCCTTGAATCTAGTAAGCATATTCGCCACTTTCTGTTTTTCTTCAAATGTTCGACCCTTTACGGCCTTCTCATGAAGTTCTGTGAGATGGGTGGGGATCGCTTCAATTTCCTTCTCTGGGGTTTTTAACAGGTGTTTTGGTGTAACACACAAGTTTTCAAACTTAACTCTACGTAGTGTGTAGTTATTTGCTTGATCTGTTGCATGTTCTCGATTGGTGATTACTGCCTGAATTGCCTCAATTAGTTCCGCTTGACCGACTACGCTGTCTTGTTTAATTGAAACTGAGGTTGGAAAAGGATTTAACACCCTAACCTTACTTGTGACACCATCATTGATGTCTACGAGAACATTCGCCATCTGCAGGGGGTATTTGTCGCAGAAATTTTCGGTTGGTTCTATAACATAGTTAGAACTTTCACACCAATCGTCATATTCCCTGCATTCAATATATACGTCTATCACCGCTTCACTCTGGGGAGGAATCACAAAGTGATCAGCCGCTGTTACTTTTCTAAGTTTTCCCTGAAGACCAATTTGAATTAGAGGTATTTCGTGCTCATCAAGTAAAAGTACTCCTTTACTCAACAGAATATCTCCTGGTCCTCCGTTTCCGTTTTGTAAGATATCTACGCCCAGTAGACCTTCATCGTCTATATCGGCAACTATGATTTCTTGACTGATGCTTAATGTTCCAATTTTTATTTCAAAAACAGCTTTACCAAATTCGTTGAGTGATGCTTCCCCAGCGCCTACTAACCTAGCTGACCTAGTTAATGTTGGACGCTTATCTTCATTGAGTTTGTCGTACACTTTCTTTGACAGGACTGTTTTTGATGCGCCACTATCTGCTGTAAATAGTACCCGTTGACCTTGAATAAAACCCTGGACATACACTCCATCAGCTAATGTCTTGCTCCTTTTTACAGATTTCAAACTTTCAAATTCACTTTGGCCTTGTTTGATATGATGGGCCTCCCTCTGGCCTTGAGGGTAAGCCCGTTCTAGTTTAAATGGCTTGTATTAGTGTTGTATACATGCGAATTAATGGGCTCATGGTACCCTCTTCTATTCTGTTGAGTGTGTCTATAACCAGATACCTCTTCCCTTTTGTTTGGACACTCTCTGGCATAGTGTCCTTTCTCTTGACAGTTGTAACAAGTAATTCTGCTATTATCTCTCTTGGATACTTGATTTCTTGATGAAATTGTATTTTGTTTATTCTGTTGATTAGCCTGTGTTAGCTCTTCTATCTTTTCTAACAGCTGTTTGAGTAACTTGTAACTCTCAGTTTCTGCACATTTTGGGGTCTCCGTTTCTTTCTGCTTAATGGGCGTCTCTTTGTCAGGTAGTTTTGATTTTTGACGTACTATGTCCTTTAGCGGTACTCTACATGCATATTCAAGCTCCTCTGTCTCACTATCGTCTATGCTGTCTTCCTCACTACTACAATGCTCGTCCATCTTTGTCCTTCGCGCATACTTCTTCGCTTTCTTCTCGGCGTAAACGTCTGGAGAACTGCGCCTCCTTGTCTGAATAAAGTTCACTACATGGTAGACTGCATCATCTATATTGTCAGGTTCTTTGTGATACTCAACCTCGAACCTTGCTTCGTCGTCTCGAAGACCATCCAGAAACTTTCTCACTAGATCTTCCTGTCTTGTGCCATTGTCTCTCTCCTGGTGTGCCCTATCGTATAATCGTTTTAAGTCGGCCGCAAATTCTTCAGCCTTTTCACCAATCTTCTGGACTCTTCGGGAGAATTTTGCTGCGAAAGTCTTTGGTGTTTCTACCTTCCTGTAACGACTGTTTAGCTCCTCAACTAGTGCTGGATATCTCGACAATACTGGTTTTGGAAGTTGAGTGAAAACAAACTCTCCTGCTTCACCTTGGATCTGTGGTAAAAGCTGATCTAACATGGTTTCCTCATCCCAGTGTTGTCTAGCTGCGATTGCCTCAAACCTGTTGATCCATACTTTCCAACTATCTTTTCCGTTGAATGCTGGCAGCTTCACATGATGACCATTGAATTGTCTATTTGTTGAATTTTGACTTCTGTCCAAATTTGTATAATTTCTATGTTGTTGATAATTTCCAGAAAAATGAGGGTGCTGTTGATGATGGGGTCTTGCTTCTGGATACCGGTTATTGTAGGTGTACATGGAGTTTCTATTTCCTGTTGATCTAGGATAAGAACCGGTCATCTCGACAGGGCTGTAGGCATATTCTTGCACAGTGTCATTAAATTCAACTCTATTTTGGGACTGACGAGTCATTGATGTAGAGTTAATGTTATTGTTGTCCCTATTACAGTATAAACCAGTCGCTGTGTCGCTTCCACTAAAAGGCCTGTATTGTATGTTGTTCTCATAATCAGTTTGTCGCGTTTCATCTTGTGACCTGTGTTGTTTATGATTGCTCGAGCCCTCACCGAAGTGGTTGTACTCATTTCTTGTTTTTGATCGTGTACTGCTTGGAGTAGGATTTGTAGATGCTGTCACAGAGTGGGAATCATCACCTGACTGCTGTCTGTCTGCATTTAGGCTAAGATTGGTACTAGGTACCATGTTGCTCTTTAAATCCTGTAAAGCTGAAACTACATGACTCAGTATAATAACAATTTGATATTGTTGACTAACACCCGGTAAACCCATACTATCTATGCTATCATGCTGAAGTGAAATACTAGGTCTACTACTAAGACTATGAGGACCTGATTCTATGCGAATGTCTGCTTCATCATCAAAAATGTAATCTCTTTGGTGATGACTGTCGTCCTTATGATTAGTCAGTTGCTGCTCATGGTAACCTCTCAGTGCTGACTCTGTATCCTCGATGGTTTGGTTGACTTCGCATGTTGTATCATCTCGGTTGGTCATTGTTGCTGAAGGATTGTTGATGGTCTGTGTAGAGAAAACAACCTCGTGGTCATTACTGGCCACTGACATATCGTCATAATCGTCGCTTGTTGACTGTTTGTCGCTCTGCTGTCTTCTGCGAGGCATATTGTTGCAAAAATAACGTTCAAGTTCGTATCTCTAGATCTGCTGATTTAAACAGATCTCACCGCTCTGCCGCCAATAATGTTACGTGCTGGTAGCGTTTAACGTTTAAATGAAATGGACTCCGAGGAAAATTAACTTATATGGACATCCTATTGATTATCTAACTATTGAAAACTAAGGGGTAAACAACAAAGTATGAAATCAGAAGTAAGTTTCCCTCTCTTTATTTATATCTTAGTAGGAAAACATATAACGTAGAATTATCAGTAATATATAACAAATAACAACTTTCCTTAATAAATAATAATACTCTTTTGACTAGAAATACACTTTAAGTACTTAATCCCTAGCAATATGCTGATAAATATTATAATCTCTATATTAAATATTTATATCAATTCAAAACCTTCTAAAAGTAAATCGTTTTAAATTCTAAATTTACTATTGAATCTATTTATTAAAGTTACTATAATCGAATTTTAAATGCAAAAATAAAGTCTAAGTTCAACCTAACACACAATGTGTTACCTTTAGAAGAAAATTCGGAGTCCTAGATCTGCAGGCGATCTTGCTATTTATACTGCACAAATAAAACTGTGCGGCGCACAAGTGCGCAAATGTGCACTGTGCACTAACAACGCTAAAACGCGCAACGTCAAATGTGCGCTTTTCCTGTGCGCTAAACGCACATACAAATAAGTGCGGTTTGATACTCGCCTATTTCAAACATGAATTAAAACACTTTTATGAATTAAAGTAGCGTAAGTAAAAGTTCATACACATAGAATAATGATTAAATAACCTGACCCTTACCTTTTAAACAAATATTCTCCTTGGAATAAAATAGTTTCGTTAATCAAAAGATCGAATTGACAGATTTGAATTCGCCGCACAAATAGTTGCTATGGTAAACAATCCCATCAAGTAAACGTAATTCCGGATGCAATATGGTTGCCGGAAGGATTCATATGTAAATGTAAACAACACGCGATAAGAATAAACAGCTAGAATTTGGCTGAATACACTCGTTACAAAAAGGTAACTTTATAGATTCTAGTCTAGATGATAAATTAGAATGAAAGCGTAATCATTATGTTAATAAATTACAAATATCAATCCAAAAGATCGATCTAACCTCAAATCGTAAAAACGAAAGTAGAATGCAAAATAGCGAGGCACTACAATATTGTATTCTGCATACACACCATTCATGCCACAACATTGCAATTTGCATCCATCCCATTGAATCCACAACATTGTAATTTGCATACACACTATTTAAACCACAACGTTGTAATCTGCATGCACAACATTATAATCTGCATACACACTTATCAAGTCACTACATTGGAATCTGCATATTCACTGTTCAAGCAACAGCATTTTAATCTGCATACACACCATTCAAGCCACAATATCTACATACACGATATTCAGGCTACAATATTGTATTCTTCATACACAACATTCATGCCACAACATTGCAATTTGCATCCACCCCACTGAATCCACAACATTGTAATTTGCATACACACTATTTAAACCACAACGTTGTAATCTGCATGCACAACATTATAATCTGCATACACACTTATCAAGTCACTACATTGGAATCTGCATACACACTGTTCAAGCAAAAGCATTTTAATCTGCATACACACCATTCATGCCACAACATTGCAATTTGCATACACCCCATTGAATCAACAACATTGTAATTTGCATACACACTATTTAAACCACAACGTTGTAATCTGCATGCACAACATTATAATCTGCATACAAACTTATCAAGTCACTACATCGGAATCTGCATACACACCATTCAAGCCACAATATCTGCATACACGATATTCAGGCTACAATATTGTATTCTGCATACACACCATCCATGCCACAACATTACAATCTGCATCCACCCCATTGAATACACAACATTGTAATTTGCATACACACTATTTAAACCACAACGTTGTAATCTGCATGCACAACATTATAATTTGCATACACACGTATCAAGTCACTACACTGGAATCTGCATACACACTGTTGAAGCAAAAGCATTTTAATCTGCAAACACACCATCCAAGTCACAACATTATAATCAGCATACTCACCATTCAGGCCGCAACATTATAATATTCATACACACCATCGAAGACACTAAATTATAATCTGCATACACACCATCGAAGACATTACATTATAATCTGCATACACACACCATTAAAACCACTACATTATAATCTGCATACACACCATTCAAGTCACAAAATTGTAATTGCATACACATCATTTAAGTCACTACATTATAATCTTCGTACACACAGTTCAAGTCGCTACATTGTAATCTGCATACACACCATTCAAGTCACAACATTGTAATTGCATACTCATCATTTAGGTCACTACATTATAATATTCGTACACACCATTCAAGCAAAACATTTTAATTGCATACACACCATTTAAGTCACTGGATTATAATCTGCATACAAACCATTCAAGCCACTACACTGTAATCTGCATACACACCATTCAAGCCACTACATTGTAATCTGCATACACACCATTCAAGCCACAACATTATAATCTGCAAACACACCATTCTAGCAATTACATTGTAATCTGTATACAAACCCTTCAAGCAACTACATTGTAATCTGCATACACGTCATTCAAGTCGGTTCATTGTTATCTGCTTACACACTCTTTACGTCACAACATCATAATATGCATACACTTCAGTCATGCATACACACCATTCAAGTCACTAAATTTAAATCGGTATACATACCTTTCAAGCTTCTGCATTGTAATCTCATACACACCATTCTAGCCACAACATTGTAATCACATACACACCTTTCAAGTCACACCATTGTAATCTGCATACACAATATTCAAGCCACAACATTGTAATCTTTATACACAATATTCAAGCCACAACATTGTAATCGGCATACATAACATAATAATAAGCATACACACTTATCAAGTCACTACATTGTAATCTGTATGAACTCCATTCAAGTCATAACATTAAAATCTTCATACACAGCATACAAATCGCTAGATTGTATTCTGCATAACACCATTCAAGGCAATGCATTGTAATCGGCATACACCCCATTCAAGCCACAACATTGTTTATCTGCGTACACACCACCGAAGTAACTACATTACAATCTACACACACCATTCAAGTTACAACATTGTATTCTTCATAAACACCGTTCAAGCGACTACATCGTAATATTCATACACACCATTCAATCATATACATTGTAATCTGCATACACACCTTTCAAGCCATTAAATTGAAATCGGCATACACGCCAGTCAAGCTACTACATTGTAATATGCATAGACACCATTTAAGCAACTACATTATACCGTCCATACACACTATTGAAGCCACTACATTATAAAGTGCATACAAACCATTCAAGTCACAACATTGTAATCTGCATACACACCATTCAAGTCACTACATTGTAATCTGCATACACACCATTCAAGACACGACATTATAATATGAATACACACCAATCAAGCAACTTCATTATAATATGCATACACACCATTCAATTCACTATATAATCTTCATACATACCTTTCAAGGTAATACATTGCAATCTGAATACACACCATTCAAGTCATTACATTGTAATCTGAATACACACCATTCAAGCCACTACATTATAATCTTTATTCGCACCTTTCAAGCCACTAAATTGTAATCTGCTTACACACATTTCGAACCACTACATCGTAATATTCTTACACACCATTCAAACAACTACATTATACTCTCAATACACACAATTTAAGCCACTACATTATAATGTGCATACACACCATTCAAGACACAACACTGTAATCTGCATACACACCATTAATGTTGTAACTGAAATGGTGTGTATTTAGATTACAATGTACAGACTTGAATGACGTATATGTAGATTACAATGAAGTTGCTTGAATGGTGTGTACGCAGATTACAACGTAGTGGCTTGAATGATGTTTATGCAGATTACAATGTAGTGGCTTGAATGGTGTGTTTGCAGATCATAATTTAGCGATTTAAATATGGTGTGTATGCTGATTACAATATTGTGACTTGAATGGTGTGTATGCCTATTATAATGTTGTGTAGTAAATGGTGTGCATGCAGATTACACTATTGTGTCTTAAATGGTGTGTATGCAGATTGCTATATTGTGTCTTAAATGGTGTGTATGCAGATTACAATGCAGTGACTTGAATGGAGTGTATGCAGATTACAATGTTGTGACATGAATGGTGTGTATGCAGAGAATTGAATGGTGTATATGCAGATTATAATATTGTGGCTTGCATGGAGTGTATCTAGATTACAATGTAGTGATTTGAATGGTGTGTATGTAGATTACAATGCAGTGGCTTGACTGGTGTGAATGCAGGTTATAATGTTGTGACTTGAATGATGTGTATGGAGATTATAATGTTGTGACTTGGGTGGTGTGTATGCAGATTATAATGTTGTGACTTGGGTGGTGTGTATACATATTTATAATATAATGTAGTGATTTAAATAGGGTGTATGCAGATTATAATGTAGTGACTTGAATGGTGTGTATGGAGATTATAATGTTGTGACTTGGGTGGTGTGTATGCCGATTATAACTTTTGTGACTTGGGTGGTGTGTATGCAGATTATAGTGTTGCGGCTTGAAATGTGTTTATGTAGATTACTATGTAGTGATTAGAGTATTGTGTATGGTGTCAGACCGGTGTAAGTCAGCCCACTGACCACAATGCAATATAGGCTATATTTGGAGATCAGTCAGAAGTTCCACAACATTCGTTCGCTTAAATACACTTTTATTCTTGGCTAGAAAACGGTCCCATATCTGGAATAAAACACCGATTCAGTTTTGAACATTTCGCGTCATTCATTCACACTATGCATATTTTGAAATAAACATCTGTCAAAACCACATCTCTACCTAACCTCTGTGCTCATACTATCCAACGAAATAATCCTGACAAACACAGTAAAATACTTACTATTGATGAAAACAGACATAATACTTTAATATCAGGTTAGATTTAACAATGAAATAAAAACTAATCTTGGGAAAAACACATGCAAACTAAAAACTTGGGATTTTTTCAAGGAACTATTTCAGCACCCTACGACCCGTAAGTACTTCCTGACTGGTCTGACACCGTATGCAGATTATAATGTAGTAGTTTGAATGGTGTTTATGCAGATTACAATGCAGTGGCTTGAATGGTGTGTATGCGGAGGCTTTAATGGAATGAATGAATGAATGGTGTTTTACGGCACGTCGACACATAAATAGGTCATACTGTGCGCAAAAAGTGATGAAAGATGAATGAATGAATGAATGAATGAATGAATGAATGAATGGATGGTGTTTTACGGCACCTCGACACACAAATAGGTCATGTTGTGCGCAAAAACCGATGAAGCATGGAGGAATAAAGTAGTAATTAAAAATAATGTAAACGTATAAAGATAAAACTATCTACAAATCAGGGATGATATGGTAGCAAAATAACAACCAAAAAAACTATGTATATATGTTAATCAACAAATACCCGCCAACGGGCTTGTAAACAAGTTAATAGGAAAAGATTATATTGATTTATAAATTCTGCTTTCTTTAAGGAAATCTAAAACAAGACTAAAACCTATAGTATCAAATAACTCTTTCGTCGTATTAACTGTGTAGTATCTTTGTCGCATAGGATCAAAGTCTACACATTCCAACAAGATATGTTTGACCGTTAACGGTGCAAAGCAGGGTATACATTCTGGCAACTGCTCACCTTGTAATAAATATGAATGAGTATAGCGTGTATGCCCTATCCTGTCCCTTGCTAGGACAACTTCCTCTCGACGAATGGGTCTACTAGAATGCATGAATGAATGAATGAAGGGTGTTTTACGACACGTCGACACATAAATAGGTCATATTGTGCGCAACACATGAAAGATGAAGAAATGAAGGATTAATTAAAAAACAATGTAAATATATAAAGATAAAACTATTTACAAATAAGGGAAATAGTTCTTGCCTTCTTGTTTGTCTGTTTGCGTGTTTGTTTCTGTGTTTTGTGGTTGACTGTCCTCCTTGAATGCTACTTTCCCTGTCCGATCTTTTTATATTTCTTTGTAGTAATAATATAAACTATACATGTAAATCAACAAATGCCCAAAAACGGGTATATAAAGAAGTAAATATACACAAGAACATATTATAATGATTGATATAGTCTGACTTCCTTCAGGGAATCTAAAACAAGACTAAAATCTATAGTATTAAATAACTCTGTCATAGTATTAACATTGTAGTACCTTTGACGCATAGGATCAAAGTCTACACATTCCAACAAGATGTGTTTGACCGTTAACGGTGCAAAGCAGGGTATACATTCTGGTAATTGCTCACCTTGTAATAAATATGAATGAGTATAACGTGTATGCCCTATCCTGCACCGGGCTAGGACAACTTCCTCTCGACGAACGGGTCTACTAGAAGAACGCCATTCTCCGAGTAACGGTTTAATTGAATGGAGTTTATTGTTAACTGACAAATCCCAAGCGGCTTGCCAAGAGTTACGAATATATGTGTTAATACAACTTTTAAAATCAGTATAAGGTAATTTGGTATTAGATATATGTAAACCTAATGCTGCCTTAGCAGCACTATCAACTCTATCATTACCACGTATTCCTATATGGCTTGGAAGCCAGCAGAAAATACTAACATTATCAACTATAAGAGAATTGTACTTTTCTAAAAGTTGAAGCACAACTGGGTTATCATGTTTCATATTACCCAGTGCTTCAAGAGATAAAAGGGAATCAGAAACGATTACAAAATGGTCATCATCAGATTCATAAATATAATTTAAGGCAAGTTCAATTGCCGTAAGTTCAGCTGAAAAGATAGAGGCCTTGTCAGGCAGGCGGCTCTTTATGCTGTGTTTGTGAACAACAGCTGCTGCAGCTACTTTATCTCCATCTTTAGAACGATCTGTGTATATATGTTGAAAGTTACTGTATTTCTATTTAATTTCATTAAATTTGCTTCGAATGACAGTAGGGTCTTTACTGGATTTGTTACTATAACAAAGATCGAAAATAATTGTTGGTGTTTCCAAAGTCCACGGTGGAATTTGTGGTACTTTGTACTTGGCAATCAAATTAAGGTCGATTTCAGTGTCTCTTAATTTTGGTTTAATACGAAGACCAAATGGTCGAATGACCTTCGGTTTTCGATCAAAAAGAGGTTCATAACTAGGATTAAAAACATTATCGAAAGTTGGGTTTGAAGGGTTAGATTTTAATTTAATGGCATATTGAAGGGCTAACTTGTCCCGTCTATGAGACAGTGATGGTTCATTCGCTTCAACGTATAGACTTTCGGCTGGTGATGTACGAAAGGCACCTAAGGCGAGTCGTAATCCTTGATTATGTATAGGATCGAGCATCTGCAAATATGATTTGCGTGTCGATCCATATACTATTGAGCCGTAGTCCAGCTTAGATCTGATAAGAGATCTATAAAGTTGTAAAAGTACTTTACGATCTGCTCCCGAATTAGTGTTTGCAACAACTTTAAGTAAATTAAGAGCTTTAAGGCACTTCGCCTTCAAGTATTTAAGGTGTGATATAAACGTCAATTTACGGTCGAAAAGAAGACCCGAGGAATTTTGTTTCATCCACTACTGGTATTGGTGACCCATCCAGTGTTAGATGAGGGTCATCATGATGTTTACGTAGTTGACAAAAGTGCATACAATTAGTTTTAGATTTAGACAATTTAAAAACATTTTCATCTGACCAGGTCTGAAGTTTATTCAGACATTGTTGCAGTTGTCTCTCAATAGTGTCCATGTTTTTTGCACAATAACATATAATAAAGTCGTCAACATATAGAGAGCAATCCACACCAGGATTGATGCATTTAACTATACTGTTAATTTGTATATTAATTGAATTGAATGTTGTTTAACGGCTCATCAACACAGTATAGGTTATATAGAGCCGCCCCAGAGAGAGGGGAAGGATACATAGGAATCCGGGAACCTGCCCTTCTCTTATTATCGAATAGATTCCTATGGTTCTTTAACGTGCTCGGAGGATATACCGATACACGGGACCGCCCGGTTTACGTCCCCATCCGACGGACGGGGCTAAGTATTAAAAAGGGTGACAGAGAGTATGCTGCCCCGTGGCACACCCATCTCAGAGAGTGTTGGACCCATTCGGACACGAAACTGTCTATCCCCTAAGAAATTCTCTATAAAAATTGGTAATCGACCTCTAAGACCAAGGTCATAAAGATCATTCATGATACCGATCAAGGTTGAATTTTCGTGACAGGGCATACAAAAGACGACCCTGAAAGAGGATGCTTTTAACAAACTTGTTACATATGAAACATGACCCTGACGGTTGACACCTTGTACAAACTTTAATTATACAACGTAAGTTGAAACATTACTAAGAGGGTTACCGCCTAAAAAACAAACTGTAATATAAACCTTTTAAAAGATGAAACATGATTCCAAGACTGCTGCCTTTAATACAAACTTTTATAGATCTATATGCTTTTCAAAAAATGGACCAGAGTCTTCCTTTCTCTTAAATAACAATCATCATAAACGGCAGCAACTGCTATAGTGATACCACATAGAAGAGATTTGCAAGCATCTTACATTTGCTTTTTCAACCAATTAAAAATGCAAGATATACATCACTGAAGGGACTTATTATGCCATTATGTCGGTAAATAGCTATTTATAGCTAATGTTATTTTGTTAAATGCTTATCCGACAATAAACAAAGAAGGATAAAAATATCGGACAGGGAAAGCAGCATTCAAGGACGACAGTCAACCACAAAAAAAACAAAAAACACGCAAACAGACAAACGAAAAGGCAAAAGTAATAAAAAATGCAAACGACATCACAAACACAAAAGGACGCAAACAGACAAACAAGAAGGTCGCTGTATTGACAGAACATTGAGTTTACTGATAACAAACTTTCAAGTTCACAAATTATGCATTTATCAGTGGCGTTAGGGTAACAAACAAATATATCACCATAATTGATGGTAGGTTTTGAAAACAAAAGACCTTTTATAGATCTTCATGGTTGCACTGGTGACCTATATAGCCTGAAGTAAGCAAACTCTGAATTTTGCACAGAATGTGAAATGCATATAAGGAACATAACATTGGCTATTGGTGAAAATCTTGCAGAAAAGAATCAAGATATACTTTTTTTAGCGGAGACGATGGTGACCAATATGTTCTCTAAAGTTGGCCACAGCGACCTGTAATTTTTACGTATGTTAGATGCTTACAAGAAACATTCTGGTGGAATTTGATGACAATCTTGCAAGTAAGATATAAATAAATGAAAGCGAACATACAGGTGGCAAGTAATGAAGAATATACGAATAAATATAATGAAAGTCGAACACGCAGATGAACATACACCATGCCATTTTTGTGATCGCTATTTCAAGATCAGTTTAAAATGGAGGTACAAATTTAAAAGAATGGCAATCTAGGTTCAGTGCCAAACACTGCTCGTTAGTCTCGGCAGTTCTTTCAACATTTTAAATTGCAACTGTAGGTTGAAGAAAATATTATATAAATATACAAGAGGGCCTTACGTAAAGAAAGAGGTAAAGAGGACCTCTGGGAAGATTAATGTTTATAACTTGGCAACCCTCTTATTGTAAATACTGATAAAGGTAATCCTTCGGGAGCAACAAACACAATTAAGAGAATAAAGAAGCAGACTCGGTTTTATTGAGTCTGTTCATGAGAAGTAATGAAAGAAGCAACACCTCTCACGCCCCCTAGCACCGGCTTAAGCGATATTTTTTGAATATTGTTAAAAATATTTTAAAATGGACCCATTACTGCAGCAATGTAGCATTGTTTTACATTTTATTTGTGACTTAAAAAGCTCATTCGCTTTGATACTCCCTCCTTCATGAATGGAGTGATAACTAATCATTCAAACATGGGCTTCTGACCATGTGAAAAGCTTAAAAAGTATCATCATTATTTCATAAAACTGTTTTATCATTTCCATTATTCCTCAAGGACATACACACACATGTTCGGATATTCCGACTGCTTATATTCGATTTTAGTACATTGACTTGTATCCAAAATTTAGAAATGCTTACTTTATCCAGCTCTTTGTCAAAACATCTCCCACCAGGATTTGAACCTGGGTTTTCCACCCAAAGGGCAGACGTGTTTACCGATTACACCATAGAAGTGTTATATGTTCGTACTGAGAGCATGGACTTAAAGTATTAAACAGAACTGCCGTATAACCCACAAAACCCTTTAAACCACATTGGTCAAGGTATTTTTCTTTGACAAGGCGAAGTATTATTTTAACCAAAAAAATCGGTAACAATAACATCTTTATTTTCAAAATTACTTCTTGTATTTAGAATAGATTCTCCTTTAAGATGCTGACCATGCCCATCGACAAGACAGAGGTGCAAAACATATATATTATATAATGACGAGGATTAATATTGTCAAGAGTCCACGGGCATATAATGATATAAGAACTATGCCCAAGACCACGGGCCTCTTAGATATTGATCTGAGGGCTATGTTAAGAGTCCACGGGCATATAATGATATAAGGACTATGCCCAAGTTCACGGGCCTCTTAGATATTGATCTGAGGACTATATGGGAGTCCACGGGCCTCTAAGATAATTATAGAAGGACTATGTGGGAGTCCTCGGGCCTCTAAGACAATGACATGAAGTCTATGTCAGAGTCCACGAAACTCTAAGATTATGATATAAGAACTATGTGGGAGTCCATGGGCCTCTAAGATAATGATATGAAGTCTATGTCAGAGTCCACTGGCCTCCTTTAAAATAATGCTATATCAGAGTCAACGGACCTCTACTATAATGATATGAAGTCTGTCAGAGTAAACGGGCCTCTAAGATAATGATAAAATGACTATGTAGGAGTCCACGGGCCTCTAAGACAATGTTAGGAAGGCTACGTCAGAGTCCACGGGCCTCTAAGCTAATGATAGAAGGACTATGTATGTACGGGCATATAATGATATAAGGACTATGCCCAAGTTCACGGGCCTCTTAGATATTGATCTGAGGACTATGTAGGAGTCCACGGGCCTCTAAGATAATGATATGAGGACAATGTCAGAGTCCACGGGCCTCTAAGATAATGATATGAAGTCTATGTCAGAGTCTACGGGCCTCCTCTAAAATAATGCTATATCAGAGTCCACGGGCCTCTAAGATAATGATATAAGGACTATGCGGGAGTCCACGGACCTCTAAGATAATGATATGAAGTCTAAATCAGAGTCCATGGGCCTCTAAGATAATGATAGAAGGACTATGTGAGAGTCCACGGGCCTCTAAGATAATGATAAAAGGACTTTATGGGAGTCCACAGGCCTCAAATATAATGATATAAGGACTATGTGGGAGTCCACGGGCCTTTAAGATAATGATATGAAGTCGAAGTCAGAGTCCACGGGCCTCTAAGATAATGATAGAAGGACTATGTGAGAGTCCACGGGCCTCTATGATAATGATATGAAGTCTATGTGTCGACGTGCCGTAAAACACCATTCATTCATTCATTCCGAGTCCACGGGACTCTACGATAATGATATGGCACAGTACACGGGCCTCTAAGATAATGTTATGAAGGCTAAGTCGGAGTTCACAGGCCTCTAAGATAATGATAGAAGGACTGGGTAATTCTATATTTTTGGCAGTGTCCCATACAATATATAACCTTTAAATTAAAAATATAATAAATAATCTTCAAATCGTGTTTGTGTTTTCTAACTTCCAATCTTACATAAATTAAATGTTGCCATGAAATCGCTTTCTGTTGATGCTTTTCTATAAAAAATATAATACCTAATCGGACATAGAATGTATTAAAAACGTGTGTCCCAAACCAACATGCACTATTTTCAAGAAAGGAAAATGGACATCCTAATGTTTATTTTAATTTCCTTTTCAGCGATTTTGCACTATACCATGCATGTATATCATTTCTCAACAATTATTTAGTGAATTCATGTTATTATTATCAAATTAAATATTAAAATGTCTCCGTCCCCAAAATCATGTCATCTCCGAAACGGGCCACTATTTGGCTTTCTAATTAGTTATGTACTTTGCACACGATACCAGTAATGACGTCATCAAGAGTATTTCGTGGCGCGAAGTTCAAAATGCGTAATGGCAGACAATATAGTTGAGTTATTCGGTAAGTTTATTTACTTCTTTCGTACATTTTTACGTTGTCATTACCAAGCAGCTGATTGCTCATCTAATTTCATGTTTTTTAATCACATACAATGCGCATAATTTCCTTGTGTATGTTTATATTTACGTAAACAAGCTGCTTGCGACTTTCGAATGAAATCAAAATGGCTACGGAAGGAAAACATTCAGATATGTCATTTCCGAAACGGTCATTTCCGCAACAGGCTTTGTTGTTGCGGTAATGAGTCGTCCGTTTCGGAAATGACATTTTCATGTTAAGTATACTGTTATGAGTAACTTTGATTTATTTTAAGATAAATTTATAAATAAATCCATTTAATTATTCGATCATCTAATATGTAAGGTAATACAAGGTTGATGTCAATGAATTTAATCTGAAATATGTATCGGTTGTATCACAAAATGTTTGATTGAAAAATTGTTTTACATGATCTAGATTTAATTGATATTATCAGGGGCGGTTCCAGGATTTCAGTTTAAACGGGATGCATTCTCGGCGCGGACTGGGTTTTAATAACATGTTGACGTTGAGAGTGTGTTTGATATAACGTAGATACGCCCAATTATTTTAACGAGTCGAATTATTTCCGTCTGTTCCATGTTCGTTATATGTTTTATTAAACGTTTTCAAATATGATATAAATCTATTTTTGAGTATGTACATTATAAAACATATTTGTTTGAGTAGCCGAGTAGTCCAGACCTTTTATGTATATAGTAAATGCTTGCTTTATTTTTTAGCTTTAAAACACAAACTGAATGTCTTGGACGTGTACATAGGAAAGTCAGAGCGCATATTAAGTAGCCTGCTTAGTGAGAGATGGCAAGTAGAACTTTTTGCAAACGAGATCATTGACTTGTACGACAATATTATTACAAATAAAGAGAAACGGAATCTATATACTGCACAGCTAAAGGATGGGTATGACAAGTGGCGAACGTTCGGCGCTCTGGAGGAAACGGCAGAGAGAAGATCCGGAAAATCACAACATATACAAGGCGAAGGAGAGGGAGCGATATAACACGAAGAAGGAAAAGGGACAGATTAAACCAATCGGAGAACAGAATGAGAGAGAGAAAAGGAAAACTAGGATGAATTGGAAGAAAAATCAGAAATCAAAACGAGAAAGAGACATCATGATATTGAAGCATGTTGAAAATTCAGTAACTCCACCGCAAAGTCCAGAATTAGAGCCTAACACATCTTCTCGAAAAAAGGTAGGACGCAAGAAGGTAAAAAGGGATAGGGCCAAAGCCTATCGAGAGATATTTTCGTTACGGATTTTGCTTGACAAGGAGAGAAGAGAAAAAGAAAAGTACAAGAAGAGAGAATATCGCCTCAGAAAAGCAAACGAGACCGAAATTGACCAATAAATGAAAGAAAAAATTAAAAGAGAGGATGTGAGAAAATCCCTTACACTGCATTTGTTAATGGTTAGAAAGATTAAGGCTCAACATGAAGATGCAATCACTATGAAAGCAAAAAGGGTCATTAGAGACTTGATTTTTAAAAACTCACTGCTGAAGAAATACAAATTGGGCAAATATGCTGAAGACGTTTATGGAATTAAGAGTCCGGTACTGAGGAACAGGAGAAAGAAGCCTTCCTTGTTGAAGACGGTTGTTGTTAACTTTATAGAAAGAGAAGACAACTCTAGAGTTAAAGCAGGAAAGAAGTCCACAATAACAAGAAATGGTCAAAAGATGCAAATTCGATTTATAAATGACACTTTGAAAAACATCCATGCTAAATTCCTAGCGGAAAGTCAAAGCCACATATCATACAGTCTATTCTGTAAACTAAAACCGTTTTGGGTTATCAAACCATCTGAAAAAGATCGCGAAACTTGTCTTTGCAAACTTCATGAGAACACTCAGTACCAACTCAACTGATTGTTCTACGAAAAGGCCATTCAAAGTAAAGAAATAGATGATGAATTGTCTGAAATAACATGCAGTTTGAAAAATAAAGCTTGTATGTACAGAGAGTGTCAGTCTTGTAAAAATAAAACAATAAAATTACACAATGCTGATGGCCGTCAAGTTTCTTGGTACATGTGGAATGAATGAATGAATGGTGTTTTACGGCACGTCGACACATAAATAGGTCATATTGTGCGCAAAAAAAATATGAAAAATGAAGTATTAATTAAAAATTAATGTAAATATATAAAGATAAAACTATTAAAAATAAAATGAAAATAAGGGATGATAAGGTGAATATAAACTATGTATGTAAATCAATAAATGCCCGGCAACGGGTATATAAACAAGTAAATATATATAAGAACACATTACAATGATTTATATAGTCTGATCTCTTTCAGGAAATCTAAAACAAGACTAAAATCTACAGTATCAAATAACTCTTTCATAGTATTAACATTTTAGTACCTTTGACGCATAGGATCAAAGTCTACACATTCCAATAAGATGTGTTTGACCGTTAACGGTGCAAAGCAGGGTATACATTCCGGTAATTGCTCACCTTGTAATAAATATGAATGAGTATAACGTGTATGCCCTATCCTGCACCGGGCTAGGACAACTTCCTCTCGACGAATGGGTCTACTAGAAGAACGCCATTCTCCGAGTAACGGTTTAAATGGATGGAGTTTATTGTTAAGTGACAAATTCCAAGCGGCTTGCCAAGAGTTACGAATATATGTGTTAATACAACTTTTAAAATCAGTATAAGGTAATTTGGTATTAGTTATATGTAAATATAATGCTGCCTTAGCAGCACTATCAGCTCTATCATTACCACGTATTCCTACATGGCTTGGAAGCCAGCAGAAAATAATAACATTATCAATTATAAGAGAATTGTACTTTTCTAAAAGTTGAAGCACAACTGGGTTATCATGTTTTATATTACCCAGTGCTTGAAGAGATGAAAGGGAATCAGAAAAGATTACAAAATGGTCATCATCAGATTCCTGAATATAATTTAAGGCAAGTTCAATTGCCTTAAGTTCAGCTGAAAAGATAGAGGCCTTGACAGGCAGGCGGCTCTTTATGCTGTGTTTGTGAACAACAGCTGCTGCAGCTACCTTATCTCCATCTTTAGAGCCATCTGTGTAGATATGTTGAAAGTTACTGTATTTCGATTTAATTTCATTAAATTTGCTTTGAAAGACAGTAGGGTCTGTACTGGATTTGTTATTATTACAAAGATCAAAAATAATTGTTGGAGTTTCCAAAGTCCACGGTGGAATTTGTGGTACTTTGTACTTGGCAACCAAATTTAGGTCGATTTCAGTGTCTCTTACTTTTGGTTTAATACGAAGACCAAATGGTCGAATGGCCTTCGGTTTTCGATCAAAAAGAGGTTCACAACTAGGATTAAAAACATTATCGAAAGTTGGATTTGAAGGGTTAGACTTTAATTTAATGGCGTATTGAAGAGCTAATTTGTCTCGTCTGTGAGACAGTGATGGTTCATTGGCTTCAAATATAGACTTTCGGCTGGTGATGTACGAAAGGCACCTAAGGCGAGTCGTAATCCTTGATTATGTATAGGGTCGAGCATCTGCAAGTACGACTTGCGAGTCGATCCATATACTATTGAGCCGTAGTCCAGCTTGGATCTGATAAGAGATCTGTAAAGTCGCAAGAGGACTTTTCGATCTGCTCCCCAATTAGTGTTTGCAACAACTTTAAGTAAGTTAAGAGCTTTAAGGCATTTGGCCTTCAAGTATTTAAGGTGTGGTATAAACGTTAATTTACGGTCGAAAATACGACCAAGGAATTTTGTCTCATCCACTACTGGTATTGGTGACCCATCCAGTGTTAGATGAGGGTCTTCATGATGTTTACGAAGTTGACAAAAGTGCATACAATTAGTTTTAGATTTAGAAAATTTAAAACCATTTTCATCAGACCAGGTCTGAAGTTTATTGAGACATTGTTGTAATTGTCTCTCGATAGTATTCATGTTTTTTGCACGATAACATATAACAAAGTCGTCAACATATAGCGAACAATCCACACCTGGATTGATGCATTTTACTATACTGTTAATCTTTATATTAAAAAGTGTGACAGATAGTATGCTGCCCTGTGGAACACCCATCTCCTGTTCATGAATATCAGAAAGGGTTGAACCCATTCGGACACGAAACTGTCTATCATCTAAGAATTTCTCTATAAAAATGGGTAATCGGCCTCTAAGACCAATGTCATGTAGATCATTCATAATACCGTACTTCCATGCAGTATCATAAGCTTTCTCCAAGTCAAAACATACAGCGACTAAATGTTCTTTTTTTATGAAAGCTTCCCTAATAAACGATTCAAATCGTATGAGATTGTCTGTTGTGCCTCGTTGGCGCCGGAATCCACTTTGATACTTTGTTATCAGTTTGTTGGACTCCAGGTACCAAACGAGTCTCTCATTAATCATTCGTTCCATGGTTTTACATATACAACTCGTTAAAGCGATTGGGCGATAATTTATTGGGTCCGTATGATCCTTTCCAGTTTGGGGACTGGAATAACGATTGCTTCCCGCCAAGAATCGGGGAAGATTCCCGTCACCCAAACCTTATTAAATATATCAAGAAGGGTAGAGAGACAGGATTCAGGTAAATGTTTTAGTAATTGATAATGGATATCATCAGGACCAGCTGATGTATCATGAGCCTTTTTAAGGGACTCTCGAAGTTCTTTGAGAGTGAATAGTTTATTGTATTTTTCCGAGTTTTTCGACTTGAAGTTCAGCTTCTTCTGTTCTTTTTGTTTCTTATTTTTCAGAAAATTGGTTGACAATTTTCAGAAGAAGAATTTTTTGAAAAAGTTTCTGCCAAAGTGTTTGCAATATCTTTGACAGATGTTATATCTCCATTATCTGTTTTAAGATGATTTACAGTACTAGAATTACCTTTACCACTTATTTTCCGGACCATGTCCAATGTCTTCTTAAGAGATGAGCGAGAATTCAGCCTAGAGACGTAAGTTCTCCAGGATTTCCTCTTGCTATCCTTAATAGTACGACGGGCTTTCGCACGAAAAACTCTAAAGTTATCTAAATTTGTTTGAGTTGGCCGCAAGTTAAAATTAGTTAATGCAGCTTTACGATCGCTGACTGCCCTTTTGCAGTCATCGTCGTACCATGGTTTATGTGGGCGTTTAGGATCTGCCGAGGTTTTTGGAATGGTTTGATCAGCTATATCGTGAAGAGTTTTGGTAAAAAGAGCAGTTGCGTCTTCGACATCCTCGAAAACGGAAGGCTTTAATTGTTCCTCGCAAAGAGATTGAAACGTAGTCCAATCAGCCTTGCGAAGTTTCCATCGTTGCGTTTTTTCGAGAAGTGGAGGGCCGATATTTTCAAGAAATATGGGGAAGTGGTCACTTCCACAGAGGTCGTCTCCAACACTCCACGATGGTACATGTGGAAGAACACCAGAATTGACAAAGAACATGTGGAAGAACACCAGAATTGACAAAGAAAGAAAGAACGAAAAGGGTGAGATTGAAACAAAGAAACAGTCAATAACAGCAAAACACAAAGAGCATGGAACACTTGAAACTTTAGCAAAGGAACTATTGACCGACCTAGAACGCATAGGAAGGCACATCTATAATATTCCACACCAGTATTCCATGATAAAGAACCTTAAAGAGAACTTAAATGACAACAGTGTTCTTGTACACATAGATTTCTCTGAAAACTTTAACTGCAAATATATGAACGGGAAATACAGAGTATAAACTTCGGAGCATCTCAACGCCAAATATCCATACACACAGGGGTGGCGTACCTGAAGAACAGCACAAAGATCCCATTTAGTTCCTTTTCGGACAATTTAAAACATTCACCGGCAGGTATATCGGCACATTTAAAACAAGAACATAATGTAAACTCTGTGCATTTTCTCAGCGATGGCCCAACAACACAATACAGATCTAAATATAACTTTTACCTCCTTTCTTCAGAAAGTTTTGAATTAGGGTTTGAACATGCTACTTGGAATTTTCTAGAAGCAGGACATGGGAAAGGAGCTCCGGATGGAAATGGAGCGGTCATAAAAAGACAAGTCGACAGTTTTGTGAATATATCTAAGAAAGATATCATGAAAGCTGCTGATCTGATTGATGGTCTGAAAGCTAATGGTACCAGCATCAAGCTATACGAGATTGTGGATAGCGACGTCGAGGAGTACGAGAAGCGACTAGATGTCAGTCTAAAGAGTGTATCTGAAACGATGAAAATACACCAGGTAAAATAAAAAAACATATTTAAAACATAGTAAACACAATAACAACAGCAATAATTACACTAACAATCACAACAATATAAAAATAATGACGACGGCAAATAATAATATAATGTTATTAATTAAGCGATTTCATATTGGGCGAGTTATTTGAGCTCATATTGGCCGAGTTGTTCTGTTTATTGTTTCGTTTCTTATAATATTGCACGGGAATTTTGCTACATATCGCGTTTATTTATTACAGTCAATTAATAATAATAATCAACATAATTGTACATGTAACTAACTAACGATCGCCAATATAAATATTAAAAAGAATGAATATATTGATATGTCCTGAATATGTTATCTTTCATTTTCAGATTATTGTTCGCGGGAAATACACAATTAGTTCCAGGGTGCTTAGCTGTTTTTGTGAGAGTGATTGCAAATGCTACCAGCCGGTGATTACACAATTTAAACAGCCTGTGAACGTAAGTGTTGCATTGTAAACATTTATAGTTTCTTAAAGTCGAAGTATGGAGGTCCATGTTCATGAACAACAACGTAATTTGCAACGTTTCTCACACCACTTAGAACCAGCTTAACTAACATAACTATGAACGTGGCACTTTTATCAAACAGACAACAGTAATGTAGATGCATTCACACGTTGACGATTTCATAATTAAGAACCTATAAAAAAGGGCCGGGTATGCCATGTAATGGTGACTCAGTGAAATGAACTGATTACATTTAATAAGTAACGTCTTAGAATTAAAAACAATTTCAATATAAAATAACAGTAGATGTGGTTAATGCTAGTTCTGCTTATGGATTACTTTCTTTGTATTTATATCTACATAATTATAATATCAACACTTCAGGAAGACCAAAGAGCCTCGTCAGATGCTGTTCTGCAAACTCCACCAGAAATGAATGATATTTCAGTAAGTTTGCATTGCCCTCCCCGTGCAGTACATAAGTTTCAATTATAAAGAGATTCAAATAAAATACCTATACATGTATTTGTATGGTTTATAATATACAGTATATCAGTGTTTAATGAATGTTTTAAAACAAGTGTATATGTGTACGTCGATGTCATATTATTGAGCAATTGTCTTCCGTTGTCAGTTCCGTTGTTTCCATTGTCTTTTGTGTTTGTTTCCCTGGACATATTCTTTTCTATTTCACGGATAAACACACGACTGCTTCCGATAGACACAGTTGATGAAGCCCTTGTTGGCAAATACTGTGTGGTTGTATATGATGGATTGCCATACCCTGGAACAATCCTGGATGTTGATGATGAAGATGACGTTGAAATTAAAGTAATGAATAGAATTTGACCAAACAGATTTTTCTGGCCTCTGATAGAAGACCGTCTGTGGTATAGTAAAAAGGACATCGTCACACTCCTGGACAAAGAGCCAAGTCTAGTGACCAATGTACATCGTCAAATAGAACATCATATCTGGGATGCGACTGTCAAGAAGCTCAATCTCAACGAACAAGGGAAATGAATAATATCGAGCTTCTTGACAATCGCTTCCCAGATGACGTTATTGTTTTACTGCATGCTTTGCCATAGCCCTTGCGTGAACACTGATGGAATACGTTTGAAAAACTTGATTAGTATCTAAGGATATACAGGAAATTATGAATTTACTTATTAATACTGTTAAACTGTTCCTTTCGTTGCTATTTGTTCATGTTTAATAAAGTTCTGAATAAATTTAATGGCGTCATTTATCAATGTCATTTTCAAAACGGTACTTGCCATTACCATAACGCTCAGTCATTACCGAAACGCTATCGAAATTCGGCTCCTGTTAGAAATAAAAAAATGTTTTTATTCAGTCAAACTATAAGTTCTTGAAAACGTTTTGACGTGTTTTTAAACTGCAAAAATATTTTTGGATTCACAATATTATTATGTTAATAAGACAACTTCTGGAAATCGTAATTACTTTAAAGTCGAATTTCAGATTTTGTTTTCCTTATTTTACGTTGTAACTGATTGTTTGTTTTAGTTTTCCAACATTAACCTAATTTTTAATTATTTCAATCATAGTTTCTGATAAAAGAAATAACAGTTTATGAAATGACAAAATGTTAAAGTCATGTCTATAAAAAGCATCCCCGAAAAATAACCTGTAGATTTCATGCACGCCTCCTCTTTAAATATCATACAGCATAAACATAACAAGCTTATTTGAATGAAAATGGATCTAAACTTCTTAATTTCAATGTTTACAATGAAACAAGGTAAATATGCCAAAAATATAGAATTACCCGACTATGTGGGAGTACAAGGGCCGCCAATATAATGATATAAGGACTATGTGGGAGTCCACGGGCTTCTAAGATAATGATATGAGGACTATGTGGGAGTCCACGGGCCTCTAAGATAATGATATGAAGTTTATGTCAGAGTCCACGGGCCTCTAAGAAAATGATAAAAGGACTGTGTGGTAGTCCACGGGCCTCCAATATAATGATATAAGGACTATGTGGGAGTCCACGGGCCTCTAAGATAATGATATGAGGACTATGTCAGAGTACACGGGCCTCTAAGATAATCATAAAAGGATTATGTGGCAGTCCACGGGCCTCCAATATAATGATATAAGGACTATGTGGGAGTCCACGGGCCTCTAAGATAATGATATAAGACTATGTGGGAGTCCACGGGCCTCTACGATAATGATATAAGGGCTATGTGGGAGTCCACGGGCATCTAAGATAATGCTATGAGGACTATGTCAGAGTACACGGGCCTCTAAGATAATGCTATGACGACTACGTCAGAGTCCACAGGCCTCTAAGATAATGCTATGACGACTATGTCAGAGTCCATGGGACTACGTCGGAGACCACGGGCCTCTAAGATAAGGATAGAAGGACTATGTGGGAGTACATGGGCCTCCAATATAATGATATAAGGACTATGTGGGAGTCCACGGGCCTCTAAGATAATATTTGTAGTCTAAGTCAGAGTCCACGGGCTTCTAAAATAACGATAGGACTATGTGAAAGTTCACGGGCCTCTAAGATAAAGCTATGATGACTATGTCAGAGTCCACGGGCCTCTAAGATAATGCTATGAGGACTATGTCAGAGTCCACGGGACTCTAAGATAATGCTATGACGACTATGTCAGAGTCCACAGGCCTCTAAAATAATACTATGACGACTATGTCACGAGTCCATGGGACTATGTTAGAGTCCACGGGCCTCTAAGATAATGCTATGAGGACTATGTCAGAGTCCACGGGCCTCTAAGCTAATAATATAAGGACTATGTGGGAGTACAGGGGCCTCTAAGATAATGCTATGAGGACTATGTCCGAGTTCACGCGCCTCTAAGATATTGATATAAGGACTATGTGAGAGTCCACGGGCCTCTAAGATAATGCTATGAGGACTATGTCAGAGTCCACAGGCCTCTAAGATAATGATATAAGGACTATGTGGGAGTCCAAGGGCCTTTAAGATAATGATATGAAGTCGAAGTCAGAGGCCACGGGCCTCTAAGATAATGATATGAAGAAGGATAAAAATATCGGACAGGGAAAGCAGCATTCAAGGACGACAGTCAACCACAAAACACAAAAACAAACACGCAAACAGACAAACGAAAAGGCAAAAGTAATAACAAATGCAAACGACATCACAAACACAAAAGGGTTGACAATAGGGCTACCGCCTTGGAACGGACAGTGGCAAAGTAGGCCACTGGGAGTTTAAACCGGTTCTAGGGTGCACCAAACCTCACACTTACCCTACTGCCATCCCATTAAAACAGGACAGTGTAAATAAAGAAATCCCCGCCATGATCTATGTGAAGTCTATGTCCGAGTCCACGGGACTCTAAGATAATGATATGTCAGAGTACACGGGCCTCTAAGATAATGATAGAAGGACTATGTATAAGTCCACGGGCCTGTAATATAATGTTATGAAGGCTAAGTCGGAGTCCACAGGCCTCTAAGTTAATGATAGAATGACTATGTGGGAGTACACGGGCTTCCAATATAATGATGAAAGGACTAAGTGGGAGTCCACGGGCCTCTAAGATAATGCTATGAGGACTATGTGCGAGTCCTCGGGCCTCAAAAATAATGACATGAAGTATATGTCAGAGTCCACGGGCCACTAAGAAAATTATATAAGGACTATGTGGTAGTCCACGGGCCTCCAATATAATGATATAAGGACTATGTGGGAGTCCACGGGCCTCTAACATAATGATATGAAGTATATGTCAGAGTCCACGGGCCTCTAAGATATTGATATAAGGACTATGTGGGAGTCCACGGGCCTCTAAGATAATGCTATGAGGACTATGTCAGAGTCCACAGGCCTCTAAGGTAATCATAAAAGGACTATGTGGCAGTACACGGGCCTTCAATATAATGATATAAGGACTATGTCGGAGTCCACGGGCCTCTAAGATAATGATATGAAGTCTATATCAGAGTCCACGGGCCTCTAAGATAATGATATAAGGACTAATTGGGAGTCCACGGGCCTCTAAGATAATAATATAAGGACTATGTGGGAGTCCACGGGCATCTAAGATAATGCTGTGAGGACTATGTCAGTGTGGACGGGCCTCCAAGATAATGTTTTGACGACAATGTCACGAGTCCATGGAACTATGTGAGAGTCCACGGGCCTCTAAGATAATGCTATGAGGACTATGTCAGAGGCCACGGGCCTCTAAGCTAATAATATAAGGACTATGTGGGAGTACAGGGGCCTCTAAGATAATGCTATGAGGACTATGTCCGAGTTCACGGGCCTCTAAGATATTGATATTAGGACTATGTGGGAGTCCACGGGCCTCTAAGATAATGCTATGAGGACTATGTCAGAGTCCACGGGCCTCTAAGATAATCATAAAAGGACTATGTGGGAGTCCACGGGCCTCCAATATAATGATATAAGGACTATGTCGGCGTCCACGGGCCTCTAAGATAATGATATGAAGTCTATATCAGAGTCCACGGGCCTCTAAGATAATGATATAAGGACTATGTGGGAGTCCATGGGCCTCTAAGATACTGATATGAAAGACAGATAAAAATATCGGACAGGGAAAGCAGCATTCAAGGACGACAGTCAACCACAAAACACAAAAACAAACACGCAAACAGACAAACGAGAAGACAAAAGTAATAATAGATGCAAACATCACAAACACAAAAGGTTGACAATAGAGCTACCGCCTTGGAACGGTCAGTGGCAACAAAGGCCACTGGGGGTTTAAACCGGTTCTAGGGTGCACCAAACCTCAAACTTACCCTACTGTCATCCAATTCAAAACAGGACAGTGTAAATAAAGAAATCCCTGCCATGATCTAATCTCTAACCAACAAGGCAGCATCAATAGGCAATATAAGTAAAACACAAATATGCTCGTTTAAATATAATACAAAAAAACAATAGCCTAGAAAGCCACAGTGAAGGTACTCAATGACTTGGCAGAAGCCAGAGCAACAAGAGAAAGTCTAAGAAGTCGAAGTAAGAGTCCACGGGCCTCTAAGATAATGTTTTGAAGGCTAAGTCAGCTTCCACGGGCCTCTAAGATAATAATAGAAGGACTATGTGGGAGTCCACGGGCCTCTAAGATAATGATATGAAGACTATTTCAGAGCCCACTGGTCTCTACGATAATGATAGGACTATGTGAGAGTCCACGGGCCTCTAAGATAATGAAAGAAGGACTATGTCGGAGAACACGGGCCTCCAATATAATGGTATAAGGACTATGTCGGAGTCCACGGGCCTCTAAGATAATGATATGATGTCTATCTCAGAGTCAACGGGCCTCTAAGATAATAATACAAGGACTATGAGATAATGATATGAAGTCGAAGTCAGAGTCCACTGGTCTCTAAGATAATGATAGGATTATGTGAGAGTCCACGGGCCTCTAAGATAATGATATGATGTCTATGTCCGAGTCCACGGGCCTCTAAGATAATGATATGTCACAGTCCACGGACCACTAAGATAATGATAGAATGACTATGTAGGAGACCACTTGCCTCTAAGATATTGTTATGAAGGCTAAGTCAGAGTCCACGGGCCTCTAAGATAATGATAGAAGGACTATGTGGGAGTACACGGGCCTCCAATATAATGATATAAGGACTACGTGGGAGTCCACGGGCCTATGATGTTAAGTAAGAGTCAACGGGCCTCTAAGTTAATGATAGAAGGACTATGTGGGAGTCCACGGGCCTGACCTCTAAGATAATGATATGGAATCTAAGTCAGAGTCCACGGGCCTCTAAGATAATGATATGAAGTCTAAGTCAGAGTACACGGGCCTCTAAGATAATGATAGAAGGACTACGTAAGAGTCCACACGGGCCTCTAAGATAATAGTAGGAGGACTAAAATAAAATATAAAAAGATCGGACATGGAAAGTAGCATTCAAGGATCGCCACCTACGGTCAACAGGTGGGTTACTCTTCGGGGGGATCCTACCCCTCTGCTAAGTAACGAGCAGTCGGTTGATTCTTATCACCCCACCACCGACTGGGGAATGAATGAATGGTGTTTTATGGCACGTCGACACATAAATAGGTCATATTGTGCGCAAAAACCGATGAATCATGAAACAGTGAAGTAGTAATTCAAAATAATGTAAACGTATAAAGATAAAACTATCATGATATGGTAGCGATATAAATCAATGCCCACCAATGGGCTTGTAAACAAGTTAATATATATAGGAAAACATTATATTGATTTATAAAGTCTGATTTCTTTAAGGAAATCTAAAACAAGACTAAAATCTATAGTATCAAATAACTCTTTCAAAGTATTAACTGTGTAGTATCTTTGTCGCATAGGATCAAAGTCTACACATTCCAACAAGATATGTTTGACCGTTAACGGTGCAAAACGGGGTATACATTCTGGCAACTGCTCACCTTGTAATAAATATGAATGAGTACAGCGTGTTTAGCATATCCTGACCCTGGCTAGGACAACTTCCTCTCGACGAATGAGTCTACTAGAAGGACGCCATTCTCCGAGTAACGGTTTAATGGAATGGAGTTTATTGTTTACCGACAAGTCCCAAGCGCCTTGCCAAGAGTTACGAATATATGTGTTGAATCAGTATAAGGTAATTTGGTATTAGATATATGTAAACATAATGCTGCCTTAGCAGCACTATCAGCTCTATCATTACCACGTATTCCTATATGGTTTGGAAACTATATGAAAATAATAACATTATCAACTATAAGAGAATTGTACCTTTCTAAAAGTTGAAGCACAACTGGATTGTCATGTTTCATATTACCCAGTGCTTGAATAGATGAAAGGGAATCAGAAAAGATTACAAAATTGACATCATCAGATTCCTGAATAAACTTAAGGCAAGGTTCAGCTGAGAAGATAGAGGCCTTGTCAGGCAGGCGGCTCTTTATGCTATGTTGGTATACAACAACTGCTGCAGCAACCTTGTCTCCATCTTTAGAACCATCTGTGTAGATATGTTGAAAATTACTGTATTCGATTTAATTTCATTAAATTTGCTTTGAAAGATATTAGGATCTGTAATGGATTTGTTATTATTACAAAGATCAAAAATAAATGTTGGTGTTTCCAAAGTCCACCGTGGAATTTGTGGTACTTTGTACTTGGTAATCAAATTTAGGTCGATTTCAGTGACTCTTAATGAGACAGTGATGGTTCATTAACTTCAACATATAGACTTTCGGCTGGTGATGTACGAAAGGCTCCTAAGGCGAGTGGTAATCCTTGATTATGTATAGGATTGAGCATCTGCAAGTATGACTTGCGAGTCGATCCATATACTATTGAGCCGTAGTCCAGCTTGGATCTGATAAGAGATCTGTAAAGTCGCAAGAGGACTTTTCGATCTGCTCCCCAATTAGTGTTTGCAACAACTTTAAGAAATATAAAAAGATCGGACAGGGAAAGTAGCATTCAAGGAGGACAGTCAACCACAAAACACAGAAACAAACATGGAAACAGACATACAAGAAGGCAAAAGTAATAATAAAAGTAAACGACATCACAAACACAAAAGGGTTGACAATAGGGCTACCGCCTTGGAACGGTCAGTGGCAAAGTAGGCCACTGGGGGTTTAAACCGGTTCTAGGGTGCACCAAACCTCACACTTACCCTACTGTCATCCCATTAAAACAGGACAGTGTAAATAAAGAAATCCCCGCCATGATCTAACCTCTAACCAACGAAGGCAGCATCAATAGGCAATATAAGTAAAACACAAATATGTTCGGGTAAATATCATACAAAAAAACAATAGCCTGGAAAGCCACAATGAAGGTACTCAGTGACTTGGCAGAAGCCAGAGCAACAAGAGAAAAGACCATTAATGGCACGACAAGAAAGATCATAGACAAACATCAAACGCCACCGTCCCAATGGGCTTTCGGTAGGCGTCATTATAGGTTCCACAGCCTGTCCGATCATCGTACAGTTAAAGAGGAAAGCATAGTGGCGAACTGTAAAAGGGTCCACCACCAAGCATGCAGTACGTTGCAAAATGATAGGGTCACAACCTCTTCTGATAAACTTTTTAACAAGTTTAACAAAGATAGTATGAAAGTGATCATGACCAAGAATCTTACGAAGTTAGGATTACAACAGACTTTCTCAACAGTCAATATTCCTGGGATGGCATGGCACGTCCCAAGGAACGTCCGTGTGTTAACTGTTGCGCTAATACAGGAGTGGAATCTGATTCCAAGACGTACTATTAGGAGACTTTGCAATTATATGCCCTCCAGACTGCAGGAATGAATGAATGAATGGTGTTTTACGGCACGTCGACACATAAATAGGTCATATTGTGCGCAAAAAAAAGATGAACAATGAAGAATTAAAAATTAATGTAAATATATAAAGATAAAATTATTAAAAAATAAGGGATGATAAGGTGTAATATAAACTATGTATGTAAATCAACAAATGCCCGTCAACAGGTATATAACAAGTAAATATATATAAGAACACATTACAATGATTTATATAGTCTGATCTCTTTGAGAAAATCTAAAACAAGACTAAAATCTACAGTATCAAATAACTCTTTCATAGTATTAACATTGTAGTACCTTTGACGCATAGTATCAAAGTCTACACATTCAAACCAGACTGCAGGATGTTATCGACAGAGATGGAGGTCATACCAGGTACTGAACTTTTCCACGACCTACGTCAGATATACCGCGATTAAAAGACGTTAAAGAATGAAATGGTCCAGAAATTTGTTGTCAATGTTTTGTTAGGATTTAACTGAATATTTTGATACCTCATACATATTGTTACGTTGTTTTGTTTGGAAGGAAATCCCCTCTGAAATTTGGTGTAGCGTTTTTATTTTCTCGCCAGTGTACATAGTTTATATTACTATCATATCATCCTTTATTTGTAAATAGTTTCATCTTTATATATTTACATTAAGTTTTATTACTACTTCATTTCTTCATCTTTCATCAGTTTTTGCGCACAATATGACCTATTTATGTGTCGACGTGACTTAAAACACCATTCATTCATTCTGATGTTTTCATTGTCTAGTCATTCATTCCATATTATTTGTTTTTGTTTAAAACATATTTTATCTTCATAAGATGGTCCCAATTTTAGCTCTACTGACCAAAGGCCTATGCCATGGTATTTTGTCCGTCGTCCGTTACCTTTTTGATGTCAACATTCTAGCAGGGGGGTGGGGGGGGGGGGGGGGGGGGGCCTTGGATTTTTGTTGAAAAAATATTCTGGCCCTTGAATTACTGAAAAAAATATCCTGACTCTGACTTGAAGTAAAAAAAAACAAAACAGTCCCTGGCTCTGAATCCAATTAGAGGAAAAAAATCTGGCTCCATCTTCAGTCAATAAGATAAATGTAGATCTACTTCATCAGCCACTGGATTCAACATGGATATGTTTAACCACAATCTGGCTACATCCACAACTTCTGCTCAGAAGTTTATTGAAATGAGTTGTTTAAGACAGTGATAGTATTCATGGTTGTTATAAATGTGATGTGCATAGATATGGTATTAATACATGTGGTATACATTAGTCATGGCAGTTATAAATGTAGTATACACTGGCAATGGTGGCAATAAATGTGTTGTATAAAGTGATCATGGTAGTAATTTGGTATACATTGATCATGGTAGTAATGAACATGCTATTCATGGTTATAATTAATGTGGTATACATAAGTCATGGTTGTTATAAGGCTATTATTTTTGATAATTTGTTTTACGAACCCTCCTAAGACAAAACGAAATTAGGTTTTTTATTTTTCCTTAAGGAATTTTTCCCTTCCTCCTACAGCTATTCTCTTTCTTGATGGTTCGTAACACAAATAATAAAAAATAATGGCCTAAATGTGATATTCATTGGTCAGGGTAGTATGTAAATATTTCAATCCTGTGAGGGTGACAGTGAACAGTTGTCAACCTTCTAAGGCTATTTATTTTATTATACTGAAAAATATGTTTGAAAAAGAAATTTGGTTCAGCTAAATTTTCCTTTGAAATACATGGTCACTTCTTTCTGTTCAAAATCACTATTCTCAGCACCTAGAAAACATTTTCTGGCGGATGGTTCTTTATGTTCTTTCGGAATCTTCAGCTGTGAACTCACGATTAAACTTCAAATCATCTTCAGAAAGTTGTGCAAACTGTGTCAGCCATTTTAGTAAATGTTCACTGATTTTCATTTGTGTATGTAGACATACACTTTTCAGCATTGGACATCCCAATACATAATTATAAACGTGCTTTGACTTCACAATCATAAGACGGTAT
>JAWPHD010003722.1:0-208147 GCA_037043455.1 Cyrtodaria siliqua | reverse complement strand
AAAAAAACGGTAGAGACGGTAGAGATTGATGTTTTAAAGCAAAACTCTTCAGTTATAAAAATAAATAGCATATAAATTAAAAACAGAAAATTATTGTAACTTGAAATTTAAGGTTATAATATTTCTGATATGCCCATGTCTGAAAGGAAAAACGTGGAATATGTGTTTTTTCTGTTGCTATTTCTGTTGCTATTTGTCGGTTTTCACGATTTCAGCGAAAATTAACCTGAAATTCGACTTATTTTAATGAAAATGATTAAATGTTTGAAAACATTTAATAGTACGAAACATCAGCTGCAGGCTGTATGGTTTCCTCCTCTATAAAAAATAAGTTTCATTACTTTCTTATCATAAATAAATAAATAAATATAACTTAAGATTTAGTGACGAAACATACATTTGCAAATAAGGATGAAAACATAAAATATTTGACCAAAGATATATTTATACATTATGTAAAAATACAGCAACAATAACTGTTCATTTTTTTATTGTACACAATATAAATAAAAAACACCTTTTGGTTAATTTATTAAATCATAAGTATAATACAAGCAAACTGTCCCATTATCTGTCAGCTTTTTAATATTGCGATAAAATTTTAACTTTTAATTCAACAATTATAATTTTTGTTTTAAAATTAAACATATGATCATATTTGAATTGTAAACACAGTTTTAGAAAATTATGGTATGCATTTAGTGGAATTATTTGGTATAACTTTATGGTAATAAAAACATATAAATTCAAAATTGAAAAATAGTATGTTCCAAATTCAGAATGAATATAAAGAGAACCGCGTGGAACTGGAGATTATGTTTTTTAAATGCATACGTTCTAAATGACATTTTCACATAATCAAATCTCGCACTTTTTATGATAATCACTTCCGCTGAAAATTAACACCTGAAACAGAAGTGTTTCGTTATAAGTTGGACATCCCTTGTATAATAGAAAGCACCATTATCTCACAATTTTAAGTCAGGTCTGAAGACCTCACGCAAAGACTCATTTACCCTCTCTGAACAAAAAAGATACCATTGTCTTTCCCTTCTTAGTGAAAATCGTTGAAGTGACGTCACATGGCATAATTGCCGAGATGTTTTATTTGTGCTTATATAACTATCCTCTGACGTAGTTCAGTTTTTTTTAGTAACGTTATTTGGCCATCGGTCTGTTATTAGTAATACAGACGCATATCTACCAGATGTACTACAAACTGATGCGGTTCTACGTAATCTGTTGTGCAATAGCCATACATTATGAGTCAAGGAATATCACTTGTGTAAATGATGGCTATATGCAACCCATTAAAATCATGTTATTGTTTATCTAGGTGACAGGAAGATACACGTAGTGCCCACGTTAACTGCGCTTGAGGTGATATATCTGCGGGAACACAATCGTATGGCGAAAAAGCTTTCACACCTTAACCCACATTGGAATGATGAAATGCTATTCCAAACAATCCGGAAAATTATGATAGCAATATTCGCACACACCGTTTATGACGAATATTTACCCATAATTCTTGGTCCAGCGGTTATGAAACAATTCCAGCTCCACAGTCAGCCGCATGGATATGACACGCGTTATAATCCTACAATTGATGCCACAGTCAGCAATGCTTTCGGGGTAGCAGCATTCCGATTTGGTCACTCAACGGTACCCGGATTTATAGCGCTTTTAACCAAAATCAGAAAACGTTCACAGACTGACCTGGAGAATACGTATAACAAACCTTTTACGGTAAGGACATATAATCCGAAAGAACATATCAAACTTCTGCAGAAACTGTAGTATTAGTATGTAGTATCATTGCTTTTGAAAAATACACGTTTTACCGACTAGTGATGAAATAATGAAACTGAATTATATTAATGGATATACAATTTTTCAATAACAAGCTTTGAATTTTTCGTTGGCAAATATTCTGATAATGATTAATATAATATTAATACCATTAATACTATTAATACGAATACATACGTACTACGAAAACTATGCCAATAAGGTGATAAAGAGACAATGGTATCTGAAAGTATGTGAGGGTCGGGGTTGGATGTGGGGCTGTTCACTGTGAGTGGGATGCAAATGTGAAGTCCATGACAAAATGGGGACAGTACTTTGCTACACGAATTTATACGTTGATGTCTTGCCAGATAATGTTGTGTATTTAATACCATATACCCTTTTATTTCAATGGCATATTATTACAAAATAGAGGCTTGACAAAAAGTACATTTTATTCAGTTTTATAATGAGGAGAAGATGTGTAGTATTACTTCTAATAAGAGCGGATTATAATATAAAGCTGACCATATTTTTGTGTATTACGCCTATTTTCGGTTTAATTTTAATCATAAAATACCCAATTGCCAAAACGTTCCAATTTGTATTTTTATTTTATAAAAGTTACACTACCAATATTGTCACATACTAGAATAAGAAATACTAAATAAAAAAAGCATATAATTCTCATATAAAAATCCTATATTACAACTTAGCATCATATGATTTCTCATATGAAACCTTTAATACGATTTTTATACAATCTCAATGAAAACATGTTTATACGATTTGCATGTGATATCCATATTTTTTTATAAAAAGTTAAAACGTTTGCTAATTATTTCTCCATGATGCAACTGGATGAAAGTAGCGACAGTATCAGAAAGCTTAAAGAAACTAACTGCCAAATAACGGCAACATTAAACTACAAAACCATTTATTAAAACTCTAGCCAGGTGTTAAAGTCATATAATAATGCATATATGCCGATTTAAGTAGACGTTTATTCGCGGGTTCTTAAAATACCCGTGATTGAATATACGTAAAATGAAATATGAGTTAACTCTTAATTCGATGCTCCATTTTGGTGTTTGGCATGACCGTTTATATTGTGCCCTATATAGAGTTTGTATTCTCAAAATATGTAAGTTTTACATGTATATATACTTCGTCGTCATTAGGTTTAGAAACGATGTGCATATGTTGTAAACTGTGGTCGTTGTTGGCAGGATAGCTACCATAAGTATGTTTATGTCCTTAAAAAGAGATCTCTGAAGGAATCATCTTGAAATTATCGAATTCGACGAACCTGGAGAAGACGATAGATAATATCAGTGCTAATACGATGTTGTTATTCACTGTTAATTATACTATCACTTATTTATTGACAGGCCATGATTAACAACGGGGATGGAGTTAACAAAATAAACAGATGGCAAGTGTCAGAACCGACCGCCAAGATGGATAGATTCTTGGAAAAAGGTATCAGAGATGAACTTTTCCTGGATGATGATGGCGAATCTTTTGATCTGGCCGCACTAAATACCCAAGTAATCACTATTCGTATTTGCTTTTCAATTCTGAATTCTTTTATACCGTAAAAAATCTGCTAACGTTTTTTAAGTTATATATGTCATTATAAATGTGATTTAAATCACATTGATAGAAATAAACTTATTGATTCATAGGAACGATAAAAATTAAAACATAGATCTGTATTAAGAAGTGCAAACTGATTTCAATGATGAATCTGAATGGATCAACACATGAGAAAGTTGGTGCAGTAATAGTACGTGTTTGTTTACCTCCTGAAATACCTTCCCTAGCTTTTAACGTGACCCACTATGAACTCTTTTAGAAAACTCCAACTGTAAATTGACAAACAGAATACAGTAGTTCCAAATATTCAGAGTAAATATATTAATGTTCAGACGATATTACAACTACCAATATTCGAAGTTTACGAATGGTTCTCATATTGTTACACGAGTGACACTGCATCCGGATAACATTGAATCAACCCGCAGGCGACGGCTCTGGCTTTCCATAGGCTATTTCCTTATCATCGTCGGTGGGATCGATACTCATATCGAATAGTTTTGTGTATCGGAAAATATCCAAATATGTTAGATAGTAGATGTAGTCGAAACAAGAATGTTTTAATAACATAGTTTAACTCGAAAGAGGAACCGGTTTGTGGTGAACTTTATTCATTGATATTCACACTAGCGTTTGTTTAGTGCTGTGTGACGGCCGTAAAAAGTTGCCCCGACTACAAATCGGTCTCTACATTACCTCTCATGAACAGACTCAATAAAACCGGTATGCTACTTGTATCTCTTGTTTGTGTGTGCTGCTTCCAAGGGATCCACTTTTCAATATTTCTTAAAACATGTACCTTAAGGAGTACTGGTTGGCCATCATTAAACAAAAAAATCAAAATGGATGTGATATGGTCAAGTTAAAAGTTCTGCCATATTCGTATTCATTCTGATATTATGTTAACGTCAACAGTGTTGAATTACTGACATATACTGTATGTCTGACATTGCCCATGCCTAAAATATGCATTTGGCTGAACATTTCTCTTGACCATATCCTATTCATTTTGAATATTTTTCTTAAAATTTAGGACCAGTAGTCCTTAACAACAGAAAACTCATCTTAGTAACAAACTGTTGATGAACTCATGGCAATACATTCGTCAATCTTTTATTACCAACTGTAGAATAAGAATATTAACTATATATATAATTAACGGCATTAAAAGTGCGTCTTTTTAATTTTTGTTTATTTTTAATTAAAAGTCTCCAAGATCGATTGCATAATTCCGATTTTACTTCTTTCAGTACATGATTACGAATGGTCACCAGATTTATAGGGAATGTGGGTAATGTATAACATGTACATAACACTACAATCGATCTTGAAAATAAACGCAAAATAAAAAAAACTTGCACTTTTAATGGCGTTAAGTATATTATGCACCAAGTTTGGAGTAGTACATGTATAAGATTGACATAATTCTGTATTTAGAGAGGTAGAGATCACGGCATACCAGGTTACAATGCTTGGCGACGATTTTGTGGTTTGCCTACAGCATCTAACTTTGGTACGAAAGTTGGTGGACTTGTAGATATCGATCCAGAAAGTGCCCTTAGACTGTCTACTATTTACAAGTAAGGAAATATGTCAATGTTCACCTATATATCTATTAAACAATAGTTCATAAGACGTTATCAATATTTAGCTCTACTGGCCGAAGCACAGGTGAGTTTATAGGATGGCGTGTTGTCCGTCGTATGTCAGTTAATTTTGTCTTGTGGGCGCTCTATTATTTTGTATCCGATCTTAACCAAACTAACAAGCCATATTATATCACTAATAGCTGTGTTATCTGACCTTGAATTTGCAAAAATGCATATTTTCACCTAGTGGGCACTTTAGGCTCCCCCACCCCCACACATTATTTATCCGATATTACTTGAAAGCACACAGTAGTAGTCTTGGTTGAGATCTTGAACCAGTCTGATGCAATCGCCAGTAACTGAGACCTTTCATAATTTGCCATTGCTACCATAAAACACTTTAATTTGACATATGATGTTAACCAAACTTTCACAGACATGTGTAGTATTGATATATTGTACACGTATTTTAACCATATTAATCCGATGGTATCAAAGTGTAATTCTGTCTTGAACAAGTTCTTCAATCATGCATATGATATTAAAGATAGTTATCTGCCCTTGAATTAGCAAATATGACATACTTGGCATTATTACCTCTATAGTTTTTTTCCATGTTATATCCAATGTTAACAATTTGTTTGTTGTGTAGTAGTACATCGAAGACTGCTTCATTGCTAATAAGACACGCCCAAAACGAGGAATGCGATTACTATAAGCTTCGTAAAGCCTTTGCAACATTTTATTATCGTAACCCTGATCTTCTTTCCAAATATAAAAGCAATTTAAGGACTCTTCTGCGACAAGGACTATCACAACCTGACTTCTATGGTGATGTGATTTATAAACTTCGTAAGATTCTTGGTCATGATCACTTTCATACTATATTTGTTAAACTTGTTAAAAAGTTTATCAAAAGAGGTTATGACCCTATTATTTTGCAACGTACTGCATGCTTGGTGGTGGACCCTTTTACAGTTCGCCACTATACTTTCCTCTTTAATTGTACGATGACCGGACAGGCTGTGGACCCTATGATGACGACTACCTAAAGCCCATTGGGACGGTGGCATTTGAAGTGTGTCCATGATATTTCTTGTTGTGCCCTTAATGGCTTATTCTCTTACTGCTCTGGCTTCTGCCAAGTCATTGAGTACCTTCCTCGTGGCTTTCTAGGCTATTGTTTTTTGTATTATATTTAAACGAGCATATTGGTGTTTTACTTATATTGGCTATTGATGCTGCCTTGTTTGTTAGAGATTAGATCATGGCGGGGATTTCTTTATTTACACTGTCCTGTTTTAATGGGATAAAAGTAGGGTAAGTGTGAGGTTTGGTGTATCCTAGAACCGGTTTAAACCCCCAGTGGCCTACTTTGCCACTGACCGTTCCATGGCGGTAGCCCTATTGTCAACCCTTTTGTGTTTGTGATGTCGTTTGCATTTATTATTGATTTTGCCTTCTTGTCGTCTGTTCGCGTGTTTGTTTCTTGGTTTTGTGGTTGACTGTTCTCCTTGAATGCTACTTTCCCTGTCCGATCTTTTTATATTTCTTGTTAAATATAGGGTATGTGGCTTTAATTAAGTATAATATACGATTAAAGAATGTACATCAGATGTACTCTTACAGATAATGATTATAACTACCATGATATATTGCTTCTTCAGGCACCCTGATGATATGGACCTGTTTTCAGCAGGCCTGACAGAAATGCTACTTCCCGGAGCTTCCGTCGGACCAGTGTTCGCGTGCATTATCGGTAAACAGTTTAACAACCTAAAGTATGGAGACAGATTCTGGTACGAGAATAATTCCCCAGGGATTGCATTCACTGAAGGTAGGTTATTTTCTATATGATCCATTTGTAAGACTCGTCATAACTTCGATTTTATTTGCACTTATGCATTAGAAGAAAGTGCTATTCTAAGAAAACTTTGTATGGTGCTGTTCCTATATCTTAGCACGTTTTCTCATCTGATTATTCCATTTCATTGCTTTCTCAATGATTCTCAATAACTTCTTCAATAACTTCTTCGCTATTGTATATTAAAAAATATTATTATAATAGACCTAGTATGTTTAAAGTCTTAGAATTACTGCAGACACAGGATAAGAATATTGTTATGAAGTTTGCAAAATATATTAGTACAGCTTTTGCTGTAAGGAATACAATCTTTATTAATTAAACAATGTTTAGCTCTTCTGTATTTTCATCCTCATGTATCAGTTATTTAACATTAATATTTCTTATGGCATATGAACTTTTGTCTAAAATCACTTGACGTATTATGCATGAAAATGTACTTATGTATTTATATATATATAACAATGTACGTATGTACAAAATACTGATAAAGGTGATCCTTTGAGAGCAGCAAACACAATTAAGAGAATAAAGCAGCAGACTCGGTTTTATTGAGTCTGTTCATGAGAAGTAATGAAAGAAGCAGCACTTCTCACGCCCCCTAGCACCGGCTTAAGCGGTATTCTACTTCAAAGCCACCTATATTGGGCTCGTTGGTCCCAAAGGACCAGTCAAAAATAACACTACTGATTCGTAGCACGGGGAGACTTTTTACAGCCGCCACACTGAACTAAACGAACGCTAGTGTGAATGTTAATAAATACTGATAAAGGTGATCCTTTAAGAGCAACAAACACAATTAAGAGAATAAAGCAGCAGACTCGGTTTTATTGTGTCTGTTCATGAGAAGTAATGAAAGAAGCAACACTTCTCACGCCGCCCCCTAGCACTGGCTTAAGCGGTATTATACTTCAAAGCCACCTATATTGGGCTCGTTGGTCCCAAAGGACCAGTAAAATATAACACTACTGATTCGTAGCACGGGGAGACTTTTTACAGCTTCCACACTGCACTAAACAAAAGCTATAGTGAATGTTAATAAATACTGATAAAGGTGATCCTTTGAGAGCAACAAACACAATTAAGAAAATAAAGCAGCAGACTCGGTTTTATTGAGTCTGTTCATGAGAAGTAATGAAAGAAGCAACACTTCTCACGCCCACTAGCACCGGCTTAAGCGGTATTCTACTTCAAAGCCACCTATATTGGGCTCGTTGGTCCCAAAGGACCAGTAAAAAACACACTACTGATTCGTAGCTAGGGGAGACTTTTTACAGCCGCCACACTGCACTAAACATATATATGTAAATTGGGGTTTCTGTTGTAATTTTTTTTTTACCTCGAATTGCAGCAGAACGACCCCAAAATAAACACATATATAATAAATCACCATGAAATGGTGATTTTACTTGATTTATTAAAACTTTTTTAAAATAGGGGTAGTGAAGATTGCAAGTTTATTTTTTTTTAAATAAATCACCATGAATGGTGATTTTACTTGATTTATTAAAACTTTTTTAAAATAGGGGTAGTGAAGATTGCAAGTTTAAATTTTTTTATAAGTTATCAAAATTATAAAATGTTTATTTAATACAAAACAAATTTGTTGATTTGTTATTAAAATTACATTCAAATCAACAATTTTCCGACCTTGAATACAAAGGTGGTGGATCGTACTCATACACATTACTAAAACAATTTATTACACACTTTTTAGACTTTTTTGTAAGGTTGCCATTGCTTCCTTTCTTCCCTGTTCTACTAGTTCTTTTTTTTGAACTTCACTTATTTCAGCCTTTTTTTGTTTGGTGTCCTGTTTTAAACTATAATATTTATCCAACTCATCTAAAATCATCTTAAACTCTTGATCAGATATTTGTGCATCACTCAACGCTTTTGATATTAACTGCTTTATACTATTTAACTTAGCCTCTGCCAAAGTTTTTATTTCATGATGTTTTTGAGCTTTTACATTAAGCTTGCGTCTGATAAAATTAACACAAACACCTGTAGCTCCACATATTATTGCTGCTATTTCCAAAGGTAACAAAACTGGAATAACAAATCCAATCCCAGCCATAATAACACCTGCTGATATCAAGGTAGTGTCAATTCCATCTGTAATATTAATACCACGTTTATATTTTTTATAAAGTGACTGACGTATATCTCGTTCTGTAATTAACTTTTTTTCAATTTCTGAAATCTTTTGTAATCTATAATTTTGTCCGTTTTCCACTGAATTTTCCACTGGCAAATCAGGATATAAACTTGGTGCTGTTGGTTGCTTCGGCATTTTTTTATTAATGAATAAAAAATTAAATTAATTCAATTAATAATGATGCCACCGTATTTACAGCGGTAGCGTTAGCAACCTTGCATACAAAGTTAACAACAGAACCAACACCAATTTCTAAAGGTTCGTCAAAGTTATCATGATTGCGTGGAATGATGTGAAGCGTTATACCATAATTTGGTTGTTCAACACCATTGACAGAAACTATTACAGATACGTCACCAACTAATCGTTCACATGCTAAACCTATTCCCATAATCCGTCCACGGCGTGTCATTACATGCCCCACATTTTTTTCTGCTCCACCATTACCAAATGAGAGTATTCTGTTTGACACAAGTGGGCCCTTAGCCTCTGCAAATATTGTTATAATCCCATATTTAAGATTATCAACTCTATTTTTCAAATGATTAAACTGGTCAACAAAAGGCATAATTCGCCTATATAAATTTTGAACATCATTTATCAAAGCCTCTAAGTCTTCTGTTTTTTTAGGTCTTGTTGTTGGTCCAAATATACTCATTGTTTTTTTTTATAAAAATATATTTTTTAAATAATTTCTAAAAAAAACTCATAGGCAAACCGTGATTATCTATTTTGTTGCCATACTCATCTCTAACTTCTATTTTTAATTCAGTAATTGCACCATTCATAAGACAGTGATATTCAGGATAAAAACTTGTATATACTATATCTCCGAACTTCTTATTTACTACAGGCACAACACCTATAATAGTGCTTGGTGCACCATTGAAATAATTACTACTTGTATTAACTTGTTTCAGATGAACATATAGCTGTTTATAAGGAGCTAAATCAATTGAGTGATCTCCAACACGAGGACCTTTTAACCATTTTTTGTCCTCGAATCCCAGCATTTTTGAAAGACCGCTTGGTAATCGTGTCTCTATTGGCGAATTGAAAATGGCTGTAGCATTGTGGACCATAACGCCCAGGTTAATATCCCTATTTAGAATTCTTAAATGTCTATTCAAATCTTCAATGTTATAGAGGCCATCTGCTAAATGTTGTATGTTATCTGGGTTTCTTGTCTTTGCGGTTTCATGAATAATATTATACCAACCGATAGTGTATGTAAAACTTTTTAATCCAATGCACTTAGTTCCATCTCTATTATCGATATACTGTTGCAAATTAATAGAGTTGTCTATGTTTGAAATTGTATGAATCATTTTTTTTAATATATATATATAAAAACACAAATAAAAATGATTTCTGAAGAATTCAAATATAACCCAGATGCTCACTATTTAAATACTTTCAGCAAGAAAGTGATAGATATAATAAATCAAAACATAGTTATTACATCAGACGGTAAAGACTTTAAAGCATCATTTCCAAATGTCTTTGAAAAATACAAACTTCCATACGTCAAATCAGATGCTATAGTCCAACGCTGGGGAACAGATTGGATGTTATTTTGGCAGAATCAGTTAAACTTTGCTATTTGGTGTGCGACCACTGGATGTGGTATTGATTTCAACAACCATCTAAAAGCTGATACTTTGGTTGGTTCGTTATTTCGATTTCATGTCTATTACCAAGTCAGAAGAATATTATTTGAGATGAGTGTAGCATTGCCGCAAGACTCAAATTGGAATGCGTTTAATAACACATATAACCGAAACGCATACGAGAGAATATGCAAGGAGTTTAATGTTGACTTAAATTCAGACTGGAGACAGAAACAAAGCTATAATAATGGTCTAGGAACAATATACAATTACTGGACACATATTGGTTATCATCCTTTGGTAAATACTGTATACGACAACAAAACGATGAGTTTTACAGTCTATGAGAGTGATAAAACATATCACATTGATTACATTGCACAAGGATTTGAGGCTGACAATAGTTGGTCTACTTTTATACTAGATAGTTCATCTGGATTTACAAGAGCAGGAGTAGAAAGAATTAATGACAGCATAAGAACATACTGCTGGGCAATTCTTGGTTCACAATCACAAACAAGAACTGATATACTTGGAACTGGAACAGCATTTGACGCACAGAAACAATTTTTAGCAAATGTAGAGGACGCAATAAATAGCCCCATCGACTTGCCCAGTCAAATTTCAAGATATGAAAACACTCTAAAATATGCAAGAAGTAAAGTAAATTTTGTCTATGGAAGTGGATTGTACATGTCTCCGAGCGACATGGAATTAAGAATCGGAATAATACAAGACTACAATAATGAAATTGTAATAGCAACCGATGCACAAGCATTAGGATTGAATAATGATGTAAATGTAAAACCAGTGCCACCAAAAAATATTCAACCTTTTCAAGGCACCACGACAAAGAAATTTCTGCCGGACTTCGATAAATCAACAATACATAAAACTATGGAGCATAACCCACCAGAAATAAAAACAAATAGCGATTGAACATGAAGATAACAAAACAACTATAATTGTCGGTACTATAGTAATAGGTCTTGCTGCATTACTTATTTACAAGATTTACTAAACCACTCTTTGGCTGCCACATACAACAACCCGGAAACAAACACAAGCAAAGCCCATAGATTGTTACCAAGCCAGTTAATAACATTACCTGTTGCAGATAAAAGCCATGATACTATTGCACCAATAACTCCTGGAAGTGCTGCAGCAGCTTTACCAGCTAGGTTGGCAAGAAGTTTACCAAGATTAAGTAGTTGTTTTTTTATCCAGTCTTTTACACTTGATGGATCAGGTTTTGGAGTTGGAACATGTGCAGTCCCTCCTCCTGTTGTAGGAATAATGGTATCAACTAATACCCCAATAATCATACCAAAGGCAGTCAAAATACTAACAATAGTAATACCTTGCTCCCTAAACAAGGTTTTGATTCTCTCACCCAATGTTGTGTCTTCTTTTAACACCTTATTTATAGTTTCTTTTATCCTGTTTATTTGACTGCGTAATGCTTCTTTGTTTTCACTCGCCACTTCAAGTCGCGCACTTCTTTCATCTTCTAAATTTTTTATTCTGTCACGTATGCGCTCTTGTTGAAACTCATCCTCCTGCCCGGGGGTGCTAACTTGTTCTAATTTTTGTTTTTCTTTTGTTATGTCTTTATCAAGCTCAGTGAGCTTTGAGAGATTATTAGTAAGTTCTCCACGAAAGCTTTGCAATACCTTATCTAAACCTCGTATCTCTCGCATTGTTAGACCTTCTGTTTGTGTTTGAACAGCAGTTTTAGAATGAGTTTCATCTATTATATTACTCAAATTACTCTCAATTGTATTTACGGCATCTACTGTATTTTGTACATCTTCAGTTGTTGAAAAAGTTTGCATTTGTATATCTTCTCCTGCTTTTGTGAGGGTATTTTTTGTTTTTGTCAAGTCTGCTAATTCTGCTAATTCTGCCCTGCCCCGAGCAATTCTTTCACGTGGAACTAATAAATCATAATCTTTTAACATATTTCTGACAAAATTAATACCATGTTTTTTAACTAAAGTGTCCAGCTTATAAAACTTGATTGGTTCGTTTGGATTATTTGTTTTATAATAGGTAAGTGGAACATCATCCGTTCCAACTGCATATAACATTGTTCTACCGATTTCGTCCTTAGCCACTCTAAAATCATTTTTATAATCAATTCCGCTGATTTCAGCATTAACTTCAGTAAAAAATTGTTCTACTAACAACTTTTTTTGTGTAAGCTGTTCTTCTGTTTTATCTTCTCCTTGAAGCTGATTAATATAGTTATTTTCATTTACAATTTGTCTCTGGAATTCTGGGTCAGGTTGTATAAATTCGTCATCAAGTGCTCTATCTGCTCTATCCCAGTCTTCTTCAGTCATATCATCAATATCGAACGCAGGATTTTCAAATCCTCCTTCAGCAGCCATTGTTTATTTTATTTAATTTTAAAAAATATATTTAAAAAATAAAAAACAATGTCGGCTTACGGAAACAAACTCAGCCCTCATAGAAAACTAAGAGAACCTCATGGTGCTAAAGGCATCCGCACAAGTGTAGTAATAACTAATAATCCCTCAACAATAGACCAAAACCAGCAACTGCTTGTGAGATTTCCCAATCTAAGTACTAATGATGTGATAGTTCCAAGTACTGTTCGTCTTGCCTTTGAAATAGAACTTAAAAGCAGAACAGACGCCAACGCTACTCTATTTCAAAATCTGGGTAGAACAATTGTGAAAAAAATGACAATAAGAATAAGTGGCAACGAAGTCATGTCAATAGATGACAGTGATATATATCATTGTTATGTAGATTTATGGAAAAGCCCTAGCGAACGACAAAACATAGCTTACCAAGGTATTGGTAAACCAAACATGTTAAAACATAGAGTTAGCGCGGGAGATGCTTCCTCAGACACTAAAGATGAAGCTATAGCAGCAGCTTATGGAAATAGATTTTGTATTCCACTGGACTTTGAAATGTTAGAAAGTCATATGCCATTTTATCAAGCGGGGCTTGGTGATAGGTTAGAATATGAATTAACGTTTAACGATTATAACAAAGTTATCAAAAGCGCTGATGCTGATGCATCTTATGTAATAAAAAATATCTGCTTGGAATTTGATACGGTTAGTGATGTTGAATTATCCAGACAAATAAGACAGCAAATCAATGGTAAGGTGTCATTTATGTATGATCGTATCTTGCGGCATAGAAAAATAATAGCAAACAAATCTGATACTCTTTGGAACATCAACATTAATGTACCAGCACGGAGCATGAAAGGTATTTTAATGCTGTTTGAAGACCCAGAAAGAACAGACACGGAAACCTATTACAACCCAAAGATTGAAAAGGTCGAAATGACAATAGAGGGAGTACCAAATCAGTTGTATAGTCAGGGCATGAAGGCATATCAACATTGGGATGAAATCAACAAATATTTTGCTTTAACATCAAAAAGAAATAAAGAGACAGAAATAGTAGCGAGGGACTTAAACTTTACCAGTGTTTCTCTTGAGACCTATTTGACAAAATCATATGCTTTGTGGCTTGACCTTAGAACATGTGAGGACAATTTATTACACGGCAGTGGAAGAAGAATAGAAAACGGCAGTGAAGGCATAACGATATTAATAAATAAAAAAGCAGATGCAGATCAAACTTTAAATATTTATATATATATAATACAAGATGCGCAAATCAATTTCGAAGATGGAAGATTCAAAGAAGCAGGATACTAGTTTGCAACAAAAATATCCTAAATATTCACACAGTGCCATTATTTGTGGTCAGACAGGCTGTGGTAAAACAGAGTTTGTTCTTGACATACTTGAACAAGAGTATGTTGGAGTTTTTAAACATATAATTATATTGTGTCCAACCATAGAGTGGAACGAGGCTTATAAAAATAGATCCTGGATAGGAGATGTGAAAAACCCAAAAGATAAAAAAATAATAATTGTCAATCCTGTTAGCAATGGTAAAGAAATGCTACAATAACTGTTGCGTTTCTTTTTCAAACAATATGCTGGCCAGCCCACATTATACATTATTGACGATTGCTCAGCTACAAAAGAATTAACAAAGAAAAAAGATATGTTATCAGAGTTGGCATTCTCTGGTCGTCACGCTAAACAATCAGTGTGGGTCATTTCACAGAGATATAATTCTGTATTAAAAGATTTGAGGGATCAAGTAAAATGGTTGTGTATGTTTTACACCAAGGACAGAGATAGTTATGAAAATTGTTTGAGAGAAAATGATGTTATTCCAACGTTGGAGGAGAGAACCAGAATAAAAAAAACTTTAGCTAAGACTAAATATTCCAAGTTGATATTGAGGACTGACCAACCAACTGGTTATTGGGTTGAATAATTTCTACCAGCAATTCTTTTTTTCTAACAGCATTGCTTTGTTGCTAATAGTAATACTAACAGCAAAGTAGCAATGTTAATAGCAATACTGACATGAAAATATAATGAAAATATCAGAAAATATAGTATTGCTAATAGCATTGCTTATAGCAAAGTAGCAATGTTAATAGCAATGCTTGCAGCAAATTAATAATATTAATAGAAAAAATAGCAATGTTAATAACAATGCTATTAACAATACTAACAATTACTAGCTGCATGAATATCGCAGCTAGTTGTTTTGTATTTTATATTTATTTCAAGATAAAAAATAAGATTAATAATATAAAAATGAATGCGGAAGAACTATTACAAAATATATCGGAACAGACGGAACCAGATGAATCAAAGCAACAAGAAACAAAAAAAGAAAGATTATCAGCCATAGTAGCTGGCGGTGGTAGTCGTCAATATTTGGGTAAAGACATACAACTCACAAACATAGATGGCATGCCACCAGATGAAATTAACAAACTTTACTGCAGATATGAAGCACGGCTTGGGGCAAGCATGACTAAAACTTTAGGCAATTATTTTATTAACTTGTATGTGATGGGAGTATCAAAATATTTTAATGTAACCGATCCACCAAAGCTGATAGAAGATTTGGAAGAAGACCCATTTATTAATCATGCTATGACAAGTGCTTGTTGTGAGTTGTATTACAGGTGTGGAATGTGCTTAGCACCATTTACAGCAATACCGACAACTGTTAGACATATTGATTTTAATAAAAATAAAATTATAGATAATATAAATGAAGAATCAAGTGGAGAACCAAGGGAGTGAAGTTATACCAGTTGAAGTTGATACACAATCTGCTAAACAACAAAAAGTAAAAAATCTAAAACGAGTAGAGGCTGGAAAAAAAGGAGCAGCGGCAAGGAAGGCAAAGCGTTTGCTTCAGATAGAGCAGGATGCACAAGATGCAAGAGATGCAGGACAGATAACAAAAATAACAATAGATGAAAAAGAACCAGAAAAAATCAAAATAAACGTATACAAAAATTATATTCCACCGTGTCTGGTTTTATTAGGCGTTGCTGGGTTTGGTTTGTATATTTATAACAAAAAATCTGCTACGCAAACTGCTACGCAACCTGTAGCTGTTCAACCTGTTCATGTTGCACCAAAAGACCCGTTTGATTTTTAATAATTTAATTTAATAATTTAATTTAAAAAAAAATAATCATATAAAAAAAATGGCAGCAAGTATTGACGGAAAACAAATTGTAAATATGATGTATCATGCTGGAGTGGAAACACTTCTAACTGTTGGATATTCTGAAATTGGAAGAAAAATACTAAAAAGACCAGCCCCTAAAGTGGATTTTGATATGGTAGATGTTGGGATGCTGTCTGTGGATATAATGTTAGCAATGGCTACAAAGGATATGCTGATTAAGCAAGGTATTATTCCTGCGGATATTATGAAATAATTTTAAAAAATATATATATAAAAAAATGGCAAGTGCAGTAGCAATGATGATAGGTGGAGCATTAACAAATGCATTAGCGTTTACTGGTTCAAATTATTTCTTTTCAAAAATGGGAAGTCATTCAGATGAGGAAAGACAAAGACATGACAAAGCCGTAGAACAATTAAACGCAGCACAAGTGGAGTGGAATAAAAAAAGAACAGAGAGATTAGATTTTATTAATAAGCAACTGCAAAAAGAGCATCATGCAAAGCAGACTTTTGATGATGTAGACCAAGCTATGAAACAGTATTATTACATAACTGGCAAACATTTGCTTTTGGAACCGGAGCCCAAGTTGAGTGATTTTTATACACCATCTCCGGATCAACAGAATAGAGAAATTACGTTTATTGTGGTGGGCATGGCTGCAACTGGATTTGTGGCGTACAAATTAAGTTCATAAAAAAAAAAGTTTAAAACTATAATTACTTTGGACTTTTTTTTTTACTTTGGAAAAACTAAGTCATATGCATGATACCTATTTTTTTTGTTGTTCTTACATGGTTTCAATCCAAGTGGTCGAATATAATATGGTGGTTTAGCACTCTTCTCTAATTTATTTTTGAGATGATCAGGCGCCCATACTTCACCATTGTCTACTAATGTCAATACCATGGATGGACCATATTCAGTTTCTACTATTTTCGTATCTGTAATTTTGTATATTTTATCTATTTCCAAGTCTGTCCATTTCTTTGTGCTATTTTGATATTGCTCTTCAAGCAGTTCATCAAATTGTGCAGTTGTGATTTCCATTTTTTCTTTATAGTTATATAAAGTTTAATCTTTAGTAGAAAAAAATGGAAAAGATTTATTACAGCCCAAAAGGATTTTGGAGAGGTTACACAGCAGTTAAAAAATTAGCAAAAGAGGCTGGTGTTAGTGAAAAAAAGGCATTAGAATTTTTAAAGAAACAAGCTGTGTGGCAGATTTATTTACCTGCGCCGAAGAAAATAGTTAGACCCAGGTTTGATGTTTCTGCTAAAAATGGAGTGCATCAAGCTGATTTGTTATTTCTGCCGCATGATACTTTTGGGATTGGTCGTGGACTCAAGACATATAAATATGCATTGACTGTTGTTGATATTGCAAGTAGATACAAAGAAGCAGAGCCACTGACTTCCAAGGATAGCAAAGAAGTTGCCAAAGCATTTGAAAATATATACAGTCGACATCTGAAATATCCAAAATTATTACAAGTAGACCCAGGCAGAGAATTTATGGATGCAGTATCGCAGTTGATGTCAAAACACAAAGTAAATATCAGACGAGGCAGAACAGAAATACATAGAGACCAAGCTTTAGTTGAAAGATTTAACAGAACATTAGCTGAAAGATTGTTTGGCTATCAGTATGCTAAGGAAATAGATTCACAAAAACGTAATAGGGAATGGGTAAAGAGATTACAAGAAGTTGTTAAAGCAATAAATGTGGAGACAAAAAAGCCCCCTCCTGTTGAAACAAAAACATTGAAAAAAGATCCTATCTGTATGAATGCAAGTGTAAGATATTTATATCAACCCGGGGAACAAGAAGGTGGAAGACGCAGAGCAACCGATCCAATGTGGAGTGTAGATATTCACAAGATTAAAAGTTATATGGTGACGCAAGGTATAAGAGTTTATTATTTGAAAGCACCAGCGCCACAGAGAGGATTTGTCAAAGAAGAATTACTTATTGTTCCTGCTGATACTCAAATTCATAAGTTTTTATAGAAACCATGTGCATCAGTTGTAATTCCATCTTCTCGGATGTATCTTTTTGAGTAAAATGGTGATAATGTAACTTTGTTTACTGTTATGCCATATATTTGATGCTTTATTGATCGCATCATATTCATTTTATGGGTGTATTTTTTCTTGTTAAACAATGCATCTTTATAGTTTTCAAAGTTTGTTTGTTTTTTGGTTACATATTCTTTTACACCCTTTGCTTTTTTAATAATCTGCTCATTCACTTTCAAAATAGAATCTTGTTTGGATTTTAATCCAATATTTTCATCTTTCTTAACATTTTGCACATCCGCTCTAAACATCGAATATAGTTTCGGTCTTAATCCAATATTCCTAGATATATACTCAGCTATAGACTCACCATCATTTTTTGTTTTATTTGTTATTGTATCTACTACTTTTTCAATCGTCTGCTCATCCGCTCCCAAAATAGAACATAGTTTGGATTCAACTATAGAAACACATTCATCTTTTATTTTGTTTGTTACTTTCTCAATCATCTGCACATCCCCTCCCAAAATAGAATATAGTTTGGGTCTTGATTCAATATACTCAACTATCGGAACATCAGGACATTCATCTTTCATTTTATCTATTACTTTTTCAATCATCTGCTCATCCGCTCTCAAAACAGAATATAGTTTAGGTCTTAATCCAACATACTCAGCTATAGCAACACCATTACATTCGTCTTTCATTTTACCTAATACTTTTTTGTTTGTATCATCATGCATTGGATGGTATTTCGGATAATCACTTAAGTCATATTCATCTTTCATTTCAACCATATCTTTGTATGCATCATCTGTTCTGATGTCTACAAGCAAGCTGTCAGTATCTGTGTATAATAAAGTACAGTTATCTCCGTACCTTTTTTTCAAAGTATTATAATACCAATCATACATCATATACTTTGATAAATCCAATACTGACATCCCAACATAGATTGGTTTGTTTAATGTTAATTTTGTTTTGTTTACATGTTTTGCTGACAATTCATCTGAAAACTTTATACGCCTGTTAAAGTTGGGTTTGGCTATTATTTTTCTTATTTTTTCATTTTCAGAGCCGTCAGTTCTGACTAGTTTTATATCAGTCCGCTTGCGTAAATTTTCCATTGTCTTGCCAAACACAGAGTTGTTCATAAGTTTGTAAAAATCTTTTTCAAATTGTGATTTAGCTTTTTTCCTAAGTTCTGTGTTTAAATTTATGTATGATGCCATCCATGGTTTTTTATTAAATTCTAATACTCTGTGTATTTTCTTTAGTTTCATGCCTAAAGATAAATACAGTTGCAGGTTTTTGTAATGTATCACATATTTTTCTTTGTCCATAAGATTGGGAACTAGTTGTTCTGTATTTATCATGCCATTATTTTCTAACAGATCTGTTTGGTATTCAGACAACCATTCTTTTTTCACTGCTAATCTTTCCGGTGCAAGCGGATAGTCATTATGAGATTCATGGAGTTCTTTAGGATATTCCAAATCAACTTCTAGAAAATATCCTTTTCCTTCTTTTCTTTCTTTTGGCTCTGGCAACGTTTCCACCCACTTAAAGCCAGAATATGGAAGTAGCTGACTCATTGCCCACCCATAAAGATTATTTGCATCAAAATACATTAAAAATCTGTTTTCCTCTCTAGTGTTGTATTCAGCTACATGTGGATTATTTGCTTTGGCATATCGTTTTGATACCATACTAATTCCACCACGCATACCTTTTTCTATAAATAAGTGCATGTCAATGTCTGTCAAAAGTTCTAATTCTATTTCTGAATGTTTGAGTAAAGCATCCCAAGATAATCCAGGTGCTGTATAATAATGTAAAGGATCGAGTTTGTATGCGCTCATACATGTTTTTCTAAAAGTTTGAAACACATCTGCTAACAAAGTTACATCAGTTTTTAGATATAAATCATGATAGTCTCCAAGAGTTTTACAGTTAAACTCTTTCCATATTTTTTGAGCGTATTCGTAATCTTCGGGACTAATACTTTCATCTTTGAGACTACTGTAAAACTTTTCTATGGGTGGTAATTGCGTTTCCTTAAATCTTTCCATACTGTCCATATATTCGTAAGGATAAACACCTTTTCGTAAAAGTAAATCTGCTTGTTTGCCAAACTGATTTTTGGTAATTTTAAAATCAGATTTGTCTGTTGCTTTAACTAATTCGTCTAGAGGCTTCATCATAAACTGACAGCTATCCAAGAATCTAAGTTGTCCGGCACTAAATGAAATATACTTTTTAGCGTTGTTCGGAATGCATGTAATATTACCTGTCATTTTATGTATTTTTTGCATTATAAGATGACTATCATATCCTTTGAGATTGTGAAATATAACAGGTATAGGTGTTTTGTTTGGTTTTATTTTCAGCTTTAGGTTGCAGTTTTTATGTGCTGCACCTCTGTATTCTCCTGTAAAATGACAGTGGTCTCTTACTTTACAGTTTTTACCACATTTCCTACCTATTTCATTTTCGCATATCCAGCAGTGTGTTGCTTTTTCATAATCTATTTCATTCTGCTGTGTCATGATTAATGGTTTCGGGTGAGCAAATATATTATTGATCTTACTCTTTTCACATTCCAAATGATTTAAAAACTTTTCAACAGTATCTTCACCTCTGTAAATAACAGGTTCTTCTGTTTTACCATCATATCTGACAACTTGATATCCAAATCCACAAGCTTCGTGCACACTTGTGATTTCAGATTTCTTTCCAAATTTAATTGATTGTAGTTTGACTATACTTTCAAAATCAGGATATATTGCATAAGGCACAGACATTTTATTTTGATGATTTTTAAATTTTATAGTATTTTTACCTTCTTGAGGCATTTCTATTCTGCAAGAATTTTTGTTAATACCATCACAGTCTTCTTTGGGTTTTGTAAGTAGTCCTTGTCCAGAATAGCCGTGAAGGCAACGATCGCAAAAGTAAGTTTGACCATGGTGTTTGTTTTGGTCCCAGAGTAGTCTATTCAGATTTTTAATCCAGCAATAGTGATATTTTGTTGTTAATGTTTTTGGTTCTTTAGAATAATCATCAGGGTTATAGGTGTCATCTATAATTCCTTCTTCATTATTTGGATCGTCTTTGTTTTCTGATTCAATCTCAGTGTCTTCAGATATTAAGATCAAATTAATTCGTTCAATATCTTTTGGTTGTTCTGATATTTTATATGGAAAAACAGATACCTTTTTATTTTTTCCTGTTATGGTATATCCATAAACGTTGATAGCAAGATTATTTTGTTTTTCTACTTTGATTATTTGAGAAATAGGAGTGGGAAAATCAATACCATCCATATTCAACTTACCCATGTGTTTGTTATAACTAGATATCCTAGTTGGATTATTTTTATTAGGCCACAAAGCAGAAACCAATGCCACTTCCAAGCACTTATTATCTTCATTATTGACATTAATTATTGCTTTTTTATCAGATACTACTTTAGGCAAAGGAATATATGAAGAACCTTTTAATGGTTCATACTTTGCAAAATTTAAGTAAAACGTAACACAGTGATCAATCTCCAATCCAGATGCTGTGTTTGTAAATCTTTCAAGGCTCTCTTGTATATAAGCAGATGATTCATCGTAAAACTCATTTATTTTTTCAGAGGTTAAAATTGCATTTTGTTCACTGTGTAATACTGCTGTGGTGTATTTTTTGGTATCACCATCATCTTTGAATAAATTTACAGTAAGACCTAATTGAAACTTTAATCCATTCATCTTTGTCAGCTCTTTGCTTATTTGTTTTGTAATAATGGATTTTTTATCACGAAATAGTTTTTGAGGGTCTTTGTATTTCTCGGCAGATATTTCGTATGCTTTAAAATAGCCACACATTGGTTTGTCAACCAGTTTTAATTCTTCTTTAGATGTTCTATCATTAAGCTCTTTCAATTCATTTATTACATTGTCTCGTGATTTAGCATATTTCTGATTTTGCTCATCTTGTAATTTATCATATTTCTGCTTTTCTCGTTTACGTTGTTTCTTAGCACGTCGTCTCTTGAGTAAATTTTCTAATGTTTGAGAATTAACCTCTTTTGGAGTTTCCTTTGGAACTTCTTTAAGAGCATCTACCATCTTTCTAAGCTGATCATTATTAATTACTCCTTCCCGGTGTAATTGTAAAATGTAGTGAACGTCTTCGGTACTCATTTTTGTAATATATATCATATTAATTTTTTTTCTTTAAAATAAAAAAATATTTATTATAACAAGAAAAAGAAAATGGAAAACACTGAGAAAATTAAAAACATTTGCCAATTTCTCAAAGTTGGAGATCACGAACCTTGTAAAAATAAACCAACAAAAGATTCAAACTACTGCAGTTTGCATAAATTCAGAATAAAGCAAAGTAAAGTTGTACCATGTCTAAAATGTGGAAAAGGTACAAGTGCAAAATATCAAATTTGTGTTGGTTGTGGTGCTCATATAGTTAGATTAAGACATAGATACTGGGAAGTAGTAAAGCCGTATAGTGTTGAATGTATTAGGCTGAGACATATAGAAATTTGATTTTCTAGTAAAAAATCATATTTTATTATATTCGTGTTTATTCGTTGATTTGGGTGTAATTTTGATAACAAATCAACAAATTTGTTTTGTATTAAAGAAACATTTTATAATCATATTACAAAAAAGGAATATTTTTATAATTTTGATAACTTATAAAAAAAATTAAACTTGCAATCTTCACTACCCCCATTTTGAAAAAGTTTTAATAAATCAAGTAAAATCATCATTTCATGGTGATTTATTATATATGTGTTTATTTTGGGGTCGTTCTGCTGCAATTCGAGGTAAAAAAAAAAATTACAACAGAAACCCCAAAATACATATATATTAAACGAACGCTAGTGTGAATGTTAATAAATACTGATAAAGGTGATCCTTTGAGAGCAACAAACACAATTAAGAGAATAAAGCAGCAGACTCGGTTATATTGAGTTTGTTCATGAGAAATAATGAAAGAAGCAACACTTCTCACGCCCCCTAGCACCGGCTTAAGCGGTATTCTACTTCAAAGCCACCTATATTGGACTCGTTGGTCCCAAAGGACCAGTAAAAAATAACACTACTGATTCGTAGCACGGGGAGACTTTTTACAGCCGCAAGTGAAATAAAATATATGTTCTGTTCTGTTCCATTTTACTTAGCCTCATTTTAGTACCACGGTGTTTTTATACAATAAATGGACTTTTCTCGCAAAGAAACAACTTATCTATGACGGAATTATTATGTTTAAATGTTGATGAGCACGTTACTCTATTAGTTGAATGAGTTTATCTTTATTTCACAATTAAAAAGACGCATGTTTCAGGAAAACTAAACAATAGTTTAAATAAGAATCAGTCTACTACAGAATGTATGAAGTACACTAAATTAAATGTAGATGTTTTGTTTGATTTGTTGCTTAAAATGACTAGAACAGACATCATCTATGCCGGGGTCATCGTTGTTCTTACTTGTTTCGCTTTTTTTTGTTTTATACTTTAACATAATGTTACACGTAACGCGTTTAAGTCACATCGAAGGCTTATTGTCAAACAAGCATAGGTCTCACACCACACTTCGATTTTACTGTGTTTGCCATAGGCAGTAAAGTCCAATTTTCCTTTCTGAATCAAGCATTGACAGTCTAAATGTATTTTTTTGGGAAAATACAGTTACTGCTGCTCATAGAAATCCACAAAATCTGGTACATAGCCCGCTTTGTTGTTTTTTTAATGTGAGTGATGGCAGGCCAGGTACTCTTTTCGGCTTTCACTTAACAATTTGCACCTAAATTCATACGCATTTTGAGCACCCACAAATGTGTCACATTTTGCTGTCAGTGTCGTCTAATCGCTGTTCATTCAATCTTACACCATTGTTTTCTCACCTGCAACAAGAAAAGAAAATATTCATGAGCAATTATTAAAATATCTCAAACCGAAAAACATGCCCCTACTTTTTATGGTGTAAGAATCATCTACAGTCACATGCAAGGGAGCTAAGTGTGCAGTGAGACCTTCAAGGGGGGATCATGTGTGTACATGTCTTCAAAATCTTTAATACTTTACTTAATACTTTATTTGAAACTGCTTCACAAATCAGTGAACAGATAAAGCAAATTACAGCAATAACTGTACAAAACACAATAACGGAACTAATAGGAAACGACTATTTACATATTATTAATGATAGTTGAGAAAAAATAGTACATGAGTCAAGAAAATTACATTCACTTTTAACTATATTAACTTTTACATTTATTCGATTTTTAACAGTTCCAGATACTTATTTTACGGATAGTCATCTATTTTGTATCATAATTTATATAGATTAACAGTTTTATTAGGTCCGTTTTTTATGTACTTAGTTATTTATATATAGACATTTACAATTGGCAAAATGTTGTAACATTTCGAGTATATATGTAATAATACAATAGTAAAGACAACAATTTAATAGTAGTTGAATAAACAACAGCAACAAAACCTATAACTAGTGCTCATACTTGTAGATATTGAACAAATCGCCTGAAACACCTTTCCGAAGATTGAAAGCTGTGTCTACGACGCTCAATAATATAAACAGGCATTGAGCGCAGTCTTTAGTTGAAATAGGACCGAAACTTAACGAAATACACTAAAGAATGTGTTCTATTATCGGTATACTAATTATCAAATATATATTTTTATCACAAATAAAAAGGTTGTATTGGTACATATATTTACATATATATTTACACTCAGATTCTTTTTTATTATTTAAATACATATACCAGAAATTATCAGTTTATCCCTTTAAAATAATCTGTTATTTTACTACAGAATACACTCAGTTTGTTTATATTACATTTATTTTCATTTGTGAGCAATTCTATGAATTTCGGCATGTTTGGTCGTGAGTAAAAATATTTGTGAATATATCTTTTTTCTATCATTATGAAATAACGGGCATAATAAAACAAAATGAAACTCATCCCCAAGATCATTACATTGGGTGCATTTTCTGTCAGATGTTGGGATATTCCTCCATCTTCCGACCTCTATTGGTAACCTGTGATTTCTTGTTAAAAATGCTATAAGCTTCTTACAGTTTAAAACTGTTAATGCTTTAATATAAAATCTTTGTTTAAAACTAGTTTTCAAATATTTGTAGATGTTTGTGTCCGAAGTACGACCACGCTCGGAATGCCAATTCAGATCATAATCGCAACAACTATATTTGACTATCTAACAAAACAAATAATTTATAGATGCTTTTATCATAGATTACATGAGTTTACGGCTCAAAATGCAACATGCATCAGTTTGCTTCGTGCCATATTCCTGGAGTGAAAAAATCAGAAATTTTAATCTGTATCAAGAGTAGAAAATATTCAGTAACTTTTGTATTCTAAGAAATTGTGTTCTTAAATTCTGTAGGATTTCTGTTTGATATGTATATAATCTAAGAAAAGTGTGATGTTTGTCTTTCAGGCAGTGTTTCTTAATTTATTAATTGTCACCTATGCCCATATATGATTTTTATTTTTATTTTTTTTTAAAAACAATGCTTTCTGAAACAGAAGTAGTGGTTAGATTTGTTTCCTAGTCAAAAATAGTTTAACATATTACCTGTCCTATTCTACAATGTCATTAAAGCCCATTTACGTTGATGTCATCACAGGCATGGCTCTAATAAAACAAGCCCTCCCTGCAACTCTCAAATTGACATCTTCTACCAGCTTCCTGTATAAAAAGATAAAATGGCCTTTACTTAGCACATGATAACAATATTGATAATAATGTCGCTATTAATATTTCAAAACTAGCTGTTGTACAAAACAAAATGTATGAAATAAATCAGAAAATATACCCAAAATTGATTTAAAAGGGGAATAAATACATAAGACCCGCAGGGGAGTTAACTAGGAAACACTCAATTACACCACAACTGGCGAAAAGCAGAAAAACAATCGAAAACCACCAGCATGCAGATCAGAATTCAGAACCGAAAACATTTTTAACGCCATTTTTTAATATACGTAAAAAGAGACGATGAAGAATGTAACAGTACATTACAGTTTTGTCTGGAATTTTTTTCCCTATATATAAACAGACTCACAATATATTGGATGTTTTTTATTTGGCATGACGCGAAATTTGTATGAAATGCGCATGAAAAAAGATTATAAACACGTACACAATGGCAAATTATTACCATTAGTCATGAACACGTACATAATGGCAGATTATTAACTCTAGTCATAAATACGTACACAATGGAAGATAGTATTACCTCTAGACGTGACCACGTACACAATGGCAGATTATTACCTCTAGTCGTGAACACGTACACAATGGCAGATTATTACCACTAGTCGTGAACACGTACATAATGGCAGAGTTTGACCAGTCGTCGTGAACACGTGTACCATAGCTTTCACTGTAAAGCATTTTGTTTAACGGAGAGCATTTACATATTCTTTTTATCTTTCAAAATTAATCTTCTGTTTTAACAGCACAGCTACACTCAATCAAGAAAGTTCCTTTCTCTCGCCTGACGTGTAACAGTTTAAATGACGCGTTTATCCAGGCAGATGCGTTTCATATTCCGTCACCAAGGTATATATATTTATATAAGTTTCTTATATTAGTCTCTATTGTCTCATTTCTGTTGAACATTGTATCGTATAAAAGAGACATGTAGAAACAAAAAAGCACATTTATGTGCATGCGTTTGCTAAATGTACATGATTTCTTTTTGTTTGTGTGTTTTATACATAAACACGATATCAACATTTGCTATTTACTAATAAAATACGTAGAACCTACATGATAACAACTTATTAGTAATTTCGTCTTACCGTCTTTCCTATATAGTGTAGAGAGGCGGAAACCATTAGAGGAGCAGTGTATAATAAATTGAATTGAATGTTGTTTAACGACTCATCAATACAGAGAGAGGGGAAGGATACATAGGAATCCGAGAACCTGCCCTATTCTTATTATCGAATAGATTCCTATGGTTCTTTTACGTGCTTGGAGGATAGACCGATACACGAGACCGCCCGGTTTACGTCCCCACCCGAGGGACGAGGCTAAGGGAAATATTAGTTGCAACTGAGATTGGAATAACTATTCTTCTGTTAAAGAAACTAACCCGCCAAATAACGGCAACATTGCATTACAAAAACCTTTATCAAAACTCTATCCATGATAATGTGTGTGTGCCTATTAAATGTATAGGTTTATATTTGACTTCAATAAATACCAGTGATTGAATTTGCCTAAATGAATTACGAGTTGGTAACTCTTAATTCGACGCTCCAGTGTTGGCGTTTGGTCTAGCTGGTTAAAGCCGGTTATATCGTATCTACAGCGTATGAATTCTCAAAATATGCAAGTTATATATACTGAAAGGAAAACGAAACGCGACACGGGAATTACCACTATATATTGGATATACTGCACACTTGATTCCGTATATATTCCAAGGAAATCCCAAGATTTTTTTTTAAACGAAAAGTTGCAGTTAGCTGTGATGTTGTAGACGTTTTAATCACAGTACACGTTGTAACAAGAAATTCATAAATGTTGAAGTTCCTTTTTGGAAAATTGAGTCAGTTCAGTACTGTATTTAACTTAAAGAGTTTGCAAAATGTTGCATCGTAAGTTTTTGAGCCAAACGCGTACTATGTTAATACTGCAACTTTATTTGAATACTATTTGCTGTGTAACGTGTTGTTTTCGAATTTTTTTTCCGAAAGGAAAGATCTTATGTAGCCATATACCATTCGATTAACAGCAGCATATTACACATACAATATACATCGGAAATTTCCATATCGTGTTTCTTTTTCCTTTCAGTATATATACGTCATCGTTAGTAGGTTTAGAAATATTTTGTAAAAGTTGGCTATTGCTGGCGCAGCAGAGAATATACATAAATTCTATGTATTGCTAAAAATGCAGAAAACACTTTATGTGCAGTTGAGATCAACGCTAGATACTATTAATGGTTATATAACCGTTTCTTTCCACCAGAGAATATACAAACATTCTACGTATTGCTAAAAATGCAGAAAACAACCGCTTTGGAAAACTTTCTCTGCAATTGAGATCAACGCTAGATACAATAAATGGTTAAGACCATGGCCATATATTGTTGTATAAACTTGAAAACTATTAAGTTTGTCGTTTAAAGAATAACGGTTTGAGAATTCAAACAATTATATTCAAAAATATATGTTACTTTCAGTAATCCAACAGTTCCATGTGCTCAACTTCCAGATATTAATTTACATTTATGGAAGGACCAGTCCTTCGTCGGGTTAATGCCACCTTTCTATCCAACAGCCAACTTCCTTCCAATGTAAGTGCAATGGGTAATCGTGGTAAAATATGTAAGTGTATCAATGTTCATGATTAAATACAACACGGGATCAGTTTTGATGTTGACCTATTTAAATTATGAAGAAAAATAAAAGCTTCCTTACTGTAACAATTTCCTCAACTTTATATCCACTACTTTATAATTAAGTATTTCATAAATAAACATATATTAATCTCTTTCTTGCGACAATTATAAAATACATATTTGATCTATGTTTGCCTTAATTTTTGCTATTGTTATATTTCAGACATATACAAGGACCTCACTACATTGTGGATGAGCAGGGTCCTCACGGACATACTCCCAGTTTTATACCTAGTCATGAATTTAGTGCGCCGGAACCGGTTTATAGCGTTTTGCACAAATGAAGTTGATATTTATTGCTATGGCACAAGCATAGTAACAGAGATATGTCCTTATTTGTGTCTCTCTATTTGTTCATTCCTATTTATTCTACATCGTTTGTGTCAATGTGTTTGTACTCTATGTTTAACACCGCGTGCTTTTTCCTTTGACCTCAGGATTTTGTATACTTTGGTTATAAAACTCAATTTCGAGGTAATTGTTACAATGATAAATGTTACCTAATACATTTTTACTACAAGTGGATTATTTGTTTGAATACTAATTTATTAGGCTTGATTATATTTCTTTTATATCTTTTATATCTGTTTTCATTATTAAGATATGTCAGCCATACAGAAAAATTGTACTAAAACAAATAATCAAAATTGATGGCTTATTAACAAGACGGGATTTCATGATGCATATAGTTCTTCCTTCACGAGCAGTTTCCGCCGGAAGTGATTGCCAAGCGACGAAAGCTTACGCCTTTGCTGAAAGACGCCAAGAGAGATGGCAAACGGGCTTGGATCAGCTACGATACACTGTACATAGACGGGAAACAGGTCAAACCATAGGAATCAACCGAGGTTGGATTGAGTGTTCTTGTTTGGAACTGTAATGGACTAACTAACAGTAAAAAAGAAAACAGTGATTTTGTAAATATTTTGTTTCAAAATGATATTGTCATTCTAACAGAGTCATGGACAGATAAAGACAGTGAACTAGATTTTCCAGGATATACTTGTTTTAATTATTATCGTAAATTCAGACACAGGCGAGCTAAGAGAAACAGTGGTGGGATTGTTGTTTATATTAAAGACACTTTAAAAAATGGTATTTCTACATTTCTACCTTCATTGTGGCTTTCTAGGCTATTGTTTTTTTGTATTATATTTACACGAGCATATTTGTGTTTTACTTATATTGCCTATTGATGCTGCCTTGTTGGTTAGAGTTTAGATCATGGCGGGGATTTCTTTATTTACACTGTCCTGTTTTAATGGGATGACAGTAGGGTAAGTGTGAGGTTTGGTGCACCCTAGAACCGGTTTAAACTCCCAGTGGCCTACTTTGCCACTGACCGTTCCAAGGCGGTAGCCCTATTGTCAACCCTTTTGTGTTTGTGATGTCGTTTGCATTTTTTATTACTTTTGCCTTTTCGTTTGTCTGTTTGCGTGTTTGTTTTTGTGTTTTGTGGTTGACTGTCGTCCTTGAGTGCTGCTTTCCCTGTCCGATATTTTTAGCCTTCTTCTTACAATACATTGTTATTCTCAAAAGTAAATGTTTCAAATTTCGGAATTCTAAAATTACCTCTCTTTTCATTGAAATGAGAATGCTTTTCGATAACCTATTAACATATGTTCCCAGCATATTTGCTTTAGTTTTGTCACCGACTTTGTTTGCAATTGCATTTATAGTATTATTAATCTACGTCACTTTATCATTGACCCCGAACATACAAGGCTTCCTATCATGCCATGACTGACATGCATGTGATTTGCCAAATTTAGTTTGTTCAGAATATATATGTGGACACTTAATGCATATTATACTGTATTAAACGTTGTGTTATCGGAATATTGTTGAACAAATAAACGGACATATTTGTGTCATTATTTTACCACTTGATCTAATTTACATTCCCATCGGGAAGAGTTGCTAATACACACTACACTCTCTAACATCATGAACGGTATAATCGTAGTTGTCTTACCTATTGAATATGGTACACAGTGAACGTCAATAACCTATAATTCACATTAGGTCAGAGGTCTTAACAAGAGTTAAGCGACTTCAAATTTAGGTCAGTGACTTAAAGGGACTTGGTGCTAATACAAATACAAGAGGAAACCCTCATAATACGCTTTCGTTTGATATGAAATGTGCACATACATTAAATAAGCCGCAAATTAGGTCCGCTTGAATTATTATTTAAGAAAATGTTTGGACTGGAAATACTACACTTTTAAATTATTTTGCTTTTAAGTTTTCATTATTAAAGTATAGGAGTTCATATAATTATCTAGAAGTTGTACATATACTTAACGCCATTAAAAACGAAAGTTTGGTGTGCACGTGATTTTCGCAGAATTCCGATTTTACTTCTTCCAATACATGAATTTGACCGGTCACCAGATTTGCAGGGAATGTGGATAATTTCTAACATGTACATACCACTACAATCGATCTAGGAGACATTTTAATTAAAAATATATACAAAAAAAGTACTTGCACTTTTAATGGCGTTAAGTAATATATTATTAAAAGCAGAGTTCGTTCACCGAACACGTTTTCCATAGCCTTAAAGGGTCATATGAATTAATAATAATGAGTTGGTTTAAACATATTTATAAATTATATGTACAACTTATGCATATATATAATGACTGCAAATACACGATCGGAACGGAAGCATAATGCTTATTAATTTCTTTTCCTTAATGATTTATGCACCAAAACCTAGCTGATTCGTCAACATTTCTAGCCCAAACAGTTTCATTAACAATAATCTACGTTTTATGGATCCTAGTTTAGTACATATGTACAATGAATATGCATCTGAAACATATTTATATGTTCCAAGAGCAACTTCTTATGGGGTGTATGTGTCTCAACTTATTCGTTTTTCTAAAGCTTGTACTCGAGTTGAGGACTTTAATATTCGTAATCTTTGTATAACTAAAAAGTTACTCAATCAGGGTTACCGTTACCATAAACTTCGTAAAACCTTTCCAAAATGTTATTATCGTAACCCTGATCTTCTTTCCAAATATAAAAGTAATTGAAGGTCTCTTCTGCGACAAGGACTATCACAACCTGACTTCTATGGTGATGTGATTTATAAACTTCGTAAGATTCTTGGTCATGATTACTTTCATATTATCTTTGTTAAACTTGTTAAAAGGTTTATCAAAAGAGGTTATGACCTTATCATTTTGCAACGTACTGCATGCTTGGTAGTGGACCATTTTACAGTTCGCCACTATGCTTTCCTCTTTAATTGTACGATGACCGGACAGGCTGTGGACCCTATGATGACGCCTACCTAAAGCCCATTGGGACGGTGGCGTTTGATGTGTGTCCATGCTCTTTCTTGTCGTGCCCTTAATGGTTTATTCTCTTACAGCTCTGGCTTCTGCCAAGTCATTGAGTACCTTCATTGTGGCTTTCTAGGCTATTGTTTTTTTGTATTATATTTACACGAGCATATTTGTGTTTTACTTATATTGCCTATTGATGCTGCCTTGTTGGTTAGAGATTAGATCATGGCGGGGATTTATTTATTTACACTGTCCTGTTTTAATGGGATGACAGTAGGGTAATTGTGAGGTTTGGTGCACCCTAGAACCGGTTTAAACCCCCAGTGGCCTATTTTGCCACTGACCGTTCCAAGGCGGTAGCCCTATTGTCATCCCTTTTGTGTTTGTGATGTCATTTGCATTTAATATTGCTTTTGCCTTCTTGTTTGTCTGTTTGCGTGTTTGTTTCTGTGTTTTGTGGTTGACTGTCCTCCTTGAATGCTACTTTCCCTGTCCGATCTTTTTATATTTCTTACTCGTGTTTGGATTGGCACCCATTATTCTTCCAGATCGCATCAAATACCTTAAACTTTTCGACTTTTCCCACTCATATCTTGAGTGACTATATATATATATATATATATTAGAGGGCAACCTGTTAAAACATCATACATGTAATACAACATTATATGAATAAGAAAACGGCCAGTTTTAGAGGCTTCCGATGAAGTTTTACATTTAATTAAATCAGTTTCAATAAATCACCATTATCATTTATGTAAAGAAAGAGTATGATAATGGACCTTTGGAAACGGCCGAGCACGACACATACAAAATATTGTAGTCTCGGTTTGATTGAGACTGTTCTTGAGCGGTAGTGATTTATGTTAGCTACCGCTCACGCCCTTTAGCCCCGGGTTGAGCGAAATAAACGGATGCATACGGCGGTGGACATGGAGTTATTTGCTTCCCCATGTCGTACGGCGTATGGTCCCAGTATCTAATAAAATTAAATGCCCCGAAGAGCGAAATAAACATAATGGAATTTAGTTGGGAGCAGCGGTTATGAAACCTGCGTATCACAAGTAACAAGTTTATAACACTTTGAGTTAGATATAATTATGACATTTGAATGTATAGCATTTTAGCATAATTATGAAAGTGAGAGAAATGGTCCTATAGAAAACACAACACCTTGACGCAATGGCATCGCACTATTCCGCGCACTAAATCAAATGAGCAAATTATATATTAAATGTACCAGACAATACACGACATAAAGAGATGTAAAAACCGCGTTACCACATTGGATCAGTCAGTCGGCAATTTGGCCTATTGGTAAGCTTAAATCGTTTTTATGTATATACAACCTTGCTAGTACCCTCTCTTCCGCGCCCAAATTGACAAAAAGTACAAATAAAGGTATATGCCATCACAAGTAAATTCCTAACAATAAAGTCACCATCACGAGAAATAAGCATTTACATGTTGTTGTACAGATATAAAAAAATACGTTATTAGAAACACCTCGATATACAGCTTTTTCGTTATACGAATCTTAAAATGTCTCAATTTTACTACAAACTCTAGAAAACGAATAAATTGAGAAATATACACCCCATAAGATGTTTTTTTGGGAAAAATACAACAGAGTTTGCTCTTTTCTCCCTTGTTTGTGTTCGTTGTTTCCAAGGCAAACCTTATTCAATAGTTATTTACATATATATACATTATAAACTAGTTTTTGTTTTTGTTTTGAAGGAATAGTTAGTTGTGATCAACAGGGTATAAGCATCAGATTCAAATAATTATCAAAAAAAGAGTAAAAGGCAGGACAAACACCTGGAGGAGGAATTAATTAAAGAAAGCGATTTCCATGGCCGTTGATTACTACTACCATTACCTGGTCAAGCCTTAATTCCAGCTTATATTAGCAGGATGTTATAACGGATATTTCGACAATAAAACATGTTTAAAATTATTTTTACTGACAAATTGTGACCTGTTTAAAGTTTCCTATTAAATGTTTTAAGCCGATATTAAAGTTTTATTTCATACCCCAGCCAATCCCATTTTCGCTTCTTGGAGAAGGGGTTGGATAGGGTATGAGAGGTAATACTCGGACCAACCCGGCTTGTGACATTGCATAACCTTATTTATTATATATCATTTTAAATACGTAGTTTTCATTGGCTAAAAGGCAGTCACGTGTAAGTCATTAGTATGAACTATTGACTTTAGAACGTTTCCTATCCGGTTCAATCTGGTTTTGCGGTCAATAGTCTTTTTTTGCAAATCAATAGTCTGAGAATGACGTTACGCTTTCCCATGACGTTACGTCATGCATGTAAACAAGTAAGTACAAAATATACTTCTGTTTCAGTAAATAGTTAAAATTATTATATATCATTTTATATACGTGGTTTTTATTGGCTGAAAAGCAGTCACGTGAAAGTCATTAGTATGATTTATTATATATAATTTTATATACGTAGTTTTTATCGGCTGAAAAGCAGTCACGTGAAAGTCATTAGTATGAACTACTGACTTAAAAACGTGTTCAAACGTGTCCAATCCCGTTTAAACCAGACTTGCTGGTCAATAGTTCTCTTTCGGGTGAATAGTTCTTTTACCGAGTCATTAGTATCTTCCATATCATCGAATCATTGTATTACCAATGTCAATTATTTACCATAAGCGCTCAATGAGCTAAAAGTTACAGACAGTGTCACTTTAACTTTGTTCAAGTTTACCAAGTAATAAGTATGTGATAAATATAAAACAAATATTTTATTTTATTTATTCATATTGTTAAAGAAAACATTGTTTTCATATTAAAAATAAAGTACTTATCTTGACACATTTCTTACCATTTTTTCTATGATTCAATGTAATAAAACAACTATCTACTTCTGTTTCTGTCAACGGTTAAAACTATTCATACTCGGGAATGACCATTGACCCTCAGGAGTAAACTATTGACCTCGACGTGGTCTCGATCATTAGTTTACTGCTTCGGGTCAATAGCAGCAAAACAATTCAAACTCGTTAACTAAAACGACTTAAAGCATATAAGTTCGTTCTAAACCGTATCAACAATTTGAGGATACACCGTACCGATATATGTTAAAATGTGCTCGGATTACACCGTACCATGGTAAAATAGCATTGGGTACACACCCTATCATCGTGACATTTTTCAAACCCCAAAAACATCTATATTATGCAAGTTATGTGTTCAAATGATGTTTACATACACTCTAAACTGAAGGATTCGAATATTTATGCCCCTTCTAGGAGTCAAAATGCCTCTAAATGATTCACAGGCACCAAAATAGTGTTCATCTCTCGATTCATTTTTTAAAAATAGGAAACCACTGGTTTTGAGAGCTGATAGTGGTTTTAAAAACGGAGATCTGTGAGATTGACGGGCATAATTCAAGGCATTGTACCTTCCCTGATACTTTAAGTACGATTATATCTAATATAAACGACGGATATGAAAATCCAGGTGAAATAACTGGACACCTACCTACCGACGTAAACATTGCCCGCCATTTTGAAAATAATACACCGAATCATAAAAGCTCTACTCCGAAACACGAACCAGACAGTGAACAGTTCTGACTGCAAGCACGGGGAGACGTTTTACAGCCGCCACACTGCATGAGTTCGTACTTTACAACTCCAGTTGCAAGTTTGTGGCTTCTTTCAACATACTTTGCAATTCTGACTTGAGGTACCTTACACAGGACAAAAAACATAAATGTTGACCTGACATGTTACATGATACACATTGTATATAGGTATACAAAACAATCTAACACTTGTCATACCAACTGAGGCACGTACTCTTTGGAACACGACAAGTTACTTTTTTGCATTGACTGAAACATCTAACCATGAGCAAATGTACCAATATTGTTATCATAGTTCCACCTGATAATCCATATATATCGAAAACACCCAATATTGATTAAAGGCAACACTATAACAATGATGGAATTATCTGATAAACCGTATAGACCTGATTCACCTAATACTGTACAAATGCAACACTATATGACTGGTTATAAGAACATTCATAGATCCGCCCTATTAATCAACCACGTCATTTGACAAATCAAAACTGCATCAGACGTTTACACTTTCAGCATTTTTGTTCACCCTTTTGGAAATGGTACCGGTACCAATTCAATTGGGAAAATTCGCGGCGTTTTAGCTTAATTGTTCACCATCGAACAAAAGCAATATTGTATGCTTAAATACATTGTAAACATATTTTCATGTATACATTCTCTTGAAGTTTCCAGTACCCTCACCAAAAATAATATAGTTCCCCACTTCTTCTCTTTAAATAAAGTTTCCCTCGAATTATTAAAAAAAAAGAAAGAAAAAAATACAACATTATTTGAATATTGGGAATTTTTCACTTCAACTGGGAATACAACTTACTTCTTTCCATTGGGAATGGTGCAGGTATTCGGTACCGTTTATATAAGGAAAACACTGTCTTTAAAGCACATGGTGGTCTGTAACACTACGGCCTCGCCATTGTACTTAACCTAATAACAGTTTATAAATGTAACACAATTATAGTTAAAGTATACCCCTTTTAATCCCTATCATAATTGATTATGCAATGGGAGTTTCCTAAATATGTTAGCTAGCTCCGTGGTTAATTATCGGAACACCTGTTATTGTTTGCCTATTCTAAACCTAGTTTCTCTGGAAGTTTCTTGAAAACTATGATTTCTGGGAGTGAAGAGGTATTGCCATATTACGGGAGACCATTCGCCGAAAGGTCTTGTGGGTAATGTATGCATACAATGATGTAATCACCATGGCATTAACCTGTAGCTACACAGGGCGATGTCCATATGTGAGGCATTACTAACTGCCGAAAGGTAGTCTGGGTAATCTTCTAGTATAGTACTGAGCGCAATGAAAGTCTGGCAGAGTCGGGGGTTGGGGGGAGGGGGGGAGGGGGTAGAGAGTCAGTTTCAATAGTCAGTCGGTTGTATTCACAAGATGGATCCCCGCAGTCTAAGACAGGGTGTGGGATAAGTTAAACTATACTATGGAAACTAGTATAATAGGGTAGTTGTTCAGCGTTATATACTAATTTGAATATTTGGACATTTGAACGTTTCTAGATAATATTATACTTTGTGAACCTAAGACATTTAATAATAGGGACAAGTTAAGTAAGTAACACATGGAAGTACTGAAAACCACTATACGAAATAGATGTGTATATATATAAAAGGATGTTCATAGCGTATTATGAATTTGTAATTGTTCGGACTGTTTTATATGTACCAATAAATAATGGAAATCACAACGCGAAGTCCGGACCTTGTTGTTAAATGTACCAAGCATGTCAAGTCCACAATCAGACTTGATGTTCAATAGAACACATTGTCAATGTTTGTGGATAACGTGCGCTCGCACAATGGTGGACAGAGTTTACGGAATTTTACGGATCTATCAATTGCACAATATATCTGTTGACTGTAATAATTAATGCACGACCAACCGGTGCTTACAAAATGGTGTAAAGCACTTACAGAGCAATCCAATCATACAATAACAGACACGTAGAGTGTCCAATATTGTCAAATATCACTGCTTGGATAATTGTTTATCAAAGACAAAGTACCTTATCGAATAACAAGATCCTTTTATAATACCATTCAATGGTATTTGCTGTTTCTAATTTCGAATACACGCGGCGGAAAGCTATTGCGCACGCACCTTCCTGAATAGAGAGTCGGGGCTACTGTTCACACATCCAGAGTATATCAATAGCAAATGGATATAGCAAATGGATATACCACTGTATGAAAATATGCTGACGATTGTTTTTTCTCTTTCACTTGTTATCGTTATCAATCTCACAAAACGTGATGTTGTTGATACGAATAATGTGAATATAAGACTTTTGCTTTGCAAGTTGTTGGCGTTTATGCGTATTTAAACGCCGTTAATATTTGGGCAAATGTACATTTTAATTCGATCCTCGCCTTGGCCATGTTATTTATCCTTGAGCAAAAAAAAAAACCCACATGTTTTAGTACTGGTTCTACCCAGGAAGCCATCGCGAGTGATTAATATAAGTTGCAAATACTTGCTTTGCAATCGATGTAAAATAAATATGCTTAAAAATCGTTCGGAACGAGTTGTTTCGGCAAAGGACGACGAACCTGTGAGTCATTCTGTGTCAAAACGCCGAGTTCCAAGTAGTATTCCAATACAATCTTTATTTTATGCTTGTATATCGTATACTGAAAGGAAAAAGAAACGCGACACGAGAATTTCCGCTATATATTGTATATACTGCACACTTAATTTCATATATATTCCAAGGATTTCCCAAGATGTTTTGTAAACAAAAAAGTTGCAGTTAGTTAGAGAAAGGACACAACTGTGATGTTGTAGACGTTTTAATCACAGTACACGTTGTAACAAGAAATTCATAAATGTTGAAGTTTCTCTTTCAAAAATTGAGCCAGATCAGTACTGCATTTAACGTAAAGAGTTTGCAAAACGTTGCATCATAAGTTTGATCACATGCTTGAGCCGAACGCGTACTCTGTCAATAATGAAACTTTGCAGGAATACTATTTGCTGTGTTACGTGTTGTTTTAGTCTTATTTCCGAAAGGAAAGATCTTACGTAGCCATGTACCATTCGATTAACAGTAACATATTGTACATACAATCTATAGTGGAAATTCCCGTGTCGCGTTTCTTTTCCCTGTCAGTATATTTTTAAATAAGTCAGTAATGTAGAATACTGAACAATTAACTTTACTTTAAACATATTTTATTGCTTTTCTTCTATATACAAGCAAAAGGGTTGGGCCACAAGTTCTTCCAACATTAATAAAGGCCCGTCCCAACAATATTGTAATTAACAGCTAACAAGATGGCAATACAATTAACATAAAATATTCAAATACATTTTTCGATGAACGAAAGAAAAAGAAAAAAGGAGAGGAGTAAGTAGAATAAAGTTCTAGGAAAAACTAAACAAGAAGGAATGAGTGATGATGCTGTGGTTGTAGGATCCTGCCCCGAGCGGTTGTCACAAAACAGTGTATATCATGTCTAGTCGTTATCAAATCGTTTAGTATCTTTAATGTATATTTGAACATGATTAAAAATAGTGCTATTATCTTTATCTGTATAACTATCTTTACCAAATAAAAATACACGAACGCTGAGCGGGTGAAATTGACGGGTAGCATGAAAAAGACGAAGTCGTTCATTTAAATAAAACGGACATTGCATAAAATAATGTTTGGCGTCCTCGTTTTCATGCCAACACTTCTCACAGGTTGCATTTTCTTTGATTTTGTTTATAAACAAATCATATTTCAGGTTACTGCATTTGTTTCTTATCCGTGCATGATATACAGACAATCTACGAATTCCGGAAAAATAAAAAATAGGTATTTTGGGCGGATTAAAGTATTGATTTGTAATAAGAGTTTTAAAAGCAGAAAGAGAGTCTGCATTTCGTATATGTTCAGGTATTGTATTCCATAACGATATACACGAGGGAATAAACGAATTACTAAATAGCTGCGTTCTCGTATGAATAGATACGTAATCATTTGAATTTCTTAAGTTGTAAGGGGCAACTCTGCCAACTATGTCAGGGAATAAGTTTGAAAAAAAATCGGGCAAATAACCAGCTTTAACATTATAAGCAATTATTAATTTTTGGTATTTTCTTCTATCTTCTAATGATAACCACCCAATTTCGGTATATAAATTACGAATAGACGTTGATCGTGTTAATCCAGTGACGATGCGAGCTGCTTCATGTTGAATTTTTTCTAAAGTGTCTTTTTCGTATTGTGTGCAGCCGTCCCAAATAACAGAAGCATATTCAAGTATTGGTCTCAAAAACGATAAATATATTTGGTTTAAAGCTTTACGATTGATTAAAAACTTTATTTTCCGCATCATTCCTAATATTTTAGAGGCTGACGTAGTAATATTGGTAATATGTTCGTGCCATTTACCGTCATGACTAAACGTTAAACCCAAGTGTTTATGGTGTTCAACAAAATTAACTGGCATATTATTAAAAATCAACGAGGGTTGTTGTATATGTCTTCTGAGAGTAAAAATAATAGCTTCAGTTTTAGTTGGATTAAAATCAACAAGCCACTGTTTAGACCAAGCAGATATAATATTAAGATCGTGATTTAATATTCCCTCAAGATCTGCAATATTAGACGAAGTACTTGCAAGAGATGTATCATCTGCAAAAAAATACGAGTTATACTAAGAAGATTGTCAGCAATGTCGTTGATATATATAAGAAACAATAATGGACCCAATACTGACCCTTGTGGGACACCAGCAGATGTCCCTTTAATGTTCGAGTAACTTGAACCGATAAATACCTTTTGAGTGCGTTCTGTTAAATAACTTTCGATCCATTTTAGCATATTGCCATTAATACCATTTTGTCTGAGTTTAAAAAGTAGGGCTTTGGTCCATACACGATCAAATGCCTTCGACACATCACAGAAAATTATACATGTGAATTGGTTAGCATCAATACTTTGACAAATTTGGTGATACATATCAATCAGTTGATAAACAGTAGAATGGCCTTTTAAAAAGCCGGACTGCAACTTATAAATAAGATTATTTTCAATGAAAAAATTATACAGGTGTTTATAAACAACTCTTTCCATTAATTTACCAATACAACTTAACAACGCTATTGGTCTGTAATTTGAGGCTAAGTTTAAGTTTCCTTTCTTAAAAAGTGACATTATAATGGCAAATTTCCATTTATCTGGAAATTTACATTCAGTGAGTGATTTATTAAACAATAATGCCAGAGGTTTAGAAATAGAGTGTTTTGTATTTTGTAAAATTTTGTGGCTTATTTTGTCCTCACCAACTGCTTTATTTGGATTTAATGTAGAAATTATATCTACAATTTCAGTTTCGTTAATTTGCATATCTGTAAAAGTATTTTGTGTTTTAAGAGTACATTCTGGAAGTTGGACATTATCTTCATTCTCATGTATTGAAGAAATAGAAACAAAATAGTTGTTTAAACAATTAGCTTTATCTATATCACTGAAATAATACTCTTTTTCGCCGTTCGAAGATGTGGTTTTTAATGGGGGAATATTTTCAGAGTTTTTATTAGACTTAACTAACTGTTTGAGTAATTTCCAATAAAGTTTTGGATTAGACCGGCTACTTTCTGATATTAAATTTTCCATATTATCAAAATATTGTTCTTTGGCATATTTCTTTAGGTTATTTACTTTATTTCTAAGAAGCTTGTATTTTAACCAGTGTTCTGTTCTTTGTGTTCGTATTGCATTTGTCTTTTGTCTGTCGCGCTGTCGTGAATATCGTCTTATTTCTGAGTCGTACCATGGCTTGTCATTTGGTCTAATTGTTACATCTTTGGAGGGAATGCATTCATTCATATACTTTAAGACAATATCAGAGAAACGATCGCATGCCTCATTCACAGAAACGGTATCAATAAAATCCCAATTAGTTGTGCTTATCATTTCATTCAGTTTATCATAATTCCCATTTTTGTAGGACCATACCCTTCGTTTTAAGGTCGGATGTAAGACTTTAGAAAATGGAACAAATACAAACGTGATTTTGTGATCACTTACTTCTGGAGGAACGTCTATTGTTCCCGCGTTTAATGAAATAAGCGAATCAGAAATCTGAACAATTAACTGAATGCAAAGTAAACGGTACTGAGGAAATTTTTCAGTTCAAGAAGAGATTGCCGATGCTTTTAGATATATCCGATTAATAGCATATTATATACTACTCAAAACAATAATATTCCTCCATTTGCTTCCATATACATTGTTTTGTTAATTAAAAAGAGTCCGAGATTTTTGATTATTTCTAAAAAATATTAGTTTGCCCCAAAACAACAATAATAACAGTTTTAATATACTGAAGGAAATAAGTTTAGGAAGTAAATAACATGGTAAATCCCATTGAGCAGATTCAAGGCTATGTGCTTCAGCCTCCATTAACAATATACTTAACGTAACTAACAAGTATATGCAGGACATTATTTTTAAACGATATCTGCGAAAAAAGTAGCAACATGTTTTAATTTAGCAGCTTTACAGAAATTATAATTTCGTTATTATTTCAAAATAAAGGGAGATAATTTTAAAATTTAAAACTTTGGTTCGTAATTTCATTATAATGACAAGGTTGTAGCGTTTTTATCACTCAAAACCCAGAATAGTTATTTAATAAAGTTTAACCCTGGTCTTAATAATATTCTTATTTTTAGCATGTTTAATGTGAAATATTTTGCTTTATATAAATGGGAGATAACTTTGAAACTTACTTTGAATCACACATAATAAGCGAAAAACAAGAACACCTTCTTACAAAGTTATCAAATGCTTCACATTATAAAATAAACATTCAGTTTCTTTCAGCTAGATATGCAAAAGACCGTGCTAAACTTATTTCTCTCAGTATATTTGTGTCAACTTATTCATTACTAATCACTACCAATCGTACTACGGATGCGAAAATTTATTGTTTTTCAGTTGACAGTTTAAATGCCTACACCGAACAGACCTCGTTGCATATGTGGCACAGCACTCTTATCTATAGAGAAATTCTAAAGAAATTGTGACAGATGTTTGTTAAGGAATGAAAATATTACGAAATAACATTTTTGTGTAAAAAAAATAAGCATTTTATTGAAATTTCAGAATCTCAATTTTCAATTATTTGTTTTTGATGTAAAATAAATTCAATTCAGAAACCTTTCTAAAGAATTCAGAAACTCGAAACAGTTTCCTTTTTTGGAGTACAATATGTATTTAAACGTGTGCGATGATGCCAACTTTAATCTTATTGAAATAAAGGCACAATGATCAAAATTATTTTGAGGAGTATATATACTATATACAGCGGAAATTCTCGAGATGCGTTTCTTTCCTTCATGTTATTTCTAGTCAGTTTGAAAACTTATCGGGAATTTGTAACAGGGCTAGAAAAATGTCAGCCAGACCGGGGCTCGAACACGGGACATTCGGACTACCGTTCCGATGCTCTAAGCTAAGCGGGCGGACAATGCAACATCAATCTACCTGTTAGATATCTATGAATCTTGACATTCTCCCCCTACAGACTGAAATTCGTCCACGAATTGTGGACGAATTTCCATGGGTAAAGAGAATCATTTTGCATGTTTCTCGCAGTTTACTCAGTCACGGCTCCCCGTTGGGCGCCAAATGTCACAGGGCGTACAATGCAACATCAGTTTATCTGTAAGATATCTATGAACAGTGACAAACTTAACTGATATTGTTTTATGTCTTGCCGACTCAAAAAAACAAACGTGTCTCATCCATCTTATCGTATAGAGCGCGTCACCATGAGAGGTGGTTGACTTAGATACGACACACTTTAAGCTAAGTATGCAAAACTAAAATACAATTTTGCACATTATCGATGATCTGTTAAAATGACACAAAACTTAATGTGTAAATTATGTACATTCCATTAATAATCGGTGTTTACGAACGATTAGACTTACATTTGACAAATTAGTCTTGCGATTAGAGTGGGTGTAATGCTTTATGCCTAAAGGGTTTTTAACTGTGGTAACTGTCGTTAGCGATTGCACTTTGACATGAACCAGATGTCTTCTTTACGGCCATTTTCCTCATTTTTCTCAATATCGAAACTTCCATTTAAATAAGCAATCAATCAGGATCTGTCTTGAGTAACTTTCAATAAAATGCATCATAAAACAGGAAAAATACGTATACAATAATACGTTTAGATTATGTTATTTATGGTTTCTGATATCATAAATATTCGTACATATATGACTCCATATTATTCACATATGTTAAACTCCCCTGCTAGGTCGAGACAGTGTAGCGCGCTTTATCTAGGCATCCAAATAACGACCAGTAAAATGGCATTCTGTTCTGTTCTGTTCCATTCTAAGTTCTGTTCTGTCGTGTTGTGCTCCGCCTATTTTTCTAATAATGTTACATTTTCGCCGATCTATATGTAAATGTGACGTTTTCGTCTAAACAATCATTTATTGCATTTTTTTCGTGCTGTTTTAACATGTGAAAAATACGTTTTTGTTCTACTAGGGGTAGAGATGCCAAACGTAAATTTCACAAATTTGTGACATATTCGTGCGATTTTTGTGAAATATCTGCACGAATACTTCACATGTGTGAAGAATTCGCACGAATTCCTCACACGTGTGAAGAATTCGTTTCTGTGAAATGTACGGTTCAACATTGCTGTATTCGTATACTATTAGGTAAATCCTTCTCTCCAACTGGTTCAAGTACCACCGATCGAATGCGATTCGGACGTTTACGAGGTCCGTTTGGAAGGGATATATATACGAAACCAAATTGCTAAGTATAACCTAAGAATATGTCAATAATATTCTCATTGTTTTGTGTATTTTGAGCTTGATAAGAGATACGGTTAAACTGCAAAATAACGAGTATAAATCGTCTGCTCTGATTGCATGAACATATCTTAAAAGTTTTAAGTCAATGTGTTTTCTTAGAAATAACACTTATACAACTGGGTATAAAGGATTTTATTAAGAAGTACTTCGAATAAGTGAAGCTTTCGATGTTCCTAATTCTAAAATATGCCAGTTAAAATTAGTTTGACATCATGTTTTACTAGCATTACCACTACAAATGCGTTTGCAAAAGTAATTTTCGAAATATTTAATGTTAACGCTGAATTACAGTTACTTGAATTTCAAACAATATTCAATGTAAAGGAAGGTAATTTAAGATTATCTTTATCCATATTTCATTTTTTTATAGACGGAAAATCAATGTGTCAAATGTTTATGTTGTTTTCTATTATTTCATACCAATTTTAAGAATGTTATATCTTTAAGCGATCTTTGACTTATTTTATGTGTTTTATCAGTACATTTCATGTTTTCATATAAAGGGAGGGTAACTCTCAAAAGATGTAACACTTTAAACAAAAAATAAATGTTTTACAAACCATGGGTCAAAACAAAATACTTATCATATATCTATTCTAAAATACATTACGTGGTCCGAGTATTAACTTGCATACCCCACCCAACCCCTTCTCCAAGAAGCGAAAACGGGGTTGGCTGGGGTATGAAATAAAACCTTAATATCGGCTTAAAAAGTTTGCATATTGTAAAATTAAAACATTTAATATGTAATGTTAAACGGGTTATCACATTTTTTTCAGTAAAACACGTTTTTAAACATGTTTTATTGTCGAAATATCCGCTATAAAATCCTGCTAATATAAGATTTCCCATCGCTTCATGGAATAAGGCGGGACCACGTAATGTATTTAAAATAAGAAAATTTAGTTAAGATACAAAAGTTGATACTTAGCAATTTTGTTCAGTGTACATTAATTGTGTTACTATTTTTCAGCGCTTTTATACGAGAGGTGATCAACTTTTATCATGCAGATATGTACTTTTCTGCCTAACAAAGGGGTGACCGAATAAATTTTGCTTTATTAGGCAAGTTGACCAATAAAGCAAATCAATGCGGAATCCCTCGGCGTTTATTGTGCGTAACGTTATCTGACGTCATGCACGTAACGTTTCCTGACGTCAGAAAACAAACGAAAAACAACAACATGCGGCGTCCTCGATAAGCGTAACATTCTGAAAAAAGGGTAATAATAGTAATTCATACAGTAAATGTGGATAATCTACATGATAAATAGAATATTATGTCAGTGCATTTTACAATCAAGTGACATAATATTCTATATATAACGTAACACTTTTGTTTAAGATGTTATTTTTCAGCGGAAATGGTAATCATAAAACATGCGTGATTTAATATTGTGAAACTGTTATTTAAAACATATGCATTAAAAAAAAAATCTACAAGTTCACGCGGTTTGCTTTAAATTACATTTGAATTAGGTACCGACTAGTTTCCAATTTTAAACCTATATGTTTCTGTTTATGTAGAGTTTTATCTTAAACGAAATAATGCCACTAAATGCATATCGTAATTATTTAAAACTGTGTTTGAAATTTAAATATGACCGTATGTTTTATTTTAAGTCAAGAATGTAAATGTTGAATTAAAAGTTCGAGTTTTATCGAAATTTTAAGAAATTGACAAATTATAGGACAGTTTGCTAGTATGTTACCGATGATTATAAAATGTTACCGAAATAAGCATTTTATTCATATTTTATGAGACAAAAAATGAAATGTTATTGTTGCTGTATTATCACATACCATATAAAAATATATGTTGGTCAAAGTTTATATTTTTTTCATCATTATTTGCAAATGTGTGTGTTTTGCCCCTAAATTTTAAGTTATATATTTTTTCATTTCCTTTCTTGTAAGAAAGTAACGAAACTTATTTTTTTATAGAGGAGGACATCATAACAATGCCTGCAGTTGATGTTTCGAACTAGAAGTTTTTATAGATTTAATAATTTTCAAAGTTTTAATTCAGGTTAATTTCCGCTGAAATCGTGAAAACCAACAAATAGCAAAAACATGCATATTCCATTTTTTGTACGTTCACACATGGACATATGAGACTACTATTAACTTACAAGCATTTACAAATTACAAGCATTTGTTTTTAAATTTGTTTTGTCGTTACTTTTTATAATTGAAGATTTTTGCTTCAAAATGTTATTCTTTAACATATTACAAAAATATGGATGCAGCAAAATTAGGAATCACATAATAGTTCTTGTCATAATATTTTATATCGAACGAAACATTAGACTTGACAGATTTTTGAATCAGGCACGAAATGAAAGTGTTACGTTATAAGTTGAACACCTCTTATCATAACATTAAACGGTATTCGCTATAAGTAGAGTTACAACAATTAAATAGTATAATAATGGACTTTAATCCGACCCTTTTGAACTTGAGTAAAAGTAGCATTGATCAAGGACTAAAGCCCAAGTATCGTCCTCATCAACAGGCCATAATCGTTTATAATTGCGCTGTGAAATTGAGCTCTCCGCGTCGTTTCGGCTGAAACCAAGTATTATATATCTATCTATCTATCAAACACATTTATATTTTATAAGTATGTCAACATCAGTATATGTGTCAAGTGTATCCATATTCCCTATGCATGTCAACGACATCGGCAGTTTATGTGTTTGTCGACCTCATTCATATTCAGAATATATGTCAACCGAATTCATTTTAATGTGTGTCAAAGTCACACGATCGTTTAAGTTTTATGTATTTTATATTTTATGTATGTCATCCTCATTCATAAATATTGTTTTTATTGTTTTTTTTTGGTTGCCGAGGTAAAATACAACGGCAATCTCACAAACAGCGTCACATGTAGAGGGGTAGGACCGTCCCACCACCTCCCCGCCGCCCCCCCCCCCACCCCCCCCCCCCCCCCCCCCCCCCACGCCATCAATTAATATTTATTTTGTCATTTTTTATAATGCTCCTTCAAGGTCAGTAGCATGGTATCGCGTATGCAAACGTGGAAACGTGGCTCCATCGTAAATGGAGTGTCTACTATAGAATTTGCAGCAACTCTGCAGTTGCAGAAGAAGGTTTTAGGCCCATTCTCCATATTTCACCTTGCTGTAAATTGAGGATTATCCTGGCACGATCAATCCTGTCAGACGCCCTATAACCTTTCATGTTTTGGTGCGCCTAAAGCCCAATTCCATTTAATTTTTATTACAAGCTCATCCTTTCCTAATCCATATTACAAATGATGTAGATGTATGTCAATCTCATTCCATGTTTATGTCAGAAACCTTATTCGTATCTTATATGTGTCCACGATCTATAAAGTATCTGTAAACCTTATGCGTAACCTTATGTATATCAAGTATACGTATATGTATATTAAGTTCGTCACAGTTCATAGATATAGCAAGCATATTTCACTACCGTTCATGAACAGTCTCAATCAAACAGACACTGCAATATTTCGTATAGTATCGTGTTCGGCCGTTTCCAAAGGTCCACTTTCATACTCTTTTATTCCTAGTGTATTCATTGTTTTGTCATCGTCATTCACACGTATCATTTATTCATGGCAATATAATTTCTATCTACAACTGACATGTACATCTGTCATGTTGTTAAGATATGGACGTTCTATTTCCAACGAATGATATTAGAAATGATGTAACCCTATGTGTAGTCACATTGAAAATGCATATAGAATGGAAACAAAATAGTTTAGCTTATGTATGCTTGGGGGGAAAATTTACATATTGTGCATGTATGTATTTATTTTGTAAGGGAAATATACATATATTAACACAGGAGCTTCAGGTTGAAAATGGGTTTATATGAGCTTAGAGTTTTTAACTGTGTTTGTCGGGTCCTCATTTCCCCCGATTTTGAATAGGAACTTTGATAGATTTTTGCCAAGCGCATCACTTTTAATCGACTTTTTATATCTGATAAATGATATGTTAACTAGTTTCCTTCTATTGATAAAGAATAAGTGCGTTTTGGCTTTTATTTCATCAAAATACATTCAAGTATTAAGAAAGTTATTATTTTACAAGTTGTGTACTTTGACTAAAATTGCCGATTTTCACTTTTGCGGGCCTAACTAAATGTAGAGATTGCTTACATAATATAGAGTTCAAAGCTACGTCACAGCGAGCTTTACGAAACGTCTAGAAAACGTGACATTTTTATTGATGGCGTGTTCAGTCAGGTACACGTGTATAAGCTGTATAAATTGGTGTATAAATGATAAGGCGGTGTCACAAGATAACAAGCTGCACTCTTAGGTGGTCAGTGACCGCAAAGTCACGGCATATGACCGTATAGACGCTAGGAGCGGATGTAGAGCGTATTGTTGGGAGCGTGGTCTACGGGATGTAGATGGGAAACGCAGTCATATGATGCGGGAACCACAGCATTTGCTATTTGGGCGACAGACTAGGCATTAGTCACGAGGACGCTAGGCAAGAGGGCCATGTTACGACTATACGGGATAACGTCACCGGATGTGGAATACCGGAACTAGAGTCATCACCGAAAATGGTCGCGTGGGAACTACGTCACCGAAAACTTTACACGTATCATGTCAGCATTGTACTTCAGTGAGGCAGCAGTCGCATCACTATAAATAGAGGATCTTACATGAGATTCTGTGATTGAATTGATTAAATTTGCATAAAATTATATGATGCGAGGCTGTGCCAAACATCATATCAAATTTATCTAACACGTTTAATAAATTCAATATTAAATAGGTACGAATGTTAGATTATATTTATCACCAAACTCCATAAAAGCGCCATAAGCAACATTTATTATTGTTGCTGCCTCTGTATAACATCATCATTTGTATACGTCATATGTTGGTCTTCTCTGTACAACACCGAACAACGAAACTATCTCGGTGATTATCGTAATCCGGTATTTTCAATGGTTACGGAAACTGACGAGGCAATTCCGATGTACTCCGAGCTGAACGGAAAAGACCAACGATGATTCGACCTTCATTACTAGTGTAATGTGAAAAATATATCATGGCTATATTACACTCGTACAATTTATTTGATAACCAAGCATATACGGATCACTTTGTCAATCGTCGTCCATCGTAGGTCACACTTTAACCTGCAACCTAACCTTGGCCATAACTTGAAAGGTATTTGATTTATAGTCATGAACCTTCTCAAACGTCTTCATCTTAACCTAAGGAATGCTGTTACACATGTCCGCTAACTCTGACTTTCATTTTGGCAGAGCTATGCCCCTTTTTCATAAAACTTTAAACTGCAACCTAACCAACATGTAGCTTACAACTTGGCAACATATTGACCTATGGTCATGAAACTTTATACAATTCTTGCTATGCAATTACCCAATGCAGATTTATGCCCCTTTTCATCAATTTCTCGAAACTATATAGTTAGATTGTACTTGGTGAAATCAGCACACGGCAGGCGACACAAGTGTTCCGTGGAACACCCTTCTATTATATTTTAATTGTTTATATATATTATTATTATGATTACTATTAAAGCTTCAAATGAGGTTAATGAGTCTGTTATTTTCTGTTAAAGGGACACTCGGCAATCTTGAAGTTTTTATCTAGCATTAAAGTTAGCATCTCAAATTATTAATGTGTTATCTATCCGTTTGACTTTAAACCTATTTGCATATAATTAAATAACATGTTTAGTTTTCAGTTGTTCTTCATTATTCTACCTAGGTTTAAATGCATATATTATTGGTGTATATTATATGTGTTTTATACAAGTCTTATATTAATATTAATGACTGAACAAATGCAAGCTATGTAGAAATAATCACCAACATTGCCGTTTGTCTGTTTAAACTTCGTATTTAAACAATAATGTGGTTCCAGTAACCTTCCAAAAGATTTTGTGGAATTATATGTAGTGTGTAATAATAATAATAATAATAATAATAAATACTTTATTTAATGATGGTAACTCAAATGAAGAAACACGTAACACACACACATGGTTATATACATACAATATTATTCAATTCTGAAGAGTTTCCTGTTGTAAAATCAAAAGTCCCTATATATAAATATTTATATACGCATAATTTATTTTAAAGTACTTACCTAAATGCAAGCAAATTAAAATTAACTAGTATCACCTAAAAGATTAGAATATTTTTTCTTTTTTAATTCTTTATTTGTATTGCAACGAGGTCAAAAACAGATTAAAATCGTATTTAAATAGTATCTGATATAAACAGTACAATTTCTAATGCTATCTATTGTAAGCCACAGGTCACTTGAATCAGTTTTATTTAAATATAACATTTCTAAGTTTTTCCTGTACACACAGTTTGACTAGGTACATGTACATTATGGTCAGCACAGCACCCATGTATACAAATAAATACAAATCGACTTGTTCAAATGTATATGCGTCTCCGTGGTCGAGGGGTTAACGACGTTGTTTTATTTACCTTCTCGCCACTCACCGCTGCGGGTTTAGATCCCGCTAGTAGCTCAACTTGTAAGTGAGAAAGTGTCGATTCTTACGGATGACGGGAGGTGTATAGTACTGGTGTGTGATCTGCCGCCATCACAAACAACCGAACGTCATACATAATCTAGCATGTGCTGAAAACTGACATTAAACACCAAACAAACAAAAACACAAATGTATAAGCCCTGTTCAGTCTAATGTCAAAGTGAATTGATGAATATTGAGAAGTGACAATTATGAAAAAAAATGGAACAATGCAACATAATGTTGACTGAATTTATTCATAAAATGTAAAATTTATTTATAAATCTGTAAATTTAATCATATATCCATTTCTTCAACACAATAGTAGTCGATTGAAATATTGGAAAACGCCAAAAGGTAACCTGGTAACAACATTTACTTTGCAAATATACCTGTCAGTTGTTTGACTATGGTAACGTTTAGTCTCTCGCTCGCTCGATTTATATGTGTTTAAACGGTTTAAAATTTACAATTGATTCAAATCTTTTACACACAACACTTGCTTATCGTTATCCTCTAACGGTTCAGAGGGCTGGCGTGGCGCAGTCGGTAGCGCGGCGGATTTGTAACCGGAGGCCCCGTGGTGCCACTGAGTTCCGTCGGTGTGTTCTTGGGCAAGACACTTTACCTTAGCTTCGTCCGTCGGATGGGGACGTAAACCGGGCGGTCCCGTGTATCGGTCTATCCTCCGAGCACGTTAAAGTACCATAGGAATCTATTCGATAATAAGAGTAGGGCAGGTACCCGGATTCCTATGTATCCTTCCCCTCTCTCTGGGGCGGCTCTAAATAACCTATACTGTGTTGATGAGCCGTTAAACAACATTCAATTCAATTCAATTTAACGGTTCATCAGACATGATTTTTTCCTAAAACCAGGACAGGTTACCTATCATTTCTGTGTAAAAGTTTGAGTCAAATACGATTCTCGAGAACGGTTGACCATGTAATGTAAATAAAAAAAAGTTACAATATTCTCTTCCAGTGATACCCATTTGTCCCTGAATTTGGTAATAATAGGGATGCCTTTTCTTAAATGACACTGTACATTCTTTGACACAAAGGTAAAGAAGATTTTCTGTGGTTGGTTTTGGTCTTTATTTGATTCGGGACATTTTATCTCACACAGACCGTCCATGCAGCATTTACAACTTACACATAAATCTGGACTTGCAGAGATGTATGATTTTTCTGAGTGAATAATCATTCCAGAATCCTCACTTACAAACTGCTTATGGATTGTTTTCATATATATTTTGTATTTCCGTTTAGCTATTGGCTCTAATGATATGTCATGTTTAGCTTTTGTCTGTATGCCCTGGTCCTGTCCAATATCCGCTTTTATGACAGAAGATGGTTCTTCTTCTGGATTCTTCCTCAGGCTAACAGACCTACAGCTGATGCGGTGGAAGTTACTGGCTGTAACCCGTCCGCAACGCTGTTCCTTCCAGCATTCAGAATTGCTCTGCTTAACAGTGGTGCGACTAACAGACTGCCGCTGTTCTTCTGTCATTTAAATTTCTAACAAAAAACTCTGCTGCCTTTCTTCAGTGATTTTTTTTTGAATACTTATTAGTGAAGGTGTCACGGTAATTCTTCTTTAGAATCAACATGATTAGTGTTTTTTTTCCATTAACAAGGTCAGCATGAGTTTGGAATCTCAGAATGTAGACTATCGTACAAGTATTGTCTCATTCTTTCGGTATCATTCACTTTCTTTTCTTGGTGTTCACGCAATAGTGTAAATTTCATTTTCTTTGCAGAGCTTTCATTATCATTTGAATTTACGTGCATTTATGAGTAACAAGCCTTTATCCAAAGAAAGTCTTAACCTGCCTCGCCATAACTTTAGTTTTCTTTTTGGAACTGTCCACTCACACGAATTGCTGGTGCTGGATGAAGGTCTGGGGATTTAAAAGTGCAGTCTATAGCATCAACGTTGTCTGCATGTGACAACATATGTGTGACTTGCCCCGGCATGCATGCGCACAATTTCATGTATTTTGGGTGAGCAGAAAATTGTGACTATCGTGCAGCATTTAACTAACCACGTATGGATATCGCTGCCATAAAACTGATTTCTTGTGATTTTTGTTTTGTCATTAATTGTATTGTTCTCTTCAGCATAAACTGGTGAACATAAAATACCACATAAAGATACGCCTACAAAGAGGAATGCGGTGTAAGTATACCGTCTGTAGCTGTATGATACTATGTATATGTCGTCAAAGAGTGGCGTTTGATGCAACCATCCTGAATATATCGAATTTGTCGAAAAGTGAGAAGAAAAAGCTCATATCAATGCCGATGCATTGTTATTCACGGTTACTTAACATTGTACTAATTTATTGATAGGCCAGACTTTAACAACGGGGAGCGAAATAAATAGTTGGCAAGTGTCAGAACAGGCCACCAAGATGGATAGATTCTTGGACAAAAGTCTCAGAGATGAACTATTTCTCGATGATGATGTCGACGCGTTTGATTTGGCAGCACTTAACACACAGGTAATTACTATACGTGATTGATTTTCAATTTTGAATTCGTATACTAATATACACTGTATTTTACGGATTTATGGATTAATGACAACGGTAAAAAGAATATCGATATACGAATATCAAACTGATTCACTTAGCTTTTGTTGTATTTGGTGGGTGACAAGAGTTAGTTTGGTTCAGTAATTTTACTTGTCTACATAACTTCTCAACTACCTCTGCCTACGTTCTCCAGTATGAATTCTATTAAAATGCAGTGGCAAATTACGTAGATCTTTCTCAAAATGTTATCGCCGCAACGAAAACCAACTGGAGAAGTACAGCACCAACCTTAACACATTTAAAGAATATCACAACTTTTATTTTATGGAGATGTGGTCTATAAACTTCGGGTTTCCTGAACACTTTACAAAATTAATCAGGAAATTCTTCAGAAAAAGATAAGACTATAGTTTCGCAACGCACTTCAAGTTTAGTGGTCGACCCCTTTACAGTCAGTCACTTTTCCTGTGTGACGTGATTTTTTTGGTCGTACCCGAGATTGGTTTTCTCTTTGGCTGCAACTGCTGTGCTTGTGCAGTACAATTCTCGATACATCCTGCGGTGTTTCTAATTATGTATGTTTACATAGCTTTACAATAACATTTAAGTGTATGGTTTGCTATTGTCTCTGGATGTGGATTATTGACACTGTTTTGTCAAATTGGACGCTGAGGACAGGATAAAAGCGAGGTTTTTACACCATAGATGTCTACTGACAGTTCCATGTCAATAGCCATGTCTTCACCAATATTTCTATTATGTCCTGTCATTTTCATTGACGTTTTAAATATGCTCTCAAAGGCCTAGCTAGACCATTTTCAATATGTACCAAGGTGTATATGTTATGGAGAGTGGGGGCATCTCCGGATTGTTTTAATCTTAGATACAATGCTGTGCATTTTGGGAATATTTCCCAACATGTTCAATTCTGTGAATTTAATGATTTAGCCTGAATTTTTCCAAATGTTTGTAGAAAGCCGATTTAAAAATAGTCGTTCCAGAATACACCGTCGCTCCTCTACCCAGAAATAAGAGGGTGGTCTGCCTTCACCACAAAAAATCGGTGAGTAGTCTGCGTACAGGTAGCTACGACCCTGGCTCTTATTTCGGTTTATAGTGCAGTGATTTGTTGTGATTTATATGACAGTTATTCTTATTTATGAGTTCTGATTTTTGCGGCTCGATATAATCTAAACTGTTCAACAACAATTCGATTCATATTTACAAATTATAATCAAAAAACAGATTTTCATTTGAAATTTTTGGTAAGCATTTATAACAATGAACCTTAACATATAGCAACAATGGTCTTGTATCGAAATAGAGTTGAACTGGTGGCAACTAAAACATCATTTTTGAATATCTACTATAGGTAAGAAGTATTAACTACATGACCTTATTAAAAGGGCTGCTGAGAGTAATATTGGTCTTAAGCTTACCATCTTCGGGATGGCTCAAATTTATGTACTATTGGCATTTTAAATCCTGAGTTTTGCTCAACCCGGGGCTAGATGGTGTGAACGGTAGCAAGCAATTTCAATACCGTTCATGAACAGTCTCAATCAAACCGAGGCTGCACTATTTTCTTGTATTTATCATGTTCGACGATTTCCAAATTTCTCCTTTCATACTTTCTTACATTAAAATACATATTTCTGTATATAGAGAGGAAGAGATCACAGCATACATGGTTACAATGATTTGCAATAAACGTCAAGTTTTATCTATAAGCACATTTGACTTCTCTACACTATATACAAGCTTACCACATCACTTTATCAAAGACAAGCTTGTTGCTCTTATTCAAAAAATATTCGCTAGGGAAAATACGACATTTTTGGCCTGTAATAATATTTAAGCGTTTTTACTAACGGCAGTTTAGACAACTACACTCTGTGAAGCACTCATTTTCCTATTAGATAATATTTTTGTCAGTTATTGAACGACCGTTTATAGACAAATTGTTGGTATTCCCATGGATACGAACTGTGCACCACTCGTCGCAGATTTGTTTTTATAATGCTATGAAAGAGATTTCATGTTGTCTTTCACCAGATACACAGGAAGATGTTATTGAAGCCTTTAATAACACCTCCCGGTATCTGGATGATATATTGAACATTGACAAAAATGAGATATAGGGTCCTATAGAAACCACAGCGTCCGAGCGCAATTGCATCGTAGGTCCACACTGTACTGCAAACAAGGACTTGAAAATACAAAGAAAGAGACAAAAAACAACAGAAAGGGTGGTGAAGACAGGGTTACCAACTTGGAACGGTCAGTAGGCAATACGGCCTACTGTTTAGCTTGAATCGATTTTATATGCGCACAATCCTCGCCTAACCCTTTCTTTTCTACTATAGTTAATAATATATACCCTAAAGAACTTCAACTTAACAAAGCTAATATTTCTGATACTAACGCTTCTTTTCTCGATTTACATCTCTCCATTGAAAATGGTGAAATAATTAGCAAAATTAATGACAAGAGAGATGAGTTTAATTTTGATATTGTTAATTATCCACATTCAGATGAGAATGTTAGCCGAGCAACTTCTGTTGGGGTCTATTTGTCTCAACTCATTCGTTTTTCTAGAGCTTGTTCTCGAGTTGAGGACTTTAATATTCGTAATCTTTGCATTACTAAAAAGCTACACCATCAGGGCTACCGTTATCATAAACTGCGTAAACATTTGCAAAATTGTATTATCGTAACCCTAATCTTCTTTCCAAATATAAAGTAATTTAAACACTCTTCTGCGACAAGTACTGTCACAACTTGACGTCTATAATGACGTGATTTTCAAACTTCGTAAGATCCTTGGTCATTATCATTTTCATAATATCTTTGTTAAACTTGTTAAGGATGCTCTCTGGTGAATATCAGAACGGTAAGAATTTTTAATTTCCCTGTTTTTTATGAAGACTAACATATTACTAGTTAGTTTCTGGAAAAATAATGATGGGTAGGTGATTTAACTTTTTCGCAAAATTAATCTTTAGTAATACACTCTCACAGTGTGGTTTTAAATTCTGAATCAGCTGCAATTTGTGTATGGCAACTTATATGTGTGTAGTGTGGTTTGCAGAACAGGTATCGATTTTCCGTCTTTTTTAATGTAATAGTTCATACTTTAGGACGAAAAATTAAGGGTTGTGGTATTTTTATCACCATCTGAAAAATGATTACATCCCTTGTCATAACCCCACCCAGTTTACTATAAATTGCATTTTTAAATTTGTGATCAATCAATTTTTTATGATAAAGGAACAGTAAACTTTTTGAGATATTTTGTCTACAATATATACAAGACCTGAGTTTTAGAATGAAAAAATATAAATTGGGGGTCGGTGTGCATATAAGAAAGATATTCAATAAAAACTGAGAAAAAAATGTGCTTTTATAGATTTCGACGAGCTCTGACATATAACGGCATAGGTCTTTAACAAATAATAGGAACAATACTTTTTATTGCTGTGTCTGTATATCCTAACACATGTCTTTGTAATAAAGTTTAAATTAAGTGAATATCTTAAAAGGTTTTTGAGAAATACCATATTTTGTACCCCTACCCCCCATTTTGGCTTATGTTAAAAATTGTCAATTTTGGGCACAAAATGTGAGGTCAAAAAAAAAATCTAAAAAATTTTCATTTGTTTTGCACTAAAATATCCCTATTGGGCATTAGTTTGTTACTGTATAATTATTTTTTCCAGTTTTATTATAATTTTTGAAATATAACAAATGTAAATTTCCGGAAGTGCAAAAATCCAAAACCTCAGCAGTGGCCACCCTTAAACGGTTTAGTAAAAGAGGTTATGACCCCATCATTTTGCAACGCACTGCATGCTTAGTGGTGGACCCATTTGCAGTCGCCACTATGCTTTCCTCTTCAACTGTGCGATGACCGGATAGGCTGTGGAAACTATGATGACGTCTACCTAAAGCCCAAAAAGACAGTGACGTTTGATGTTTGTCTACAATCTTGTCTTGTCGTGCACACTATGGTTTGTTCTCCTACTGCTCTGGCTTCTGCCAAGTCATTAAGTACCTTCTTTGTGGCTTTCGAACAAAGAACGATAGCATTATTATGCTTGCTAAATCGTTTTAGCCGTAAATCCCATACACCTGCTAGAACATTTTAACGTACTTTTAAACTACCAGGTTTAGTTTAAACTTATTTATTTTACATCGCTTGAAACGAAAACTCTATGAACTTATTGTGTCGATGTCTTCCTAGGCAGACCCAGTACTAAGCAAAGGCGAATAAACTGCCTTGCTCAGGAACACAACACATATGATCATGGCGGGGATCGAACCCACAACTTTTCGATCAAGGACCCAACGCTCCATTTACTTGAATATCGTTTGAAATTCACGGAACTGTAATTTAGCGTTAGTATGAAACATTTCGAAAATTTCTGTTGCAAACGCATTTGTAGTAGTAATACAAGGAAAGCATGATGTCAACATTATTTTAGTTGGCATATTTTATAATATGAAAACGAAATCTGCATTAATTCTAAGTAAAATCCTAAGTACCCAGTTGTAAAAGTCTTATGATATATTTCTAAGAAAACACATCGACTTAAAAGCTTTAAAATGCATGTAAGTACTCAGAGAAGACGACTTAAACATGTGGTGTAGAACAAAGAACTTTCTTTCATTATCAGGGACATGTTCATTAATTTTGAATAAAAAAAGTAAAGTGTATTTTTCGAAGCAATGTAAACCAACAAGAGAAGCAAGTAGAGGACTCGGTTTTATTGAGTCTGTTCATGAGAGGTAATTTTAGACGCAACACCTGTCGCGCCCCTTTAAGAGGTATTCTACTATAAAGCCATAGTGATTGGGCTTGATGATCCCCAACAAATCAGTATCTAATAAAATAGTATGAGAGTGGACATTTGGAAACGGACGATAAATATGAAATATTGCAGTCCCGGTTTGATACCTTTCACACCCTCTAGCCCCGGGCAGATCAGAACTCAGTATCCATAAAATCAATAGTACAGACTTTTAACCATCCGAAGATGGCATGCATATGGCGGTGGAAATGACTACTTTTACTGCCATTAGTCCATGTCCAGCGGCGTATGATCCCAGTATCTAACAAAATTATATGCCCCGAATAGTGAAATAAATCAAATGGAAACACTACTGCTGATTCGTATCGTGGGGATACACTTTACGATCGCCACACAACACTAAACGAACGCTAATGTGAATGTCAATACATTTAAATTTTGAGGTGGGAAAGGTGTGGGAAAGGTGTGGGAAGTGCAACCCAACCAGGTGTGACTTTTTCCTTGTATGTGTTCGATCCCATTTACTTGTTATGAATAGCTAAAGGTTTACAGTACTGCTTCTACCAAGGAAAAATAGGTCGTCTGCCTCCACCACGAAAACATTGACCGTCATAAATAACCTAAAGATATATTCTGAAAATGACTTAAAACACCATTCAACCAAACCATTAACCTTTACGTTTGCGCTCCTTATTCTTAATAGTTATACGTGTTATCATCGGTCAGTACCACAAATCGATTGTGTGACCTGCAATTTCGGAAAAGATTTTTGACACAAGTTTCCAAATATATATCCAGACGTATTTGAATGCAGTTGATTAAATACCATAGTATTTACAAGTGCGTGTGCATTAGGTAGCTCTGTGCGCCCAATGCCTGAATCAAATTGAAGGTGTAGCACAAATGTCGTCATAAGAATTGTGAATATCGCCGACAAGACATGCGAATAGAAAAATTGATATGCTATTAGTTCTCGACTATTAAAACGTCGTCAGACGGCCAATACCAACGTTAACGTAGAGCACTTTAGATTGATTTTCTTTAAACTTTCTACCTGTCCATCTTATTGACTACTACTTTAATGTGTTTCTGACATATTAGGGACCCGGGGTATATATTGTATCTAATTTCGCATGTGTGTGTGTAAGAACTGATTATCCATTTTTTGTATATTCGTTATTGTTATTTATGTTTTACATTTGGTGTGCGTTTTAGACTTCATGCGGACGTTATTGTTATTTATGTTTTACATTTTGGTGTGCGTTTTAGACTTTATGCGGACTTCTGTTAAGATCAGTTGCTCCAAATTAGCTCTTATATCTACGGCACATTCGAGGTGTATATTAACACCTCGAACACGATTTAGCCAAGAAACATATACCTTGTTTTTTACATTTTCATCTCCTTAAAAGTATGAATCACATTGACTTTTAATTTCCCGGATTTTGTTTATACTAGCACAATAGTCCCTTTGCATTAATGGCTTCATTGTTAATATTAGGAGTTCAATAACATGTATTTCCGCCAGCTGGTTACAAGATGTCGTTTCCAGTCAAAACAACGAACAATCACCTGTAATAATCGACTCTTTAAACGACGAATATGGCAATGAAAATTCTCGGGGTTTTATGCTCAATGCGCCTTAGTCTTCACCACCCTTTCTGTGTTTTTTTTGTCTCTTTCATTGTATTTTCAAGTCCTTGTTTGCAGTACAGTGTGGACCTACGATGCCATTGCGCTTGGACGCTGTGGTTTCTATAGGACCCTATATCTCACTTTAGACCTGTCTCGCGACGTGAACATTAGACTATTTCCCCATGGGTGCCCCTCATACTGTCAATACACAAAAAAAAAATGGCGGAGATGGCGCTGCTGATTCGTTTTGTAAACCGCTGACAGTTTCTTTCTTACCACGTTTCTGTGTTTTTCATTTGGGGTAAAAGTATGACATAATAGTAAATAATGCTGTTTGCCATTTTAAAGTCATTAAAACAGCAACATTTGAAAATTCAGCCAAATTTTGCGACGCTTAGAACCTTGACGTCTTGGACCTAAACATTTAGCGACGTCATGTGTTAGGAATAAACTAGAGACACGTAACGGGAAATAAAATGAATAAAAAAAAACGTGTTTAAGGATTTTTTTTAATAAAGTAGTAACAACGAAGTATGACACATTCATTTGGATTCTTGACAGGGAAAAAGGCTCATATTCCCTGCCTCGCAAGTACATTCCCCCTCGCCTATCGTCTCGGGTGAATATACTTTCTAGGCAGGGAATGTGAGCCCATGTCCCGGGTCAAGAATTCAAATGATTAATACTATTCGTCGTGAAGAAATATTCATAGACATAAGCTCACATAGAGATATATGTAATGTAAATATTAATATTATACATTTTCATTTGCATGCAGAGCATATACCAATCGCACACCGTATGTGTTTGTATTTATATCTTTATTTATTTGTACGTATGTGTGTATTGTATTGTATTTTATCTATTGTTAGCTGTAAATGTATTTACACAGGAGCAAAATATGTGATGCAAATATCAAATTGAATTTCAAATAAGTGATGTTTTTCCTAAACTTAATATATGACATACATCAAACGCGAATTTTCAATGCAAAGTAGTTTTAGACTGATCGTTTGATATAAACAGATGTCTGAACTCTGAAATCTACCCTGGAACGATACTCTTTTGCATCACTCCGTCAACCTTTACATTTTCCACAGACTGAAGTCTATGTCTTCAAGCATATTACAGTTGACCATTGGGTTCCTGAAATGTAAAGTCAATATTGTACTTATGACGGTAACATTTAATAAGGTAACATACTATCATGACCTTAATAACATATACGTGTATCGTTTCATAATTTCTCTGGGAGTGGACTTTATCGTAAGAAATTTTCTTTCGACGGGATGTTCTTTTATTTACACTGTCTTGTCAATTTGAGCGCTGAAGACATCATAATAGCGAGGATGTGTACTCATACAATCGATATAGGCTAACCGATATAGGCTAGCCTTATTGCCTACTGACCGTTCCAAGTCAGTAACCCTATCGTCACCACTCCTTGTGTTGTGTATTGTCATTTTCATTGTACATTTGATTTTCTCTTTATTATGGTACAGTAAGGGCATAGGTGACATTCATTTGGGTGCTGTGATTTCTATAGGACCATTTTTCTCATTGTTTAAATTTACTTGAATTTGAGTTTTATGTGAACTTATTATATGAATCGCGTATTAATCCTTCATCAAACTGGCGGTTTGGTAGGAGTGAGGTTGTGTGCACACTAGACCCTAGTTTAAATCACTAGCGGTCCTGTTGCCACTTCCCTTTTCCGAAGCGGTACCCTTGTTATCAACAGTATATTCTTTGTGATGTTTCCGTCTTTATTTTTAAATGTATATACATTCTACTTATTGCAAGACTGTTTGCTTCCTGTTCGGCTTATCCATCTACTTTGAAGGCTTCAGGAGAGTTTGACAATGAACACAATTGACCGAGTACCTTCATTGTGGCTTTCTAGGCTATTGTTTTTTTGTATTATAGTTACACGAGCATATTTGTGCTTTACTTATATTGCCTATTGATGCTGCCTTGTTGGTTAGAGATTAGAATATGGCGGGGATTTCTTTATTTACACTGTCCTGTTTTAATGGGGTGACAGTAGGGTAAGTGTGAGGTTTGGTGCACCCTAGAACCGGTTTAAACCCTCAGTGGCCTACTTTGCCACTGACCGTTCGAAGGAGGTAGCCATATTGTCAACCTTTTTGTGTTTGTGATGTCGTTTGCATTTATTATTATTTTTGCCTTCTTGTTTGTCTGTTTGCGTATTTGTTTCTGTGTTTTGTGGTTGACTGTCCTCCTTGAATGCTACTTTCCCTGTCCGATCTTTTTATATTTCTTGATGCGGTTATTGACCATGTTTCTGTTTAACAAGGCGAAGGTAGGCTTATTCATGTAGTCACTATTAATTGACATTGGATATTCACTAAATTGTGACTGACTGTATGAGTTAATTATAGTTCTAGAAATCAAGAAAAGTACAGAGTTACAAATAATTATATTAGACATTCGTCAACTTCAATAAAAGGATGGATTATGATAGCGAACACGTTAATGTTAGTTAATGCACTTGATTAAGTTAAATAATTAGAGGTTAATTAATGGGTGAGTAGTACCGTCTAGTGACAACGGCCACGGAGGACGATAATGGTTTCATAATAAGCAATCACTTCTGTTTATTACATAAAATACTATTTCGTGGAACGAAAACATATATATATACATTTAAACGTTAACTTACATCATTCCCGGCATACGGAATGGATTCATCTGCACATGCGGAACGTGGAAGTGCAGGCACATCAGCTTGGACAGGTTCATCTTCTTCACCGAATTAATTTGTGCTACAAATAACGGCTTAACATTAGCGGTTTCCTTGAATCAAACATATAATTACACGTTGACTTTATTAAACAAATATTTTATATAAATAAATAAATATGTTGTTTGGCTCAAGCAGGTGAATAAAGTTAGTCTGTAAAATGTGGCACTCTTAACATTAAATACAGTACTGAAATAGCTCGAATTTTCAAATCGGAACTTCAAAAGTTATGAATTTTGTATAACAAAGTGTAATGTGATTCTTAGGTCTACTACAACACATTTCTAACTATCTATATCCCTTTTTCCTACAAAATACTTTGTGATATCTCTGGAATATTTCGCGGAATTCAGTGTGTATTATATAGTTTAGTATAGGCACATGTGTGGTATGAGTTTCCTTTTTCATTTCAGTATGTTTGTTTCCATAACATACTAGAATCCCCAAAAATCGATATTTCAAGACGTGTTGTTGGTGAAAATGAAAATAAACATTTGTGAAATAAGAAACGACTAGTTTTACTGTGTAGAATACAATATTTAATTTAACTAGACTCATACCCAGCAGGCTCCATAATTGGAGTACTATGTCTAGGATTTTGTCGACTGGGTACTCTTCAGATGAAAGTGTTGTTCTCGACTCTATAAAATCATAAACGTTTGTTCCGCATTGCCAACCCTTAAGCTGGTGTGTACATTTGCTTTTACAAATCATTACATTTTGCGAAAATATATTGTTCCTTTGACAAGTTTACCTGGACTAAAGCCTGTTTTCTCATCCGGGTTTTCGTAATAGAAACGGTCTCCATATTTAAGATTATAAAACTGTTGTCCGATAAGACAGCTGAAGAGAGGCCCGACAACTCCCCCTTCCACGGGCGTTTCCGACATGCCGCCGGCAAATATGTCAATGTCGTCCGGGTGTCTAAGAAATAAAATACAAACATTTAACAACTATTGTGAAAGGGAAATCAGCATATACCTTTAAATATGTTTGAATGCGTTGTTATCAGTTTTAAAACTCTACACTATTTCTTTTTAGAATGTTCCAAGGCGCATATCCGTTTCTCAAACAAGAAAAAGTCTTTCCAATTCGATTAAAACGAATCGGTGCTGGTGGAAGGCGGACTGAGGGGAAGCGAAAGAAAGGAGCAAAAACTATGGTTGAGAAGGTGGACCGAAAAAAAAAGTATCGGTTTGTCGATTAATAGAATGTTTAGTGTAAGTACACATACATCGTCAACTGTTTTATTTTAGGTTCTGTTATAGTTGATACCGACTTCGTAATATGAGTAGCCCCGTGTGGTTGCCGGGGTAAAATACAACCACTGCAATCTCACAAACATACTGTCACATGCAGAGGGTAGGACCCGCCCATTCATATTTATTTTGTCATTTGTTATCATGCTCATTCAAGGTTTTTATCTTGATATAAATGGATGATGAGCCTGGCACGTTCAGTCCTGTTAGACGCCATATAACATTTCATGTGTTGGTGCGCCTTAAACCTCAATTTAATAATAAATAATAATATGAGTACTATTTGTTGGTGATATGTCAAGACTAATTGTTATGTTTATTATACAACTTAACATTTGTATTTTAACTAGTTTATCGTATCTTCAATAAATTCAAGTCAATAAAGGAGCTATAAAAGTTTATAAAATACTGACAATAATTAATTTCGTAAAAGGTAAAAATTATAAAATCTTCTTAAAATTCGTAAATGAAAAATAGTAACCTGTAAATTGAGTACAACTTTTGTGCATTTTCCTGAGAATGATGCACGAGCCCCATTTGTCCCGTTCCAAAATGTACGGCGGTAGGAAGCCCACAGAACTGCCTCCAAGCGTTGTACCTGGAGAGGTCATAAAACAATAATTTATCACAAAATAATGAATGCTATAGAGGCGGTGTATTAAATGTTAATGGTTGTTTCAAAGTTTCATATACGTATAACTTATGTCACTATTTAATCTTGCATAGGCTTATTATTATTATTATAACAATTATTATAACAATTATTATTGCTTATATTGGTAGTATTGCAGTAGTTATGTTATTAGTATTATTATAACAATTATTATTGCTTATATTGGTAGTATTGTAGTAGTTATGTTATTAGTATTATTATCTTTCACTATTTATTTCTTCCAGGCCAGAGATAATAACAGAAACATAACTAAAATTGGTGAAAAAAAACTGTTAGCACAACATGAAACGAATTCAAAAAATTATCTTATATTTGGATATTTCAGGTTAAGGTGATTGTTCTCTCATCACATAGCAAAGTTAAACGTAGGCTAAGTAAAAAAAAAAACTAAATATTTTTACATGAAACTTACAGTATATCACATAATTATCATAAACATCATATAAAAGCTAAAATACTAAAAAAATAAATTATGAAGATGTTTTTAAAAAGTAAACAATACAGAGAATCTAGCAGGAATTAGAACTCATCAATATCAGATTATGTTTTACATATAACTTGCAATATATTACCTTGATATCATTGTCTAGGTTGTACCAGCCATTAAAAAATAAACAAATATGTATAAAGTTGTTTTATGCAGCTTTTGATTAAATCAAATATCGTGAGTAGCATAATCTATACATAGAATGTGTACAGGTAGTGACCAATCAAATACCATGACCAGGTATGTAACATGTATGCATTTTAGTTATGCATTGATTATGAACATTGATTTTGTTTCGTTGAAAAAAGATTGGACAGGATTATTTCAGATTTTAATTGATAGCACCAGCTAGCTAATGATATCAAGGTAACATATTGCAAGCTTTATTGTAAAATTAGATGTATACTGTTGAGTTCTAATTCCTGTTGGATTCACTTTGAAGTGCTGTATTAAAACTGCTTTATTTATACAATTTAGTTTTGAAATCAGTTTTCTGTTTCTAACTATGGTAACTGTAAAATATGCAGAAGTGTTTGAGATATCCAACTTCGAATCTTTCTTTTGTTCCAGGGAACATAATCCTTAAACAATGTGATGACCATATAATCGTCGTACTTCTCCTTTAAGAATGTGTAGTATCACATGGAATAGGTGTATTCGATAAATGAATTGAAATGAATGTTGTTTAATGAACGGCTCATCAACACGGTATAGGTTATTTAGAGCCGCCCCAGAGAAAGGGGAAGGATACATAGGAATCCGTGAACCGTGCCCTACTCTTATTATCGATTAGATTCCTATGGTTCTTTAACTTGCTCGGATGATAGACCGATACACGGGACCGCCCGGTTTACGTCCTCATCCGACGGACGAAGCTAAGGGAAAGTGTCTTGCTTAAGAACACACCGACAAAACTCAGTGGCACTATGGAGAATTGAACCCGGGGCCTTCGGTTACAAATCCATCGCGATTCCGACTGCGCCACGCCAGCCCTCAATTATATTTTCAAATCCAAACAAACAATGAAATATTTACCCTGGTACCCCATGATCACGCCCTCTTTGAATGTTCAGAGATATCAGGTCAAAGCTTTGTCCATTCATGTCCATAAACAGATTATTCCTCACACTGTCCACTATCTGTCCATCGGCTTTACTGGCCGGATGTAACGAGAGTCCCATTCCAACGTATGCGCAACCCCGAGCTTGGTCTTGGAAAATCATTCCCGGTCGGTTGAACGCCATTTCATTGCGAATATGGGAACCACGGTCCTTCATGAAGAGTACAGTATTTTGAAGCAGGGTGTGTCCAAATCGGAACGCACCTACGCCAAATATATTCGATATGGTTGGATCTACAGTAGGGTCGTACACCATGCTGTGTCCCATTGGGGTAGGTGCGAGCGCCATCTGTGTGTGAAGTTTCTCACCAATTATGAACGGTAACCAGTCGGCATACGTGATGTGTTGTAATTCACCGATGATGATTTTACGAGTTTCCTGGTAAAGATCCTCATCGCACAAGGTCGGGTTCATGTTATGAAGAATGCTTGCGATGCGATTGTGTTCCCGTAGGAAAACTACTTGCATCGCAGTTAGACCCGGCATGACGTGGATCCTGAAATCTCCTGATTGAAAATAAGTAGGTTTTATTTTAAACAGATACATGCTATTAATAATTATACAAGCTTAGTCAAAAATCGAAAAATATGTGCTTTTCATCAATTTCAACTATTTTAGTTTGTGAAAGTATATCGACATAAGTAATGTGCATGCATATGCATGTATGTGTGACATGTATAACACCCGCATGTGCATATATGACAATGATGCCGATATTGTGCGATGCGCACATGAATTGCCGACATAATCCATTACTGGCTGTGTAGTATGTGTTATTTACCGGACTATATACAGTACTATCTCTGGAATATATGTGGAGTCTGATTTCCGTCATCTCTCGGTTATACTAAAGGTTATGACAACTCCGACATTAATTTAATTTTGTCGCTTAAATATTAGGAGACGTTCATGATAAAATAGAGATTATTTAGCTGCTGGGATCGATTATAGGGAAATCCTTCACGAGATGGTAGACGTGTGGTTTTTTTCACGAACGGGCTTATGCGAGTGAGTGAAAAAACAAAACGCGTCTACCATCGAGTGGAGGATTCCCCAATAACCGAACACAGCAGTTAAATAATCTGTTTATTACATTTCTAATCAGTTTGTGCATGATTTTAACCGGAATTATTCGCTTTATTGAACGTTATCGTCGGATGACGTCGACGTCAGCACCACTTTATTGACGTCATAACTCAGCATCACAGTTAGTTATTTTTGTGTTCAGAGTTAGTTAATAATATTTAGTGATTATGAATATTCTTTCACTGAGAAATCCCAATATTTCACCGATAAAAATGTAATACATGTAATACATGTGGTTCTTTAACTGAGTGCATACAGTAGTATCCCGGCTATGTAATGTTTTACGTTTTACCTGACTTCATACAGTAGTCTCCCGGATTATGAATTTCACACATTGTCTGGTCGACTACTGCCGGCGGGAACAGGTGCTGATCCGTCATCTTCATACGACCTGTATTTATATGAAGTATATATAGTTTCAAATAGTCATCATTTGTTTAATATATACCGCCATATACATATGTATGTCATGTGAGTTAAGTTTACTTACTCTCATACTCTTTTATTGGTTGTTTGTTCTTATCTTGTTGATTGTATTTTATTCAATGTTATATCCACATTGCGTAGACTAGTATGTGGCATGCATAATTATAAATTCGAGAAGTCATTTTTATGTTATTATGATAATAATTTCCTTATTTTTCTTCAAATAATTGACAACTTACCTCCAACGAAAGATCGAATATCACGGGCATCCTCTTCGTTATGACCGTACAGGAATGACGCGTCAACAAATGAAGTCGCTTGGTTCAACTGGTTTCGTCTTCCTGTTATAAATTTACAAATAAGAGTACAGATATTTTATTGTATAACTCTCACATTCCTAATATCTGTTCGTGACTACCTGACCTATTGCTGTCGCATAAACCATCACATATACTATGGTGAGCAACAACAAAATTTACCACTTATATTTCCCTTATTTTCTGGACAACAAAGTAGGAAATAATTAAAGATATGTATTGAATAAAATAAAAGCAGACCTTCTCCAATAGTCGATATTCCAAAGAAAGAGTTGGTTGAAAAGTCAGTTAACAGCAGAAATTATTGCCCTTTCCCTTAAACGATCAAGTAGTTACGTAAAAAGCACCAATTCCATGATAAATACATTAACTTATCCGAGAACATATTGTCTGTAGGTTCCTTACCTCAAAATCGCAAACATGCATAACACACTTTTTTAAGTAGGAACTTTTATTTATCCACAAATATGATATTACATCCCTTTGAACTTTTGATATCAACTAGACCTGGTAATTTCGAAACTGTTTAATGGAATATGTACTCCCACTTAAATGTGCTTACAAACATCACAAACTGTTTTATTACAACACTTTCAAGCTTTTATATTACTAAAAAAAAACTGCCCTATGGAAATACACAGTATAGTGGGTACTTTTTATTTTTGCTCAGTATTCTATGGGTGAATAATATGCATATAGATGCATAAGCATTTTTTAAGATCATAAACAAGATAACATCAAAGGAAAGCCGGGGCGGAAACATATGTACTTGGCGCATCAGTTTGTGTTATTATAACCACGCGAATCAAAACAATTAAAGCAACGACCACGTTGTACGACGTTACACAGAGATAAAAGAAAGCAAATCGAGATGTGGAGGTCTGCATGTAATATATGGTAAATAAAACTACCTTACTTAGAAATAAAACAACAACTCAAGTCAAATGTTTTTGATAATGCATTGTCAGGGCAATAGTTTGCTCCATCGAAATTATAAGTTCTTTTAGGATGTCTATCAAAACATGTTATATGTTAAATACACCAAAAAAAAGGCCGAACGTTTTCTCGCATGATAATAAAAGCAAATAATATACATTCCCTTTAATCTTGATGATCATACTGGACCTAGTACACACTGGACTTGTTACTATGATAATTATTACTTCGATCCGTTTGGTCTAAGCCCACCACCTACGATATTTATTTCAACTGATTTTCAAATTAAGTTATTTTAATGTATGTAAGTATTTTAAAAAGTGTGTATGAAAATACTGAAACACTTATGGCTGAAACATTCCCCTCAAAACAATTATAAATAATGGCTGAAACATTCCCCTCAAAACAGTTATAAATAATGGCTGAAACATTCCCCTCAAAACAAGTATAAATAATGGCTGAAACATTCCCCTCAAAACAATTATAAATAATGGCTGAAACATTCCCCTCAAAACAATTATAAATAATGGCTGAAACATTCCCCTCAAAACCGTTATAAATAATGGCTGAAACATTCCCCTCAAAACAAGTATAAATAATGGCTGAAACATTCCCCTCAAAACAATTATAAAATAATGGCTGAAACATTCCCCTCAAAACAGTTATAAATAATGGCTGAAACATTCCCCTCAAAACAAGTATAAAAAATGGCTGAAACATTCCCCTCAAAACAATTATAAATAATGGCTGAAACATTCCCCTCAAAACAGTTATAAATAATGGCTGAAACATTCCCCTCAAAACAAGTATAAATAATGGCTGAAACATTCCCCTCAAAACAATTATAAATAATGGCTGAAACATTCCCCTCAAAACAATTATAAATAATGGCTGAAACATTCCCCTCAAAACCGTTATAAATAATGGCTGAAACATTCCCCTCAAAACAAGTATAAATAATGGCTGAAACATTCCCCTCAAAACAATTATAAAATAATGGCTGAAACATTCCCCTCAAAACAGTTATAAATAATGGCTGAAACATTCCCCTCAAAACAAGTATAAAAAATGGCTGAAACATTCCCCTCAAAACAATTATAAATAATGGCTGAAATATTCCCCTCAAAACAATTATAAATAATGGCTGAAACATTCCCCTCAAAACAATTATAAATAATGGCTGAAACATTCCCCTCAAAACAATTATAAATAATGTGAACATTTGAAAAAGTACAGTTGAAATGCTGCATTCTGATGAGTTTTTATTGTATTGTTTTTTTTCTAACATTCGTTTTGAAATTTTCTTCATTTATTAACATAATTAAGAGACATATTTCAAAATGATTTGAAAATAAAAAACTAATCATAAACAGCATATTTGTTTTTGTTTCAACAGATAGAATGAACATACATAAGCACAAGTGTTTTATTAAGGGTTATGTACCCTTTTGTGTAATCCCATTGAGATTGAGATTGATTTGAAGGAGATACAAATAAATTAGAACTCATATAATCTTGAATATTTTTGCATGAAACTTTCAGTTTAATAAGTTAACACATTTGTCTAGGCAGTGCTACCCTGGATATATAAATATATACTTGATAAATGTGTCAATTAGTCAATACACACATGACCTTGAGCATGACATATGCTGAAAATGGATGAATACACACTTTTATAAGTTTGCATTTATTATTCAAGTATAGCACTCTCTAGGTAAAAGAGTAAAGACATGAAACTGCAAGTTACATGTAAAGATATTAAGGATTATTTGAGTTCTATTTTGTTAATGTACTTTCAATGGGGTTCCACAAAAGGGGACATACCCCTTAAATGTCACGTACACCTTTTTACGCAATATTGATTCAGAGTATAGAATGATATTTTTCAGAGACCGAAGATTGTCATAACGAAATCATAACTTTGATAAAATATTAATAAAATGCTGGTAACCATGGTAACACATATTTAGATATTAAGGAGGCATCTTGATCACAGGCAGCCGGAATAACGTAACATGGAAATAAATAAAAAAGTGTAGTTTAAATTTGGCAACATCGACTAAAAAAAACTATACTATTCTACATTTTAGTCAAAATCGGTATTTTACTTTCAAACCTAAACTATGAGACAACAAACGTACCATGTATATAGAGCTTTTCAAAGAATGTTTCGAGCTACGTATATAGCGCCCTTAGTATGAAAAGCAAGGGTTCCATGCTCGACTCCCAGCTAGGTCATGACATGAAAAAGCGAGTTACTGCTTGTTAGAAAATTAGTTTAAACTGGCACCCTCGTAATATATATGAAATAGGGAAACATCGTTATTTTCGATCATTCATGACCAGCGGAAATGTATGAAGGGAATTGTAACTAATATTGTAATAACATGATGATCAATCCGTTTGCATATGTTGCTAATAATATTGTGATGTTGTATACACATTTTGTAACATATCTGCAGTAAAATGTTATTAGACTTAAAGTTAGATTGTCTCCGGATGATTAACAAAAATCTGATTGTAGTACTAATTTAGCAAAAGTATGGGATCATTTTCCTTACAAAAAATAAGTGAGAAAGTGTTGATTCTTACGAATGCGGGAGGCATACAGTCCTACCCAGGGAAAGGTGGGTGGTCTGCCTCTAGTACTTAACATCGACCTTCATATTTCATCCAACAATCCTTACAATGTTTTTAACCGGAAATTTTCTCCCAGTGCAAGTTAACTTACAGAGCAGAGTCAGAACGGAAATCCAATCTATTCTCAGATAGATTTCAGTTCCATCTAGCGATAATTTTGTATATCGTGTTTATGGTTATAATGCATATTTATCAAGGCTAGAGATGACAGTAACCCACTGGTCATGGATGCCCTAGAGTAATGACGTAACTGCCTTAGTGTGCTGAGTAATGACGTAACTGCCTTAGTGTGCTGAGTAATGATATAACTGCCTTAGTGTGCTGAGTAATGACGTAACTGCCTTAGTGTGCTGAGTAATGACGTAACTGCCTTAGTGTGCTGAGTAATGACGTAACTGCCTTAGTGTGCTGCCTGGACGCTCACATTCATCGCTAGTCGCGGGCATTGTACATGCGACTCGACTATATATATCTTCGGAAACCAAATTCGATAACAGATTTTTAAGGCACTTGCGCATGTGCTTCGAATATCCTTCTCAAATTGAAAGCCTGCCTTCCATCTACAGTATTCCTCTTCAAAAAGGGTAGAAGATGGCAAATCATGGGCAGGGACAAGCCCGTGTAACTTAGAACTGAACTTCGTAAGGGCTGAAAACTTGAGGGTTACAGTAACCCAGTAATGTAGCTATATTTAGGAAAAAGGGGTGCATCTTTAAGGAGTATTGCTAAAACTTTAAGTAAACCCTTTTTCCTTTTTTATCAGTTCTGGACATACAAAAACACAACTTGCCGGAAAAAGGGGAGTGCGGACACAGCCAACGCATCCCCTGGCTACAGCGATAATTATATTTAATTATTGTTTATGACATTGGTCTGGAAATCTCGACGTATCAGCTTGTGTTTGGTGCTGAATCATAAATATCACTTTGAAGGGGGTTAGCTAGATACTATTTTTAAATCTTATTCAAACAAAGTGTACTTCCATTACAAGGAATTTAGTAAAGCCTGCAAGCATCATATGAAATAATATTAATTATTATACATCATCAAATAGCGGAGTAGTCTAGTTTTCTAGGCTAAACTATATCATGAACAATAATTAAACCATACGAAACTAGGGGCCTAGTAAAGTGCATAACTACATTGAATTTGAAACTGAAACAGAGTATAATAGGTTTATTCGTATTGGGATCGACGCCTAATGTATAACGACATACCACGTACATCTGCTTCAACGCATTTGCTATAGTAAATAACCTAGCACAACATTAAACAGTCACTCGTAATAGAATGTTTCAGTACCACATTTACTCCTCCTACTGGTTTCCGTGAAGTTTACTTCCTATAATGGTTTATTTCCTTAAGGTTATAATAGCCTAAATGAGTCTCCATTTCCCTTCCATAGTAAAGTTAGAATGTTGACAACCTGTTAAAAACTCAAACCTCGTAAGAATGCTGGGAAACTTACTTTATCATGCAAATAAACATGTCTGCTATTAAACATCAACAAGGAAATAGGGGGTTTAATACCTTCTAAGAAACATTTCTTCAGTTGTATACTAACACCGGGTCAAAGGTCAACACTATTTTTATCCCTTGCAATTTCATACCCTGTCTACTTTCACTTCTCAAATTTATACCAAAAACTGTCAAAAACATGATGAGCTGCATTTTCAAATATCAACAACATGTCCATAATACAGTTACAGACAAAAAATAACAGGAAACTGCACTAAAAAAATGTTTTTAAAGAAAAAAAGATTAGCACTCTTTAATACAGAACTACTTTCGACTGCACCAGGCGAGCACATCCTGTTGATTTAGTGTAATTAGACCTTAACATGACACCGCACTATAATGGCTGATTTCTTTAACTTAACAACTAACTATTAGGAGGGGGAAACAACTAACGTCGCTGTATTATGTGCATTGTGTACTTGTGTTATTGCGAAAAAGCACTTGTCTAATTGTGTAAGAAAATCATGATCATCAATAACATATTCTTTTGGAAAATAGTCTTACCAAAGCTGCACATATCATCATGGCCAGCTATAGACCGCACAAAATTCATGCACGGTTCTGTAAAGCGCTCATCACCGGGTACGATGGGTATGGGAAAACACTCTGATCTGAAACCGGAAAAAACACCTGGGCTAATATATATCTAAACAGGGGCATGCGGACACAATAGCTGGACAACGAAATCTTACCACTTCGCATTATATTTATTTTTTCTCTAAAAATATACTTATTATATTTGAGAAAAGCATAGTTTCTAATATAAATCTAATATTAATCTTATTTTTCTGATTTTACTAATTTAAACACATATTAGGCAACGTTCCAGTCAACTTTGCTGTACTTTGGCTTTAAAATGACAAGCGTTCATAGAAACAGAACGCGGAACACGTTGATTTGTAACGTTATTTCATTCTTGCATTCTATTGTGTATATTCAGTAACGTATGAAGAAATTAAAAGCATATCTACAGTTTTTTTAATCTGCATATTACGTACAGACACACGTAATTAGCAGAAATTATTTTAATTTGCATCAATACTGTTTGCAACGCGTAATGTTGTAGTAACCGTGGCGAAATTCAACGATACATTTTTAAAAATAATAAATTTGAATTTTACGTGAACTTTGTATGCGGATTCATTGCATAGAGTTTAATAACCAGCGTTTTTGAGATACGGGAAATATCTCCCGAGGTAGAGAAATGGCCCCGATATAAGAACGAGTGCGGAGAACGAGTTCCCGATATAAGAACTCGTGTTCCCGATATAAGAACGAGTGCGGAGAACGAGTTCTTATATCGGGGCCATTTTTCTACCGAGGGAGATATTTTCAGTATCTTAAAAACACTGGTTATTAAACTATATATTACATAATTTAAAATGATATTTTATTTAAGAAATAGAACATCGTTTACTGTGAATTATCGTTTAATATATCACGGTTTGGAGTTTAATTGTGAACAATAATTTCACGAGCCCGAAGGGGCGAGTGAAATTATTGTTTACAACTGAACGACAAACCGTGATAAATTATAGATAATTCACCGTAAACGATGTTCTATTTCTATTCTAATACCCCTAAAATGTGAAAATAACGTACACATCTGAAATCTTTCGCATTGCTTTGCTTGCTCTCCTAACGTTGCATACGTTACAATGCGCAATGCGCAATGCTTATTCTCCTAACGTTGCAAAAATTACAGTGATATATCGTTCAATATTATAGGTTATTGCATTTGTATGGCTAAATATTACTTGGAACGAGTTGTTTTGGCAAAGGACGACGAGCTTGCGAGTCTACCTGCGCCAAAACAACGAGTTCCAAGTAATATTTAGCCATACAAATTCAATAACCTTTTTATTGTATACTTTCATATTGTTTTTGATCAATGTTAATTGTATGACTATTACTTTTCATGGAATTTCTATCTTGCCATTCAGTTTCATTTTGTGTGGATGATTATTTTGCGCGAAAATGACGTCGACGTCGGATGACGTCATTAAAAACAACAAGCGATTTTATGTATGTTGTTTACCATTTGATAACGTTAAAAACAGTGGGTGAGTGACCATTTGAATTAATTTATCAATTTTTGCCATAAAAGGTTGAAAAAAAACTCGTATTTTTTTGTTGACACTATAGAAAGGATTCCGTTATTTTTATTTGAAAGTAGTTCCTTATTTCTATTTCGCGGCTCTTAGCAAGCACGAGCAAAAGTTCCCGTGCAATATGAATGCGTGCAATATCGTAGAATATTGCACGCTTAGCTCAATGCAAACTAAATGGGACAATATGAAAGTATACAATAAAACGAGATATTTTAAACTAGGCTATATAGTGCGGGTGTATTAGAATAATATTTATAATAATTTACGCCTTTTTACACCAGTTTGCACGAGAACGCTAAGAGACGACGTTACGTCATCCAAGACGACGTTACGTCATACAAACAAAACAAGTGGAGCCGGAACTCTTCGTTAATTTCCGTAATCGTTATTTCCTAGTGGCGGAATCTGACGAAGACGTTCGTACAACAACCGGAACGTCATTTGGCATTCCCGCCACTGAGGAAAAGGCCGAGTGGGAAATAGAGCAAACGAGTAGATATAGCTTTTCTATTCCCAATATTTCCTATACAAATCACAGACAAATATGTAATATATATATACCGTCTCATGAGAAGTTCCTGTGTCAAGTTACAACACATGATGGTGGCGTCATCTACTCCCTTGGCGATGGCCGTGTCCGTTATGTCATGGTCCAGCATCTGACCCCACTGCATCACATACAGACTAAGGTCTCTCTCCATCAACGGACAACACGGGTCTTGTCTATGGACAACATTACTCACGGTTCGTGGGCTAGGAAGAAACTCTCCCGTAATACCGGTCTGACGGGGTAACCCAATATCTGCGGTTGGAATAATACAATTTATTCAGTACATGTCACACTATATAGTTAAGCAGCAACAAGAAGCAAGCAACAGTGTATATGGACACGTCGAACGGGATAGGCGGCATTCACACAATGTAGCTATCCCATAAACAACTATTACATACAATGTACATGTTTAAAAATAAAGCGAGAGACTTGAAACTAAATAAATGAATCTTGGGTTCCACCTATGAACGGTAAGTGGCAAACAGATACACTGAGTTTTTATACCGGTTGCCAAGAAATATAAAAAGATCGGACAGGGAACGTAGCATTCAAGGAGGACAGTCAACCAAAAAACACAGAAACAAACATGCAAACAGACAAACAAGAAGGCAAAAGTAATATAAATGCAAACGACATCACACACACAAAAGGGTTGACAATAGGGCTACCGCCTTGGAACGGTCAGTGGCAAAGTAGGCCTCTTACCTATAAGTTGTACTGAACCGTTACCACTAAATTAGTAAGCAATTGCAAACAAAGATAGTATGCCCATACTTTGACAGAAATTATTTTCATACAATGTGTAGTTTATTTGCTTCTTTATAATTGTTATGTTATTTTTCTTCCAAGTTTGCATGTCACCGCGTATGTAGACAATATACATAATAATAAAACATAGGTCGCATTAGTGAGACTAATTTAGAAAACAGAGCATGACTGAATATTAACTGATATACCATCCATATACTGGGGCTTAAGGAATCTGCGATGTGGGCGATTGGATCTACCCCATAACGGATTCTGAATATTGTTGCATACTCCGTCGATATTTCTGTACTTCGCAGCTTGATCACAAACCCCGGCACGACGAATGCAAACTGGCGAGATGAGCTCGTGCCATGTTTCCATGACACCCGGGCAACGACTTAAGTCTTCGACGTTAATGCGTAGTCTGAAATAAAGTTGGATATGTGAGCTGTGCGTAATTTTTATCGGCGTTCAACATATGTTATATTTGGTTATGGATACTTACTCTTATTCTTACCTCGAATGCCGAACTACAAACTACGTGCTTGCTTTCCATATGTGGATATGTAGTCAGATGTAACCCTTTGTTAATATAAAGAATATAACAAAACATTACATCTACTTGGCGCATTTCCAACTCTTTATAATGAATTGCGTACGTTAACCTTATCACTAACAGAGATTTCGAGGTATGAAACCGACATTTACTTTCCCTTGACACCAATTTTAAAATTTCACATAGTAATGATTTGCTGCAACTTCAAATCAAGTATAGATCTTTTATCAGTTTGATTTCCATAGAGAAAAATAGCTCGAAACATATTTGTTGTTTTTTACTAAACAACTCACAAAGTGTATGCATATATTTGAAAGTTGGAACATGTTCATCAATAATCATTTCAGTCGTTTGAATTAAAAGCAACTCATAACATAAAGCAGCTAATAATATAATTATTGTTTGACGCCACCATTACGGTAATATTTTATCTCTGGATGTCGGGAGTACTAATTCGTTTACTCCAGTGAAATATACTGAAGATAATGTTGTTTCGACGCATATCCATCAGTGCAAGATTTTCAAGGCTGGAATAGACGAAACATAAAACAGATTTCCAACGATGTACTGGATTTCCAAATTACACAACTAACCATAAACAGTCCGTTTTATTTCCAATTCGAATTCTTGCACCACTAAAAGTATCTCCAAACGTTTAACATCTGGTCTTACTGCCGTTATAGATCACGTTAAACAATATTGTGCTACAGCTAGTAAAAACTCTGGAATTAAATTCAATTAACAATTCAGGCGACGTTCATGACACAATTTGCAATAAAACTCAAACCTCATCTATAAGTACTTATGATTTTTCTACATTATATACAACTTTACCACACCACCTTATCAAAGGTAAGCTTATTGATCTCATTCAAAATAATTTTGCTAGGGAAAATACTACATTTTTTTTGGCCCGTAACAATATTACACCGTTATTTGCTAACAGCAGTTTGGACAATTACACTATGTGGACTTGCCATGAAGTTTGTGAATCACTAATTTTTCTATTAGATAATATTTTCGTCAGTTATGGAACTACCGTTTATAGAGAAATTGTTGGTATACCTATGGGTACGAACTGTGCATCACTTGTCGCAGATTTGTTTTTATATTGCTATGAAAGAGATTTCATGTTGAGTCTTTCACCAGATACCCAGTCAGATGTTATTGAAGCCTTTAATGACACCTCTCGGAAACTGGATGACAAATTGAACATTGACAACCCTTTCTCTTCTACTATGGCTAATAATATATATCCTAAATAACTTCAACTTGACAAAGCTAACATTTCAGATACTAACATTTATTTTCTCGATTTACATCTCTCTATTGTCACCATAGAAGTCATGTTGTAATAGACCTTGTCGCAAAAGAGTTCTTAAATTACTTTTGTATTTGTAAAGAAGATCAGGGTTTGTTGAGTTGAAGTTCCTTAGGATAGCTATTATTAACCATTGTAGAAAAGAAAGGATTGTCAATGTTTAATATGTCATCCAAATACCGAGAGGTGTCATGGCTTCAGTAACATCTGCCTGAGTATCGGATGAAAGATTCAACATGAAATCTCTTGCATATCAATGCCAGAACAAATCTGAGACAAGAGGTACACATTTTGTACCCAAAGGGATACCACCAATTTGTCTGCAAACGGTAGTTCCATACCTGACGAAAATGTCATCTAATAAGAAAATGAGTGCTTCACAATCCTCTTGGCAAGTCCACATAATGTAATTGTCTAAACTGTCGTTAGTAAAAAACGCTGTGATATTGTTACAGGCCAAAGTTATTTTTCTTCGTCGAAAATTGTTTGAATAAGAGCAATAAGCTTATCCGTGATGAGGTGATGTGGTAAGGTTGTATATAATGTAGAAAAGTCATGAGAAACTTGACGTTTATTACACATTTTATCAATAACATATCCCGAATTTTATTAGACCCAAATAATCCCAGAGTTTTCATACATTTTAGCACACTATTGTCTAACGTGATCTTTAACGGCTGTAGGAAATCAATTAACGTTTGAAGATGTTTGTGGTGGTGCAGGCACTAGAATTTGAAGTAAAACGGGCATTATATGGATGTTTATGTAATTTAGGAATCCAGTATATAATTTGTAGTTTCTTTCGCTTTTCGTCTACCCCGGCCTCGAAATTATTGCACCGAGTGATATGTGTGGCAAAAAACATCATCCTCAGTAGACTGAACTGGAGTATACGAATAAGTGCTAGTGAGTTCCAGAGATAAACACTGACGTAGAGTAGGCGTCAAACAATATTTACATTATTAGCTGCTTTATCAGCAGGAACTAAAACAAGTTATTATGAAATTCTCAAATTCCCGATTTTAAATTACGAAACGAAAACGTAGGTCTCGGAGCAAGTTAATACGTGTACTTATAATCTTATAATCTTAAATATTGCCCTTTTCCAAGTAGAAAGAGAGTTTTAGTCCGCATGTTCTCACGACATGCATTAAAATTTTGTCTGCTTCCTCGTCAATCAACTTAAGTGAGGAAATGGACAAACAGGTAATACTTGAAAGCATGGACTGCTTTCCAGACAGCTTAAAATTCGTTACAAAAAGTATGACCTGATTGACGAACGTGTTGGTACAAGTAATTAAACGTAAAGTGACATAAGATATACGTTTGTGTAAGTTCTCTAGTGGCGTATGTGTATATTAAACGAGAATAACTCAATAAACGTAAAGCGAATTATAACATACGTTTCAGTAAGTTCCTTAGTGGCGCATTATAACATAAGTTTCAGTAAGTTCCTTAGTGGCGCATGTATATTATGCGAAAAAAAACGTAAAGCGACATAAACATGAGAAAAATAGTCCTATAGAAACCAGAGCAAACAAACGCAATGGCACCATAGGCACGCACTGCACCACAATGGCACCATAGGTATGCACTGCACCACAACGGCACCATAGGTACGCACTGCACCACAATGGCACCATAGGTACGCACTGCACCACAATGGCACCATAGGTACGCACTGCACCACAATGGCACCATAGGTACGCACTGCACCACAACGGCACCATAGGTACGCACTGCACCACAATGGCACCATAGGTACGCACTGCACCACAATGGCACCATAGGCACGCACTGCACCACAATGGCACCATAGGTATGCACTGCACCACAATGGCATCACAGGTACGCACTGCACCACAATGGCACCATAGGTACGCACTGCACCACAACGGCACCATAGGTACGCACTGCACCACAATGGCACCATAGGTACGCACTGCACCACAATGGCACCATAGGCACGCACTGCACCACAATGGCACCATAGGTATGCACTGCACCACAATCCGAAAATGAGCATATTTAACATGTCAGTGAAAAGGACAATAAGTAACATGAATAGTGGTGAAGACAGGGTTACCGACTTGGAACGGTCAGTACGCAATGAGACCTACTGTTCTTTTCACGAGGTCCAGAGAATGATTTTTAATCGATTTTTTATTACTGGAAAACTCATATTGAAACTTACACCAATAGAAATATGGGGTCTTAACGCTTTTAGCTATCTCAACACCATCTAAATCGGTTGAAAAATCTGTCCCATCCACAAAAAATCATTTTACACCCTGGATCCCCATGTAAATTTTGTTTACACTATTTTCAAGATGGCGGATGGAACGACTTACGGAACAGTTCATGAAAACAATGAAGGGATGTTTATCTGTTTGGTAGAAGGGGCGACCACCAATGCATTTTGTAGTTACATAATGGATTAAAACAGATATATTTTGGCAATTTGAATAGTTTTACACCTATAAATAATAGTTTTGGTTGCGATGAACTTTTTCCCCCCTATATAATCGTGATGTGATGGCTTTGTAATGCAGCGATTTGCATTCTACGCACATGCTTCCATTACGTTAGCATAGAAGGATAGAGAGAAGAAGAGACTCGTGTTTTCGGATTTTTCTGTTCCGTGCGTACATGTCGTTCAGCGATCAGGTCAGATATACATAATTCTTCGATTTTGCAACCTTGGCTTACCTAAATATGCCATACCGACTAGGATTTTTTTTTTATCAGTTATCGAAATTCACAGATTAAATGAAGGTTAACACACAAAACAAGTAGATCTAGTCAATGGCTTCCCGATGAAACAGCCTTAAACACTCGACCCAAAAAAATTCACACACAAAAAAAATATCTACTGTAAATAAACAAGTATTCATACATATGGAAGTTGTGGGGACATGAGTAGAAGGCATCCATCTTGATAATTTTGATAAATATACATATTTGAGTTCGCATTTCAATCAATGACCACATTCTTTAATATAATAGGGTGACGGGGAGGGTTGAGGGTGGGGTGCAGAATAAGTGAATCTGGTGTGTAATTGAACCTGAAATGTACATATATGTTTTACTCTTCTTTTTTTCTGTTCTTTTTTTTTTTTACTTTTTTTTGTAGATCTATTTGTTAATATTCCCTTTCCATTTACTTTGTTTTTGAATTTGGTTGTGTGGGTGTGTGGGTGGGTGGGGATGGTTGTCGCAGGATGAAAAGATTTGATGGAAATCCTTCCAGCTAAAAACATGAAGGCCGATCTAAGTACAAAAGACTTTTGGTGGAGTTGAAGAAGTAATAATAAACTATATTCATTTTTGTTCGGCTGTAAATTAAATACGTACACACTACAATCCCTGCATTTGTTAATAAAAGTATTATAGCAAAGTCAATCTCTGCCAATCCAACATTAAACATAACAAGTACTTAGTATTTGCAACATGAGAAATGCATTCTCAACTGTCGGGTGGGTGGGTGGGTTGGTGCTGGTCTATACCATTAGGCCCCATTCACTTGCATTTCCACTTAGTCGTATTTTGTGGATTGCATAACCCAAATTAGTGTTTGCCCTACTTTTTCCTCCAATCGGACGGTGAGGAATTTTAAAAAAATGGCGAACTTATTCATGTAAATTTCTAACGATCACCAATTTTAACCATTTAATCCTTAAGTTATCGCTTACTAAATGGCACGCGCTTGTTTGGAACCAAGGAGGCGGATTTAGTAGAAGCGCGAACGTGTTAAGAGGCGTGGTTTCGTAGAAGCGCGGGGGAAAAGTAGGGCAAACACTAAGTCAGTTAGAGGCTAAGAAGTGAAATTTTAACAATTAAGAAACCCCGGTCAGTCGCTGCGCTCATTCCGTTTGGGTTTCTTAGTTGTTAAAATTTCACTTCATAGCCTCTCACTTAATGCATTGCATTGTTAACGCCCCTCAGTAAATGCTTCATAATGTCTAGGAATTGATGACGTCATATGTATGATGTGTTAGTCACCAGCACTGTCACGAATTATCCTAGCTTCCTTGATATTAAGGGTTCTATGGTATCACGGTAGTGTCCAATCTATAAAACAGTATGCATCTCTGCTAAAATATTATACTTATCTTATAGATGTGATGCTTTATGTACATATAATTAAATAATTGAAAAAAATAAGTATTTATCATAAATAAAAGGATATTTCAAAATAATGAAAAAATGTTGACAATTTCCTTACGCTCTTTAAAATTCATCACCCCTAGTCATAACTGCAGTTTCCACTATCTTGACGGTTATAAAATTCAATAATTTGTAGTCTGATGAGTCTGTTGTACTTTGTTGTTTCTAGAAATGGTCTCTCATTGGATATTATACCAGTTACTAATAAATACAGGATACACAGTATGTGTTACCGTGATACCATAGAACTTTTAAAATAATAAGCTCAATGAGGGTACGCTTCTTTCAATCTAATTCTGACATGTTTACGTAAAATTGATAACATTTTATGTGAAAACAATTTAGTAGAAGAGTCACAGAAAGCATTTGAGTTTCATTTTTTTTAAATAGTGAGTACAGTTTACTTTTGTCAAACCATTTAAGTACCGTGATCCATAGAACACCATGCTACATCACGAAGTTATTGGGTTCACAACAACGTTATTTAGTAGGGCAAAGCAGCGTCAAAGAAAAAAGTGATGTAGACTAGGGAAATACAAACTTTGGATTTATATAATGTTATGGATTTAACTTTGGATTGAATATGGTATGGAATATATTGTTTCATTTGCGAGAATTAAGTTCATGTACTAAGCTCAAAAAGCAATATTGCTTTTAGATCTAATTGTTCCAAAGCTTTGTGATCATGAAAATACACTCTATTTCAATACTTTTTTTCACGGAAGCTGTCTACCTTCATCGTAAATAATACTGCCTATATCGACTTCAGGTCATGCGTACATATTGTCTTTCGGGGTCTATCGGCAGCCATGTTTGTTTACATTTTGCATTGGAAAAGGATGGGAAAATAGACTTTGACAGATCGTGAGGCTCCAACGGGACCGATGGAAAAAAGTTTGACTTCGTTAAAAGCGTCAAAATCCCATATTTCTATTGAAGTCATAACATGATATTTCCCGTAATGAAACAAAAATCTGTTCATAATCGTTCTCTGGACCTGGTGAAAAGCGCAGTAGGATAGCTTAAATCGATTGTATGTACACAACGTCTCTATCCTCCTGTCTTCAACCTCCACGTTGACAGAACAGTTTAAATAAAAATACCTACCATCAAAAGGAAATCTCTGACAATAAAACATAAACATACGTTTCAGCAATTTCCCTAGTGACGTATGCGTATTAAACTAGGATTACACATTAGGTTTAACGCGATCTAACACTTTCCCTTGTGGTGTATGCGTATTAACAAGGATTACATACGTTGACGAAGGCCACATAAAACATACGTTTGAGTAAGTTCTAAAGTGGCGTGTATGTATTAAACGAAGATTACACAGTATACTTAAAGCGACATAAAACATACCTTTCCGTAATTTCCCTAGTGGCGTAGTTGACGATGAATCCTGAGTCCACCTGTATTGAAGCAGCGAGGTTGAGATGAGAGAAGGCGGCGTAATGCTGATGGTATGTCTTGGGTTGGAATGGACTAGTATTCATCTGCTCATCAAAACCTGAGGAAGTAGTGAATAATTAAATAGTGAACATTTCAGATTACCACAGTAGCCGTATACCCTTTCATTGTTACGGCTTTGTGTGCAATTTGTCATCTATAAACTAAAACAATGTATAAATTCTTGCTATACAACTTGGACATTGGACAAGTAAGCAGCACATTCGGATTGTTTTAATATGTTCGTGAGTGTTAGCTATACACGCAACTAGCATGTATTGCATATTTTCAAGAGTGTAAATAGATACACGCGACAATACCATTTACGGACTATATTCTAGCGTCTAAACTACCCCTCTAGCATCGCTTGAATCTGCTCATGTGCGTTAACTTGCTACTCACGTCTGAAGCATTGTTTGAATCATCGCATATGTGTAAACTAGCTTCTGGTGTCACTAGCATTGATTGAATATGTTCATGAGTGTACATAGCTACTCCCGCCTCTTGTTTTATGAACTATTTTAATTTAGACCCTCGCTCAGAGATGATGATCTTATACAATTTTGTATGCGATATTACCTTTTTTTTATTAAAGCTTTCAGTTCAAGAAATTGGAGCAATTTGGTGTCCCCAGTACTAGCAAATTGATTATAAATAGTGAAACTATGTGATTCCACATGTTCGTGTTATTATATACTTACCAGTTCGGCCTAGGAACTCGTTAAGTTGTTTTTGTCGCATGAGGACCGCCTGAGCTTTAGCTATTGCCTCTGTAATCACCATTCTGACTTGTATAACATTCAGTCCGGAGCAGGACACTGGAACCATCATCTGGGCATGCACTATACATGGCAACAGACAGACCAACAACCACAAGGAATACATGGCCCTGAAAGTTACATTCACAAAAAGTAGATATGAAGGTCAAACAGAAAATGTACCATTCAAGGACCACAGTCTACCAAAAACACGCACAATAACAAACACAAATTACAAAGATAAATTAAAGGCAAGACATAACATCATAAATATAAAAATGTTGACAACATGGCTACCGCCTTGGAACGACCATTTTCAAAAAAGTCCACCGGGAGTTTAAACCAGGTACTATGGTGTACCAAACCCAATACACTTTTCTACATTTAAACAAATAAAATAGTGTATTGGACGTAACAGATCCAGCATATTAATCCAAAACATATTTTAATGAAAATTCAAGTTTTTAAAAAGTGAGTTTTACTACACATGGATGTGAAATATCAGAATTACTACATAAGCACAAAAAACATGTATAGATAAATTCCACCACACAAGCCATAAACAAAACAATATATTCCATATATATATATGAACCATAGCACACCTTAGTTTGACATACGCAATGTATATACTGTGATTCAAGCACCAGCAGTAATTTATATAGGACACATTACTCAGCGGAACAAACTGCCGAACGTCATGTTAAACATGGTCTAACAAGTACCACAACGCTTTGTTTCGATTTAAGCAAGACCATAACAACTTGTTAACAACGCATAATAAAACAGTTTCCTCACGAAGACAAGTCGCTAACATCACGTTCGTGGAGATTGACATGGATATATATCGCCTCAGCATCGCTTTTATCACCTATATGTAATGTTGTTCATGCAATATATTGTAAAGGTATTATTACGTAATACCAATACACGTGTAGCAACATTGTTGAAAACACATTGAACGAAATGATAAACTATGTTGCTGCAAATCATAGTGTTTATTTATTTATTTTCTTGTTTTTGAAAATTTAAATCGACATCATCATTTATTAAACATATTCAATGAGTACCTTCTTTGTGGCTTTCTAGGCTATTGTTTTTTATATTTATATATACATTAGCATCTTTGTGTTTTCCTTATATTGCCTATGAATGCTGTCTTACTGGTTAGCGAATAGTTCATGGTGGGGATTTCTTTATTTATAGTGTCCCGTTTTATTGGGTTAGAGTAGGGTAAGTGTGAGGTTTGGTGCACCCTAGAACCTGGTTTAAACCCCCAGCGGCATTTTTACCACTGACCGTTCTAAGGCGGTAGCCCTATTATCAACCCTTTTGTGTTTGTGGTGTCTTATTTGGCCTTTTATTCATCTTTAAAATTGTTCTTTGTTTCTGTGTGTGTTTGTGGTTGACTGCCGTCCTTGAATTTGCTTTTTTTGTTCGATTTTCATATTAATATTTACACCAATGTCTATAATAGGTGTTTTGTTCATATAATAATCCGGTGAACACGTTACCTTTACATTAGTAATGTTCTTTTTTATTAAAAATAGAAAAGTATTCGCGATACAAATAATACACAAAATAAAAACAGTTAAATAATAATATCGTAAAAATATTAACGTAGTTTAATGAACACTGCGCCCAAGCTAAACCCTAACCGTTCTCATAAGCGGCTGTTTAGGAGACAGTGCTCGAAATAGATCCTTCATATACTTCTTCTGTGTTCAGTAAAACTCGAGTAAATAAAATTAAATCTGGCATACCGTTGCAAAGCGTGTACAGTTGCTTAGAAACTATAGACATATATAATATACTACGCCACGTGCATATTTATTTAATAGACATATGCACTATACTACGCCACGTGCATATTTATAAAATACAGTATTACGAATCTTTCTGCTGAATACAACACTAAGTAACTACTATTCGTGATTTTGTTTTTGTGGTGTCTTATTTGGCCTTTTATTCATCTTTAAAATTGTTCTTTGTTTCTGTGTGTATTTGTGGTTGACTGTCGTCCTTGAATGTTGCTTTTCCTGTTCGATTTTTATGTCTATATTTACACCAATGTCTCTAATGGGTGTTTTGTTCATATAATAATCCGGTGAACACGTTACCTTTATATTAGCAATGTTCTTTTTTATTAAAAATAGAAAACTATTCTCGATACAAATAATACACAAAATAAAAACAGTTAAATAATAATATCGTAAAAATATTATCGTAGTTTAATGAACACTGCGCCCAAGCTAAACCATAACCGTTCTCATAAGCGGCTGTTTAGGAGACAGTGCTCGAAATAGATCCTTCATATACTTCTTCTGTGTTCAGTAAAACTCGAGTAAATAAAATTATATCTGGCATACCGTTGCAAAGCGTGTACAGTTGCTAAGAAGCTATAGACATATATACTATACTACGACACGTGCATATTTATTTAATAGACATATGCACTATACTACGCCACGTGCATATTTATAAAATACAGTATTACGAATCGTTCTGCTGAATACAATTTAGCAAGACAATTCGTTGCTGTTTGTTTACGTATTAAAGGAGTATGAGAGTGGACCTTTGGAAACGGCCGAACACGATACAAACGAAATATTGCAGTCTCGGTTTGATTGAGACTGTTCATGAGCGGTAGTGAAATATGCTTGCTTTTAGTTCATCTAATATGTCATAAGAGAATAAGTCATGTATTTACCACTCGTTTTTGATATACCAGTTATGTGAAACATTGTCAAATACGATTTGATAAGCGATTATAAAAAACGGAGGTCTTTGCAAGTAACTAAATCATTTAAACAATATAATTAAATATTATAAAACTAAAGAAACTCCCTGGTTATAAATAGTCCTCGTTAAAATTAAAAATAAATAAATATGTAATTGATATCATGAAATCATGTATACAAACTTACCATATGTCATACCTTCTGTATAAAGACAATTTTAGCCAAAATAAAATTTAAAATCCTCCAAAAATATGTATTCCACATATTGTATTATGTTTGTATTTTAACAACATGATAACAAGATACAATTATAATAAAGTTTAATAATACTTACTATTTTTAGTTTACTTCGTCGTCTAAGAGCAAAGAGAATTGTCGCATTGGTTTGACGGTCATTCGCGCATGCGTCAACGTTATGACTTCCTTCATGTTCAAGTTCAAAAACATATGTAGATGTAGTATTCTTACATGTAGTTGTCCATATTTAGCCTTTGCTTATGACTTTTCTCAAATGGAGCGGGAGTCGTGGACATTCATGTTATTGATATATGATATAGTGCTTACAAGAGTATATTCTGTCACAGCTATAAGTTATGTCACGGAAATGTACGCTTTGTTAAACGTGATCGCGTTCGTTTTGCATTTGCGAGTGCCCACCCATAATGTTACAATCCGGATTTGACAGGATAAGCTCAATTTGCCGATTACTATGATGATTTAAAGAGTTAAAACACATTTGAAATTATTTTGTTTTGTTTCCAGTAAGCTAATAAGTTAACACATATAGCATTATATTTGTTACAAGGAAGTAACACATACGTTTCATGTCTGTAAACGGTTTCGTTACGAAATGTAACAGCGGTCAGAAGAAATATAGGAAAATATCAGTTTTTCAAGTTAAACAAATTGTGTCATATTCATGAAAAGGAAATTTCGCCAAACATTTTTGTATAAAATTTGTATTTTATTTGTCAAAACGGATATTAGATAAACTATTTTCGATATGCTGAGGAAGAGTTGCGGTTCTTTAGTTCTGTATTTATATAGTTCTAGCACATCGTAATATGTGATACAAATCATTGGGAAGAATACTCAGTGATCCTTTGGGGTCATCTTTCTCAATCACCATGGCTTTAATGTATAATACCGCTTAAGCCAGTGCTAGGGGCGTGAGAGATTTTGCATCATATAGTAAACTCTTATGAACAGAATCAATAAAAACATGTCTACTAAGTAATATCTTCTCTTTTTCACATCACTTACGGTGTGGGTTGGAATAACACAATTCTATATTTTCGATATACCACTAGTTATATAAGTATGAAAATAAGCCTAGTATGCGCCGTCAAAAAATCGATAATGACTATGATCCAATTCCTACGGTTTATGTCGGTTTCGCGTGTTAAAGAAACAGGAGGTCGATATGTGTGTTATGTGATAAATAGAATCTAACATTCATTATCATTCATTATTGAATTCATTCAACTCGTTCGCAAAAATAATATAATGCTCGGCAAGAGCCTTGCATTATAACATTTTGCCAACTCGTTTAATAAAATCAATAATGAATGAGTTCTCATGTAAGATCCTCTATTTCTTATGCGCGCTGCTTCCGAAGGATCCTTTATTGTATTTATATGCCTGTAAATAGCATAATTTAATAACACAATTTAAATAGCAAAGAGATGATGCAGCATATCTTTACATCAACGTTTAAAACACAGTATATCTCAATGTGTGTTGTGTAAATACTTGCTACCTCTTCCATGGTCACATATATCAACGGTTATATTCTCAAATCAGAGACAATTAATACAAACTGGCACAGAATTTTGACGAATGGTCCTGGATGTGATAACCATTTATGAACACTGATATCCACTAGTTTAGAAGATATGGCAAAGACTCGAAGGAACTTTGACGTTTGAATTTAAAGTGTGACCATGATCTTGGTAACAGGAACAAGGGAGATAAAAGTGTCAGGTCATATTGCCGTGATAAGCATTTATTTAAATGGAATCTAAATTCGTCCACTGTGTTAGGAGTTATGACGAAGACACGGAGATATCCAACTTTGATATTTGAACTCTAAGTGTGACCTTGACTTTGACGATATAAACCTGGGAGTTAAAGCCAACACGTCATCTTGATGTGACACATGTAAGCAATCATTTGAATTCCAAATCCACTCACTGGGTAGGAACATTTAGCGAATGCAAAACTCCGGGCAGATCAGGGACGGAAGGATGGAAAGTCCGAACAATGCTTGTTCCCAGATCTTATAATGCATACTTATTTTATTATATACTTAATTTACATGTTGCTATTAATTATTAAAGAGGTAATTAAAATGTAAGGACTATTCCCAATGTAAACATGCATTTATTACACCACTCATTAAATACCGAAACTGAAAAGGGAATCCATTGCAAGCAACAAACCCAAACAAGAAAATCAGTAGCAGACTCGGTTTTATTGAGTCTGTTCATGAGAGGTAATGTAAAGTTCAACACCTCCCACGCCTCCTAGAACCGATATTCTACTTTAAAGCCCCAACAATCGGGCTAAACACCACTGAAAGGAAATATGCACATAAAAACATCACGATAAGTCGTTTCAGCAAAAACTGCTTGATACTGCAATGTTTATGTAGATATGAAGAGTGCTTAGATTTCCCAAGCCGCTCAGACAATCAGGCACAGGGTCCAAGAACGCCTGAAATAAGTATAAAGAACAATATCAAGGTGTAAGTAAAGATGTTAACAAAGAGGAAAACATTAATGATTTATATTACTAATGCTGGAAATTGGGTGCGATCACGTATCCATACAGTTGACAGATTATAAAGGACCTCGGATTTGGAATACTTGATTATTGTGTTTTGCACAGTTGACCTACTTTCCACTTTAGGGGCCAGAAATAATGTTTGTATGTAAAATATAGCACTACTTACTTCGCTGATGTGTTATGCATTTTCTTGTATTTTAGTAGCTATATTAGAACTGTGTTGTGTTACATAGTATGCTGTTCTACAACGTTCTCCGTCATTTTGGGATTTTGGGCCAGATTTTGATGATATTTCACCATCCAATATAAGTAATTTTAAATTAGTTTTGGAGAACGTAGTTTGAAATGAATTTATTTTTAAGCTTTAAAGTCAACAATTGACATAAAATTACGCGTTTTTCAGCATACAGATTATCTACAGACAGTATAAATAAATGTCATATAATTAATTCAAGTGTATGTAAATTCTGCAGCGATACATTTATCCTTATGTCCCGGGAGGGGCTGGCGTGGCGCAGTCGGTAGCGCGGCGGATTTGTAACCGGAGGCCCCGGGTTCAATCCTCCGTGGTGCCACTGAGTTCCGTCGGTGTGTTCTTGGGCAAGACACTTTACCTAAGCCTCGTTCGTCGGATGGGGACGTAAACCGGGCGGTCCCGTGTATCGGTCTATCCTCCGAGCACGTTTAAGAACCATAGGAATCTATTCGATAATAAGAGTAGGGCAGGTTCCCGGATTCCTATGTATCCTTCCCCTCTCTCTGGGGCGGCTCTAAATAACATATACTGTGTTGATGAGCCGTTAAACAGCATTCAATTATGTCCCGGGAATGCAAAATTACTCGTAATTTCTGGTGAAACGTAGCAACATTTTTAAATAAAAAGGGAATCCAAATCAGTATCGGTTACAAGAAAATATCATTTAAAATCATTTACAAAATGTTAAATAAGAATGTGTATTATTAGCAACTATTTTATCTGTTCATGCACATACTATGAGTCATTAATATTCGTGGGGGATAACATTTCATGTATTTCGTGGTTGAACCGAAGAGCAAATTCAAATCCCCACAAATCTTTCATGCCCAGAAGTTTGAATAATGAAAACGGCCTTGATTCGGAATCCATAATATACAGTACCGCATAGGAGGCTTTCGGCTCACCATTTGGTCAATAACTATTGAATCATTTTGTATTTGACAGATTTTTGTTTTATAGATAATTTATTTGACCAGTTCAAGAAAATTCATCCTTTATTGTAATGCGTTTAACACACAAAAAAAGGTTATAACAGTGAAGATAAGAAATGAACTAGACACACATATCTCAACATAGTCAAAACTAACTGTATAATAGTAAGGAGGGATACCTGTAATACTGAAATATTGTTGAATGTTTATGCCATTATTGTACGTGTATGTACTAGAAAACCCAATAGAGACTCATGTGTTGAGATACGTCATATATAATAAAATTTAATGTAATCTTATAAATTATAAATTTCAGTTTCTCTATATTCTCTATCTGATTCTTTAAAACTCTCGGCATTTTCTCCTATTTCATTCATACCAAATCCTATCCTTGTATACGTAGAACACCTTGCCTGAAGAAATGTGCAACTAACAGGAAGATATATAATGTCTAAATTGCTGTACATAGTTAATAATAGTATATACAGCTCGTTATGTTTTAGTATATGTACTACGTTTATGTATTACGAACAATAAAACATACTTTGAAATGTCTATGCTACAAAATGCATGTAAATAAAATAAGATTTATTTGATAAACTGAGTTTTTCAAAAATATGTTGCATTTTCTTGCTTTTGATAAACAGGTGTATGTTCTATTTAAGGTCATGCGACTTAAACTGACCAATCTGACAGATCAAATGTGCTGCTGCAAAAGTATTTCAGTCTATTTAACTATATTCGGAATTCGACTTTCTGTTATTCTGTAATCTCGAATCTGGTGTTTAGTGTTTGGAGAAATAATAAAAAGTATTTTTTAAGTTGTGGCATTCGGATTCAGTTTTGAAGAATCTGGGGTTTATTTAAAATAGTTAAAGACTAAATAAATAATCAAGACTTACCCCATATGCAGACGATGGCGGATTTTCAAATATGTTCGAGTAGCTTACAAGATCCATAGCAAACGCCCAACCAAAGCCAGAAAGCCTTCCTTGATCGATCCCCCAATAATCTTTGTAAATGAGAAATACTGGGAAAAAGTTGTCGCAGTTCATATCGTTCGTAATATTGTACCAGTAGTAAATACCTGAAAATAGGTAAATCAGCTGTTTCAAAGTAGGAGAAAGTAACAGGACAACAAACCATTAATTGTTCGACAAGACCAGATTTAAGACAAGCATCAGACGTTCCCGTCCTTTGAGGATTTAGGTAGACGTCATCATGGGGTCCATAATCTGTCCGGTCTTTACACAATTACAGAGGACTAGTGGCGAACTGTAAATGGGTCAACCCTAAACATGCAGTACGTTGCAAAATGAAACAGTTACAACCTATTTTAACTTTTTAACAAGTTTAATAAAGATTGTATGACATTTGTAAATCACATCACCATAGAAGTCAGGTTGTGACAGATTGTCTCAAAAGAGTTTTTAAATTACTTTTATATTTTAAAAGTAGAGCAGGATACGATTAGGGATATGATAAAAATATTTTGCAAACATTTTTCGAAGTGGCTTCTTAGCTATACACAGATTACGAATATTTAAGTCCCCAACTCGACTAAAGTCTCTAAATAAACGAATAAGTTCAGAAACATAGACCCATAAGAAGTAGCTCGGGGAACATCGATATCTAAGTTGGGATAGTTAAAAATATCAAATTAAAATCATCTGTCTAATCATAGATTTTAATTATTATTTCTCCAATAAAGAGATGCAAATTGAGAAGTTGATGGATGAATATTTCCGTCTTAGTATGGAGAATTAACAATATCAATGCCAAATATTTTTATTTTTATTTTCAATCGCGAGGATAGTATTGTTGAATATGCACAGTATATATAGATATGTTTATAGATTATCAAACATGTATCTATTCAGTTCGTGATTGCGTGTAATCAAGATGTAACATGTTAACCTCAATACGATAAACAGGCAATTGAACACAACAAGATCGAAAATATCGTATTCTCCCATTGTTCGACATAAACTATAAAATGATATATAGGGTCCTATAGAAACCACAGCGTCCGAACGCAATGGCAACGTAGGTCCGCACTGTACTGCAAACAAGGACTTGAAACTACAATGAAAGAGACAAAAAACAACAGAAAGGGTGGTGAAGACAGGGTTACCGACTTGGAACGGTCAGTAGGCAATAAGACCTACTGGTTAGCTTGAATCGATTTTATATGCGCACAATCCTCGCTATTATCCTGTCTTCAGCGCCCAAATAGACAAGACAGTGTAAACAAAACTAAATCCCATCAAAAGGAAATCTCTAACAATAAAGTCCACATTAACAATTCTTAAAGTTCTCCGGCCATGATTTGTTTCATGAACATGTTTATGTTGATTTAAATCGAAATCAATACACAACAATATATATTTACAATTGACACATTGCAATATATGTATGAAAAGCGAAAATAAGATTTTATTTTATGACGTAAAAAACGTTGAACAGGTAAATAAATCCACAGGTAAATGTATTTATCTGGCAATAGTTGTGCAGCTGGACAATGCAGAGTTACCTAATTTCCCCGTGCAGTCACGCAATGGTAAAAGTAGTATCAACGTCATGCAAAAAATACTTATTTTTACATACAACATAGTAGCGTTTTTCAATATATGTTTCTCTCCGAGACTATCAAGAAATGTTCGTATGGTGTTTAAGAATTAAATTTGTTAATTGATAATACTACAAAAAACGGTGGCCATTCATCTTTAAAAGAGTTAACATGATCAATAAAAATGGGAACAAACAGCTTACCCGACGTCATGTAACAGGATGCATTAGACCACATGCTTTGGTCGGCATCACTTATGGTTTCTGGCATTAGAATGGAGCTGGAGACCGGGTCCGTGCCGTTCTGGATCCAAAGTCCGGTTCCCATGCCTTGCTCTCTAAAGTGCTCGGATGTCCTGCCTGTACAGACACTAGCTAAAATGCAAAGATGTTGTTTGATTTTAAGATAGCTTGAATTAAAACTGTATAAACAAAAGACGAACTGAACATTGCATTGAAGAACGCAGACAAATAAAAACACGTACACTAATAAATAAGTTATTAGAAGTAAAGTACAGGACAAAACATACAAAAGATAAGGCTGAAAACAGTGGGTGATGCTTTAAACCGACATTGAGGGAAAAGGCCGCTGAGGGTTATACCAGGTTTTAGGGCGCACTTATCCTCAGTCTTACACAATTTTCATCCCATTGAATCGATAGTTCACACGAGGAGCTCGAAGCTATAACCTCTAACAAACACGGCAGCATTAACGGTCAGCATATGTTAAACACACGGACGATCATGAATACTATATGAATATAACATACAAAAACGACTATACAGCCACAGAGTCAGTACTTTGAATGACTTGGCAGAAGCCATATAGTAACAAGTGATCCATAAGGTACATACATGGGTTTACAAAATATGCGGTTATAAAGTAAATGCCATCATCCAAAATGAACGGGTGGTTCTTCAATTTATCAAATGGATAACCGTTAGGATTTGTCGGATAGTTTTGTTGAATCTGAAATGAAAATAACACAATTAATTTAAAGCAAACGCTTTATCAGAATTCGAAAATTCCAAATCTATATAAAATATCTTCATAAAGCTTTAAGCATTTGTTTCGTTTGAAGGTGATAAAATATGTATAAACGTTCAGGTCAACAGTCAAGGACACAGTTGGCTTAACACTTAACCTTAAATTGGTTTCCACAGTATATCTAAAGTTGTACATCATAAATTGTTATATGTTTTATAAGTATGTTCATTTTCGGGTCGCCCAGATCAAATGCATTTTAATATCCAGGTCAATAAGTCAAAGTTCTAGGTCATATCTTTCTGCAAAAGAATGAAATGCATGTGACCTTCATTTCATTACAACTGACCAATACACTTCATTTGTTCGATAGTTATTTTCTCACTTTGTGTAGTTTTTTAAAGATTTGTTTTAACTTATTAATTCCTTTCATTTTAAATTTAGATATCTGTATTCAGTTACTTAAAAATAAAAATAAATACCCCAGTTTGCACGCCGGCGATGTATCCTGTCGGGTCGAAGATCAAAATGAGTGCCAAGTCGTTATACTTCCAGAATCGCTCACCCTTGAAATTGGCGTGGTCTAAAAGAAACATATTAAACCTGTTTTATTGATCAATATAGGAAAGCATTTAAACCTGAAGGGGGCATGAGAGATGCTCGACGGCGATAGGGGTGTTGCACCTGATTCACCCACTTATGAGCAGACTCAATAAAACCGAGTCTGTTACTCGACTCTTTCTTTGTTATTTTGCTACAAAGGGATTCCATTTTCAGTATTAATTCACATTGACGTGGGCAAACTGTTTATTTTGTATACAGTTCATCAACATATAATCGCTGTAATCTCTATAAATGTGTATTTGTTTTTACAGATCAGCATTAAAGTACTGAATAATAAATCCTAATTGTGATATATAATAAGTAGGTAATTATATCACCTTTCTCTATAAGGCCCATTTAGTGTTTATTGGAGAAACGAAATAGACTCGTATCAACTATCCATAACAAAACATATTTGTATACGGACGATTAACAGGTTCAAAAACTTTCACAATTATTATCTAATATTAGATCTCAAGAAAAGTTAAGAAAATAAGCATAAAAGTCGAGCAGGAAATGCAAACCGTAAGAAAATGGGAAAAAGTGTCGAGGACACAAAACCTTCAACATGGTATAACAAACACATTTGTTCAAAGATAAAACTGGTTCTATAAATATCGAACAATGACTGTTTGATGAAAAGATAATAATAGTGATTGGATGTACTGGGAGACTTATGAAGTATACAGTATTAAGTACATTGCTTTTAAAGTATTATTATTTATGTATGCATGTATTCTTATTGCAGCTGCACATACAATGGAGAAAAAACTAATGTATACTAAAAAGGTATGCATTGCACACATGTGTTCTGAAAAAGGAAACTGGTGCTGATTCGCGAGTTATATTGTCGCCTAATATATAATGTAGAACTACTCATAATTGAACTGGAATAAGGCGCTGTACCGTGTACATGCGTTTGGGATTAGATATCATAGTTTTACTAAAACACGCGATACACACACAAAGCTGTTTACTGAAATAGTACATAATTCGTAACAATCAACTTACAGTTTTAAATCAGCATTGATATTTCAATAAAAATATAAACATCGTATTAGACCATTTGCTGCGTATACGTCTTGCTCAACTACAAAATATCAGTCTGGCTGAATGCAACATGTTGTAACAGTTTTTTACGTACTTGTATGTCTACGTATGATTTAAATTCAAAGAAAATAATGTGACATACTAGAAATTTAAATTAAGACTGGCTTACCATTACATCCGATCCCTGGTGCTATATTGACCCAACCTTGGGATACGGCATCCGTTCGAGTTCTTGGTAATACCTGGGACGACGTGAACGATGACACTGTGGGGTCAAATATAGATATCAGTACTTATACATACAAACAAAAGTTATTAGAATATAGCATGTGTCGATACGATGAGAAATGTTGACCAGTATCAGAAGAGTTCTTAAATAACAATGTGTATCAGGGTTAGATAATATGATTCTGCACAGGTTTAAAGTGAGTTATGGTAACGGTAACCCTGATGGAGTTGCGTTTTAGTTTTTCCAAGCTTTTCGAATTTTAAAGTTCTCAACACGGCTGAAAGCTCTAGAACACACGAATTAGTTGAGAAACATATAACATGTAAAATGTGGCTTGGGAAGATCTCCGTCTAAGTGACGATCATTAACGATGTCATCGCGCTTATCCTAATTGTGTCTTATTATTTTCCCACTTTCATGGGAGAGATGCTAAGCGAGAAAATAAGCGATATTGTAGGTGTGTTGCGTGATTGATGATTAAAGGTAGTTATAAAAGTCGAACAGGAAATGTAGCTTTGAGAAAACACGGTCAACTAAAATAAAGCGTTTAAACAAATAACACACATCACAAACACAAACGGATATTTCAAATGTAATCGAGAATGTCTCCTGAAGTGTGAAATTACCAGAATAAATCAATCCCAGAGCTGTCATACGCTTTCTTACAATATGGTTTAACGTGATCTTTACATGTAACATCAAAGTTTGACAAATAGGTAAACATGTGGGGATCTTTGAGCAGGCACTAGCATTATAAATAAAACGGACTTAATGAGTTTGCAATCGTGAACGCTCGGCCAATCCCGTAATTCCTCGGGATCCCGCCTCGTGTGTATCACGGCGCTTCGGTATGTTCAAAATCTTAACATTCTGCTAGCCGGAAGACAACGGCACAGAAAATAGTGCACTGTTGCTAAACTGTTGCTACACAATGTGGCCACTTGCCACACGTGTTGATGTATGATTTGCGTTGCATGTTTGTTATTTACAATACAGATGAAGGTTTTATCACTGCTTTCAGGTCAATAAACTATAGATGGAGCAATCGGCTAAATGACATTGCAAAATGTTGAAGATAACTTTGATTTTGAATGCAAATTCGTTTTGGCGGGAATCTATCGCGCGTCACGCTAGTATGACGTAACCAATATGGAAACCTGCGTATTACATTCGAGTCATGCTGCGAAGCAGTGTACGAGATGTTGCGAATGAATGAGTTTGTTGTTTACTTTAAAAATCGAGTACTTAATTCGACGTTTTTCTTTCCATCTACTCCAACTCCGGAAAACAGTGTGCTGAGTTATATGATTGGAAACAACATCATCCCAGTATACAGAACTGGAATATTCGAATTAGTGCTACTGAGTTTATGTCCATGTAAACTCAATCACGAATCCGAAAGTCCCTAGAAACATTGTCACAAATTTAAAGTGGCAAATAATAAATATTAAATTAATATGTGCTGACATCACCATTTCTCAAATGTCCATTGGCAATAAAGCTATATTGACAATTTGAAGACGACGAGAACACACATTTAATATTGATCACCTCGAGTTATATCCTATTACTGACTATGTCGCGTCGTACTTTCTTTATTTCGACACAAAAGAACAACAATAAGAATAAACTACAGAACCACAAAACGAACAAACACGACAGAACGACAGAACCAAGACGACAGATTCATATTTTTATAAAATGACGACAGAACGAAAGAAGGAAAGAAAGAAAAATATAACAATTAATTCACGACAATTAAATCTTATTTTATTACAATGTACTACGGAAAGTGTCGTTTAACATGTCTTTAATCTTACTTCGCTTGATTTAGGTGGTGAAATAAACGGACATGTTAAATGGAGACGTAAACGGGACATGGTGATAAAGCACTAATGAAATACGCCACATTGATTTAGTAAGAAGACGTGTTTCAAGACGACTTGTTTTATATTCCCATTATGAACAATTATATTTCCCTGTACAAAAACCGTGTCACCGAGGAGGCCGCTGTGAAAGTCTCATCAAAGTCTCATCAAAGTCACAGTTTGTTTTTATTTAACACACATGCATCTGGAATTAAAAGGACTTAAAAACGAAAACGTGTTTAGTTCGGTTGGATATGTCTTTGTGTTATGTCAATTTGAATAAAATGGAGAATTTAAAGAGGAATATTAAAGAGATTACTTCGTAAACCCGATAGAAGAGGACAGTAGACGACATACCATCTCATAATCTCATTATGCATTTAAAAAGTATATATAAATGGGACACAATTAAACATATTTCTCGCCGGATAACGTGTTTGACGACTCGAGCATCCTAATATGCTAACGTATATATCAAGGTTAACTGAGATTGGTTAATTGAGAGTTTAATATAATTGCATGGAGATTCTTCTTACCTATTAATCCATTCCAGAATGCATCTGTAAACATAAATAAAATAAACGTGTAATGGTTCTTTTATATGTACACTATTTTCTAAGCAGTTAAAGTCAACCCATATTGCTATTTTAAGAAATTAAAGAAATGTCAATATCGGTATTCGATATCTTGTTGTGAAATGCTTGAATCTTAATCTTAAAACAAACACATTCAAATAAAATAATACAACACAAGGGTACATGCAGAAAGCCATCTTGAGCTTAAAGATGAAATTAGAGGAAATAAATCGAATGAGTGGGTTTGGCAAGGAAATGATAAAAAAAAAAGACAGACTAGACTCTATTGTGCCCATAGCGCCAGGGTTCTCCTGGCGTTTTAGTTGGCGGACGGTCTTTAAACCTTAGAATTAACAACAACAACAACAACAGGAAATGATAATAATGATAATATACTTACTATCTAGAGAACCAAAAAACCAGCCCTGGCACACAGCCGGAATGACGAGTATGATGATCGCCTTGACTAACATCCTGGTATACAACAGTGGGTATCAGATGAGAAAACATATTAGCCTTATTTATGCCTACACTCTAACATTCATTACGTGGTCTGAGTATTAACTTTCTTACCCCATCCAACCCCTTCTCCAATTAGCGAAAACAGTGTTTTCTAGGTTATGTAATAAAACCTTAGTTTTGGTCTAAAAAAGTTTGCACATATTGTAAAATTAAAACATTTAGGTAACTTTAAACAGGTTATCGCATTCTTTTTTCAGTAAAAACATTTTATTATTTTTAAAATATCCGTTATAAAATCCTGCTAATATACACTTTCCCATCGCTTAATGGAATTAAGGCGGGACCACGTAATGGACCTTCTGAATGCTTCCGTAGCCACAACTAAGTGTGCTAGATATGATAATCGCATGCCTTTGTATCAGTACTACAGTGCTGTGTTGCTAGTGTTATGTTTTAACACGATATAGTTAGCAACCCTTATTTCAAGGGTTTCCATCTTGTGGCAATGACACTATTTGCGTAAACAGGATACGATAAAAAGGAAAAAAGCGCAAATGAGGTAAACACACTGTTTACACTGTAGATGTGGATATTTCGAAAAACTAAAGATGTGACATAATACATGTTGCATTCATCAGCAGTAACGGATGAAGCAAAAAGGCGAAATAACTGTATTGCATGCAAAGTGAGTATCTCATTGGATACGAACTGTGCACCTATTGTCGTATTTTTAATGGCTCTAAAGAGATACTCAAACAGCTGTCATCGAATATTTGATGACGCCTCTCAGTATCTGATAACATATTAAACATTGACAACCTTTTCTTTTCTACTATGGATAAAACAATCTATCCAAACAACTTTAACTCAAAAAACCTAATATTTCTGATACTATCGCTACTTCTCTCGATTTACATCTCTCTATTGAAAGTGGAGAAATAAAAACCAAAATATATGACGAAAGGGATGATATTGTTAATTATTCCCACTTGGGCGGGGAGACACCGAGACACTTCTTATGGGGTATAGGTTTCTTATTCGTTTTTGTCCAGAGCTTGCAATCGTGTTGGGGACTTTAATAGTATTTTCATAAAAAAACTAGTTTATAAGAGCTACCGTTACGATCAACTTCGCAAAACCTTTGCACACTTGTAATATCATAACCCTGATCTGTTTTTGAAATATAGAAGTAATTCAAGAACTCATCCGTGACAACGACAGTCACAATTTGACTTCTATAGAGACTTGATTTACAAGCTACGTACGATCCTTTGTCATGATCACTTTCATAAAAGTATAAAAATCGAACCGGAAATTCAGCTCTCACAGAACAGAGTCAGCTAAAAGCATGCATTAAATCAAAAAACAATTACAATGTTAACAAGCAAGGTTTTACGCAAGCGTAAAATAACATAACAATAGATCAAGTCACGGGTGTTAAAACAATATTGAAAAAAAGTAAATGTTGTCACGGAGACATAAACGTTTTTTATTACATTCTTCCCGATTTTTGCCATCAGTTCTTCCTACCAAGCATCAATGTTGGCGACCTCGCTTCTTTCTATTCAAATACCTTGACATGCATTACATACTGATTACAATTCACCTTGTACCACGACGTGCTAGAAGTACACATCAGCACATCAGCACAGAAATACAGTTGTTCACATGTAGGGGTACGTGTGCGTTTGCGTGTGCATTACAACACATATAAACTGTTCATTGTTATCATGTGTAATTATGATTGCGTTATCAAAGTAAAACATGTAAAGGAACTGTTGCTACCTTACCATTAGCAATAAAAAAATAATGATAACCATAATAATGAAATCTGAAAAAAAAAAGAAGAAGTAAATCAGCAGGCTTGAACCCGTCCCCGACACTAACACGAAGCCTCGATCAACTGCGCTACAGAGCCGAGTGAATGTGTTAATATCCATATAATAATAATGACTACATGCTAAATTTCAGTAGACTGGTTTACGAAAACGTCATTTCAGAAAGTGAAATGGTAACCTTGCAACATTACAAAATATGTGTTTATACCATCAAGGTTTTTAGACCGGTTCACGAGGAATTGAAGTTGTAATGCATGCTTATCATCGACTATATGATTCACAGTCTGTTAACCAGAGACAAACACAGAAACCATATAAGGATCAGCTGCCTTCGGCAACTGAATAAGAAACAATTCATGTGGCATAACAAACTCAAATGGGTTGACAATATGGGCGGTCGCAGTCAGTGGCAAAAAGGCCGCTGTGGGTTTAAACCGGGTTCTTGAGTGATATAAAGTCTTTATTAAACTCTACGTTTTTTAAAAGAGGTTATGACCCTATCATTTGCACCGCACTGCTTTTTTAGCGGTTGACCTATTAACAGACTCCACTATGCTGTCCTCTTTGATTGTACGATGATCGTACACATTGTGGATCACGGGATGACGTCTACCTAAATCCTAAAAGGACAATAACGTTTGGTGTTTGTCTTCAATCTTATCTTGTCTCTCCTTTAATTGTTTATTCAAGTGTTAATCTCACTTCTGCCAAGTCACCGATTACTGATTAACGGCGTTGTATGCTTAGGTTTATATTCATATATATATGCGCATTTGTTGTGTTATGTTACCTGTTAATGCTGACTAGCCTGACAGGCTTTTCTTTATTTATACTGTCCCGTTTTACTGGTTTCACACTTGGATGGAAGTGGGTAAGAGTGAGGATGGGTGTGCCCTAGAACCAGGTTTAAACTCTAAGTGGCCTTTTTACCACTGTTCCAAGGATCTTACCCTATCTTCAACCCTTTTATGAGTGTGGTGTCGCATGCGGGGCTTCTGCTTTTCCGAGTAAGTTTTGTTTGTTTTGTGTGCATCACTTCTTTGCTAAGATTCGTTGCCTTGCTTTACATTGATACGACTTTCATTTTGCATCCGGTCTTTACCAAACTTTGTCAGTCTCCTAACATAAATAAAGGCTCAAAAACGGTTGAAAACCACCAGTATCAGATAATATCATACCTCATTTGCATATTCCACTCTTTGTTTAATGTGACGTCATCCGGTTCATAAACTTGGATATTGACCGGGCGCCTGGTCTGATAGCTATATTAAAGGACGTGTGAAAAAACGACGTCGAAATAAATAATAAAACGTATTGCTTTAATTAGTTGGTCAGATTCGGTATAATATAACAAATAGTGTATGGTGCTTCCGTCCATATGAAGTTTATGGACTGGGCAGTCAGCTTCGCTTCGGTCCATATAACATTCTAGGTCTGACTGCCCAGTCCATAAAAAAATTGCATATGGAAATATGCACCATACATTATTTGTTAAATAAAAGTCGGAGTTATAGCCTTGTTTTAAAGAAGAACTGCTATTATAGTTTGCCTTGTCAACACTCTAGCACCTTTGTTGTCCGAACGTTACACAACGTTGTCAGATTCGTATTATTCGTGTAAGCTAGGACTAGTGTGTATTTGGAAATAAACACCAGAGCAATGACCTTTGATGTAATGACATATGTACGATGGCCCATTTGGCTCACATTTACTTCACTTCTATTTCCTGACTTCCGCATTCCGCATTCCGAATTCCACATTCCGCATTCCGCATTCCGCATTCCGCATTCCGAATTCCGAATTCCGCATTCCGCATTCCGAATTCCGCATTCCGCATTCCGCATTTCGTAGTAATATTTGCCAGCGCTATATATCACAGCGCTATATATCACCAGTGGTCCCCGTGTGGTTGCCGGGGTAGAATACAACCACTGCAAACAAACCGTCACATGCAGAGGGGTAGGACCCCTCACCCCACACCCCCCTCCATTCATATTCATTTTGTCATTTTTTGTTCATGCTCATTAAAGGTCTTCATCATGACCCCTGCATTGTTTCAGGTGCCATCTCGTTCACATCACTAAGAGCAGTGGCAGAAAAACAATAAACATGGCTCCAACGTAAATGGAGTGTCTACAATAGAATTTGCCGTTACTCTGTAGTCCAGAATGAGAAGAGCAGTGGCAGAAAAACAATAAACATGGCTCCAACGTAAATGGAGTGTCTACAATAGAATTTGCAGTAACTCTGTAGTCCAGAATGAGAAGGTCCTAGGCCCATTCTCCATATTTTATCTCGATGTTCATGGAGGATGATCCTGGCATGTCCATGCCTGTTAGGCGCCATATAAGCTTCATGTGTTTGTGCGCCTTAAAACCCAGTTCAATTCAATATATAACTAGTATAAACTCAGAGTGGATCACTAGCGGATCCAGAGGGAAGCCCGTGTGGGCTGGACTGACTGATATTTTCTAAATTATATAAGATATATTATATTAAGCCCACCCCCCACCCCACACCACCACCACACCCCACACCCGTGAAAAGTCGCAAATGTTTGACTCTCTCCCCACGTCTCGAGGTAAAATACTGGATCCGCGTATGTTGATCTATCAAACTCGAGTTAAAAAATGTTTTGCTTTTTTAATTATGTTATTTTTAAGTTTCGGGTATTTAATAAGCTTATTCGCACCACTTAGATTTTAAGAGAAGGTAATGGCTTCGCCTCAGAGAGAATGAAAAAACAAAAAGCAAAACAATAAGTTTTTTTTTTCATATTGGCACTAATAATAATTAAGAGTATTTTTGAAAAGCTTATATTTTATATTGAAGTTTAAAGTATGAGTATATACAAAGGAAAAGCAGATACTCAAGTAGTGTATATTTACAGGGTATAATAGTATATACGTTTATGGTGTATTTATACAAAGTATACACGGATACTCAGGTTATAGGGAATTTAACTTAATGTTATGGGGTTTATATAAGTAGTAAAAATAGGTTTATATAGGTAAAAATACAACAATCATGGTCACTGGCAATATTCATACACTTTTATACATACATTTTTATATTACATGGTTATTAATAATAATAATACTATCATTATTATTATTATTATTATTATTATTATTATTATTATTATTATTATTATCTTACTACCTACTTCTAAATGCGGAATGCGGAATGCGGAATGCAGAATGCGGAATTCGGATGCGGAATTCGGAATGCGGAATGCGGAATTCAGAAGAAATTGTTATGTGTGTGAGTGGTGTAGTAGTAGTAGTAGTAGTAGTAGCAGTAGCAGTAGTAGTAGTAGTAGTAGTAGTAGTAGATATAGTAGTAGTAGTAGTAGCATTAGTAGTAGTAGTAGTAGTAGTAGCATTATTATTAGTTTAGTTGTAGTAGTGGTAGAAGTAGTAGTAGTAGTAGTAGATATAGTAGTAGTAGTATTAGTATTAGTATTAGTAGTAGTAGTAGTAGTAGCATTATTATTAGTGTAGTAGTGGTAGAAGTAGTAGTAGTAGTAGTAATAGTAGCATTAGTAGTAGCACTAGTAGTAGTAGTAGTAGTAGTAGTAGCATTAGTAGTAGCACCAGTAGTAGTAGTAGTAGTAGTAGTAGTAGTTGTAGTAGTAGAATTATTAGTAGTAGTAGATGAAGTAGTGGTAGAAGTAGCAGTAATAAGTAGTTGTAGTAGTAGTAGTAGTAGTAGCATTAGTAGTAGCACTAGGAGTAGTAGTAGTAGTAGTAGTAGTTGTAGTAGTAGTAGTAGTAGTAGTATAATTATTATTAGTAGTAGTTGAGGTAGTGGTAGAAGTAGTAGTAGTAGTAGTAGTAGTAGTAGTAGTAGTAGTTGTAGTAGTAGTAGTAGTAGTAGTAGTAGTAGTAGTAGTAGTAAAAATAGTAGTAGTAGTAGTAGTAGTAGTAGTAGTAGATCTAGTAATAGTAGTAGCATTATTATCATTACTTTTTGCGGTGTTTTTTTCATTCTCGCTGACAGCCATTACCTTCTCTTAAAATCTAAGTGGTGCGAATACGCTTTAATATATACCCGAAAGTTAAAAATAAAATAATTAAAAAAGCAAAACATTTTTTAACTCGAGTTTGATAGATGTGATCCAAGGATCCACATACGCGGATCCAGGATTTTACCTCGAGGCGTGGGGAAAGAGTCTAACTTAGACCAAATGTTTTAACAAAAAACAAAAACATTTGCGATTTTTCACGGATGTGGGGTGTGGTGGTGGTGTGTATGTGTGGGGCGGAGGGGGCTCAATATAATATATATTATATAATTTAGAAAATCTCAGTCCGGCCCCCACTGGCTTCCCTCTGTATCCGCTAGTAATCCACTCTGAGTTTACACACCACTCTGGGTCCGCTAGTGATATATAGCGCTGGCAAAAATTACTACGAAATGCGGAATGCGGAATGCGGAATTCGGAATGCGGAATGCGGAAGTCAGGAAATAGAAGTGAAGTAAATGTGAGCCGAATGGGCCATCTATATTTTGTTAGGTCAACCCTCTAGCAATTTCATTTAGTTTTTGATTTTTATCAGACTTGGTTAGAGTCTTAATATCAATACAAGCTCGGAAAAGCCTGAACACCATCCATATTGGATATTAAAAATAAAGTTATGGCCCTTATTTTAATGACAAATGCGATTTATTGATTTCTTAGAAATATATCACCTTACATTTTCAATTGATCTTTGCCAAATATTATCTGGGTCTTGATATCAGTTTGGGACAAGTTCCAAAACCACCAATATCGGATAGGTTGGGATACAAATGTTTGTGCTGGTTACTTTATACTTTATACTTTATTTTACATTCCATGATGTGAAACCTATTACATATAAAAAGAACCGACGTTATTCACAGTCGTACCGCTAAATAAATAGACATATACAGTAGATATCTGTCAGCATATTGAAAGTCATAGTTAATCAATTAGGTTTAATTGCTGCTATTTAGAAAGTGTCAATATAAACATGTTAAACTAAAAGCTTATTGTGATTATGTTCAGTTATTTACATTTAAATTGACCGAAATAATCGCATTGATCCTTTAATATTTCTCCTTCAACTTTAAAAAGATTTGTCCAATTGGCCAATACAATCCGTCTCGTTCCCAGATAAGTGATAGATTGTGCTAGAGGATTTACAAAGGGTACCGTTGTGAACCTCTGAAAATAGAGAATTACCCCACTGTTCCACGTTTTGTTTTACAACAGAGGCATTATCAACAAGTATTCTTCTATAGCTGTGTCTCCTTTAAGATGAAAAACACAAAGGATAGACAGATATATGTAATTGAAACGAAATTTGCATATTTCTTTAAGTATGCTGTCCGTAGGTTCTTTTACATTTTGGTTTTCATAAATTGATTGTCTAATTCTTTGATTTGAGAATCACAAACTGTCTCAAACTGCGGTAATTCGTTATTATAATGGCTGCATTCACAAACTGTCTCAAAATGCGGTGGTTCGTTATTATAATGGCTGCATTCACAAACATGTCTCAAAATGCGGTGGTTCGTTATTATAATGGCTGCATTCGCAAACTGTCTCAAAATGCGGTGGTTCGTTATTATAATGGCTGCATTCGCAAACTGTCTCAAAATGCAGTGGCTCGTTATTATAATGGCTGCATTCACAAACATGTCTCAAAATGCGGTGGTTCATTATTATAATGGCTGCATTCACAAACATGTCTCAAAATGCGGTGGTTCGTTATTATAATGGCTGCAATCACAAACATGTCTCAAAATGCGGTGGTTCGTTATTATAATGGCTGCATTCACAAACTTTCTCAAAATGAGGTGGGTCGGTATTATAATGGCTGCATTCACAAACTGTCTCAAAATGCGGTGGTTCGTTATTATAATGGCTGCATTCACAAACTGTCTCAAAATGAGTTGGTTCGTTATTATAATGGCTGCATTCACAAACATGTCTCAAAATGCGGTGGTTCGTTATTATAATGGCTGCATTCACAAACATGTCTCAAAATGCGGTGGTTCGTTATTATAACGGCTGCATTCACAAACATGTATGTAATATGATACATATACTTTTCGAACAGCTTACATGATCATGTTTTTGTTTCTTAGTGATAGTTTGCGATTACTCGGCAACTTTCACGATCTATATGATACTGTCTTTCTAGACCATTATATAAACATATGTCGGTCTTTAACTATACTAGCATTTGTTTTCTCTGGTCTGTTGTAGACGTGGCCCAACTTGCAGAATGCAGAAGCTATGCCAATGCTCCATAACAGTTGTAGACACATACACGTATATCTGCTGCCGCGTATGAGTATACTTCCGACACTCTTCAGGAAGTTTTAAATACATTAAGTGGTCCGGTCTTAATTCCATTAAGCGATGGGAAAGCTTACAGTAGTAGATTTTATAACGGATATTTAGACAATAAAACACATTTAAAGACATGTGTTATTGAAAAATGCGATAACCTGTTTAAAATTACCTAGTAAATGTTTTAATGTTACAATAAGCAAACTTAAGCCGAAATTAATGTTTTATTTCATAACCCAGCCAGCCCCATTTTCGCTTCTTTGGAGAAGGGGTTGGATGGGGTATGAAAGTTAATACTGGGAGAATGTATTGACTGCAATTTCACCAATGTTAGTGTCTATCGCCCGTTATTCTATTTGTGATTCAAATTGTTTGTGATGACAATATGGTAAGAGGCTGGTTTGTTGCTCCCTATAACAAGGTTTAAACACCCCCACACCCACCCACACACCAGTGGCATTTCTTTTGTCACTGACCGTTCCAAGCCGTTCAAAGGCGGTAGGGTTGTTGTCAACCATTTTTCTAATGTTTGTGATGTCATATCTTGTCTTTTATTTATACTTGGTTATTGCTTTTTTCAATGTGTGTTTATGGTTGACTGTGGTCCATGAACGCTAAATTTCGACTTTTATGTAGTCTATGACTGGTGCCTATTCATTGGTCCTGTAGAAGTTAATGCTATACATACCTTTTTCTATTAATATTAACATATTAGTATCCTACCTCTTAGGTATATCTGCTGTATTTGCCAGATTTTATAAAAAAAAAAAAAAAAAACAGTTCGTCATCATTTATGAAGTCATTCATCTACACGTATGTAGCCCATGTTTGGTTTTACCAAATGTTCCAGGAAATATGGATAACCTTTTTACTATATAAACGGTAGTATATCAAACCTCATGTCTCTTGTAGATGTACTTGTATATGAAGTGAGTGCTTGCATGTCTGTGTATTATGCGTATTAACCAACACATACAATTTAGCAAAGGGTTGATGCTAAAGATATCGAAGTATATTACATAATTGTCTGTGATTTGTAAAGGAAATACTGGGAATAGAAAAGCTATATCTACTCGTTTGCTCTACTGGGAATTTTCCCCCAGGAACGCCAAATGACGTTCCAATTATTTTACGGACGTCGTCGTCAGATTCCGCCACTGGAGAATAACGTTTACGGAAATTAACAAGAGTTCCGATTCCACTTGCTTTGTTAGTATGATGTAACGTCATCTTGACGTTCTCGTCCAAACTGGTGTAAAAAGGCGTGAATCATTAGAAATATTACTAAAATACCATTTTAAATTATGTACTTTATAGTTTAATAACCAGTGTTTTTGAGATACTGAAAATATCTCCCTCGTAGAGAAATGACTCCGATATAAGATCTCGTTCTCCGCACTCGTTCTTATATCGGTGCCATTTCTCTACCTCGGGAGATATTTCCCGTATCTCGAAAACACTGTTTATAAAACTCTATGTAGCAGTAGGTATTGAAAAGAAAACGTTCAGTGCAAAGTGTAAGGACATATAAGGTTCATATAGTGCGATGTTAAACATACTAGCATCGTATATTATACCTTTTAAATTAAGTATGTATTGTTCAAGTTGTTGAGGGTTTTCGTTATACATAAATTCAATGCAATACGACGAATCTTTAATGTTTTCAAAGATTTATTAAATCACTCATCTAACACCGCTAAGCAGCAAAATATGAATCAAAATTTCGCAATAATTGTTTAACACGTATCTGCCGTTGGGCTGTCGGTAAGGTAGATATGTAGAGTGGTTAGTGTTCCCATGCCGCTCAGACAATCAGGCACAGGATTCATGAAAATCTGAAATAAAAAAACACAATTGTGTGAGCAAAATGGTATCCGTGAAGAAACATTCGTTAAAACAATGGCTTAAAATGAATGGTTTCTTTTAGCCGTCTTTGGTGAGATCCATGCATTTGATTGAATATGTGCGATATAAAGAAATTTACATTGGCCCATTTTCATAGGGTTTTGGGAACATTGTTCACACCTACGACTAGGGGTACACTAGCTGTATGATGTTGCTGATAAGCCACTACTAAATAACCCGTCATATTTAGCAGATATTTAACCCTTAGTCGTAGGAATGTGTCCTACTTTTACTATCGAATAGATTCTTTGGTTCTTTTGAGTGCTCAGATGATATACTCCGAGATATGGGACTGTCCGGTTTACGTCCCATGCAAAGAGAATTGTCTTTCCCATGGCCAGATGCGTATCTAAATTGTATACAAATGTTAGTTTTCAGTGTCACGAGTTAAACTGTTGGTCATTAAAGATAGTATAGCTGTATATAAAGCTATTGGGCGTGTACTTTAAGCAAATGCTTCGTTTACCACCAAAAGCATCACTGTCCTAATCATTGAACAATATTTCACTAAACACGGGATTCGACTCGAACTCCGAATTGATAAGCCACATATCTTACCATTATACCACTGAGCTAACTGAACTATACATTTCATTTTGACTTATATTCATTTGAAAATGGAGTATATGTTCAGGGTATTCTGTTCTAAAGTTTAAATTTGTTATCTATATTTTCTGGAGCAAAAGTATATGTAGACATCTACGAAAGCACAAATATATCTGAATGATAACAAAAAGAAATATAAAAAGATCGGACAGGGAAAGTAGCATTCAAGGAGGACAGTCAACCACAAAACAAAACACACATGGAAACAAGAAGGCAAAAGTAATAATAAAAGTAAACGACATCACAAACACAAAAGGGTTGAAGACTATATTGTGTGTTTGTTGATCAGAAGAAATTTTTTGATACAATTTATAGAAACGCATTATGGTTGAAACTTTACAAAATGGGGATACAAGTTAAATTGTTAAGAACAATAAAAGATATGTATGAAAAAGTCAAATCATGAGTAAGACAATGTGAAAATTATTCAGAATTTTTCGAATATGCGATTGGGTTAAGGCAATGGGAGATGCTCGCCGATTTTGTTTCTGTTTTTATTGAGGACCTATAACTATATTTATAAAATGACATTAATGCTGGTTTAGAAATTGATGATATTGTACTTATATTACTATCATTTGCGGACGATATGGTTATCATGGGGAAATCGCCTCATGAATTACAAAATGACTATTTACTTTATGAATATTGTAACAAATGGGGATTAGAGGTGAATACGGTTAAACAAAGATTACGTTTTTTCAGAAAAAGAGGTGGTTTATTAAACAATGAATTTTGGCATTATAATGGAGAGAATATAGAGGTAGTAAATTATTTTAACTATTTCGGTACAATTTTTACTTATACTGGAAATTATGCTCTGAACCAAGAACAACTTATTGGAAAATCTTTGAAAGCCTTAAATTTTCTCCGAGTAAAAGGTAGAAACCAAAAATATTATGTCAACTATTTGATTCATATGTGGGGTCAAGTTTGAATTATTCTTCGGAAATTGGGGATATACAAAATCTCTGTAAATTACCAGTTCTTGTACATCAGGAGTATATGGTGAATTAGGAAGATATCCTTTATTTATAACGCGTTATGTAAGAATACTTAAATACTGGTTTAAATTATTGAAAACAGATAACATAATACTAAACGATTGTGAAAATGGGTATAACAATTTGGCATCGAATGTTACAAACATGTTAAACGAATATGGTTTTACAAATGTCAGGAATGACCCAAATTATGTTAATGCTAAATACATTATAAATACGTTTAGACAAAGAGTTGTACAAATATCGATATTGTTCAACTGGCAGGATTAGCTGAGTGTCACACCGCAGTGGTTATCAATCGAGACTCGCACAGTCTATACTAGTTTTCATTAAATGGGCATGAATAGAAATTCAAAAAATGTTCGCTATTAAACCGACTTATATACGGGTTATCAGCAATGTTTTAGTAGTGTGAAGTTGGTGCAAATTTCACATGATTATGTTGTCACAAATGGGTTTATGTGTTTATATGTCAGAATCAAGAGTTACCCCATATGACGACGATGGTGGATGTTCAACCCTGTTTGAGTAGTTTTCCAGATCCATAGCAAACGCCCATCCAAAGGCATTGAGCACCCCTTTGTTGTACAGGAGGAACACTGGGTAGAAGTTGTGGCAGTCCATATCCTTTGATATGTTGTACCAATAGTGCATGCCTGTAAATATTGCCACATGTATATGTAAACATGAACTTGACATTATCATAATCCGGTGATTGAAAACATTCTAAAACACGACACAGACGCAAATCGGTTTAATAATGTAAGTAATATGACTAATTGACACATTTAAAACAACACCTATTTAGGTTATTTATGTAAATATACGTATGTTATATAGTGTTAATATAGATCATGGAAACTTTATTTTGACTGGTTATTTAATATTGTTTAATACTAATTATAAAGAAAATGCACCAATATATTTTTTTTTCTTTTTTTTTTCTAGTACGACTTAAATCAGGACATGTTAATAAAACATATTTCAACGAGGTTAAGTCATATCCTCTGTCATGGCTATAGTTACAATATCGATTGATTTCTAAGGCAAAAATCCGTCATGGTAAGCATGTGTGCCGCGTAATACGTAAATATCCGTACTATGTTTATTTTAATTTTGTAATTAAACGTTTATATATACATGTATCTGCGAATTCTAGCACGAGCCTTATGCAGACATGAAGACGACGAAAATGCAATTGTAAAACAAAAATGTATACAAAGTTTTGTCCAATTTTCGACATAACCTGTAAACGCATATGTTAAAGAGGAATAACAGCTACCAATAAACATGGGAATAAAAGGTTTACCCATCGACACGAAACAGGACCCCTTTGTCCACATGCTTGTGTCGGCATCACTTTGTTTTGCGGGTATTAGGACGGCGTTGGATACCGGGTCCGTGCCGTTCTGGATCCAAAGTCCGGTACCAGTACCATCTCTCTCGAATGCCGCGGCTGTCCTGCCCGTACACACACTAGCTACAATGCGAACATGTTGTTTCATTTGAGCATGGGTTTAATGACATTTGAATTTAGCAAATTAAATTAATTCAATGATTGTATAAGTTTAATGGTTAGATTAAAATATGTCGCAGTATATATACTGTAAATCCACACCCTCTATGTATGTTTCAAATAACTAAACGTGAACACTGCTATCAACCCTGTTTGCACACACGTGTTCTTTCAATGCTAGGGGTTTGTACAGTGCTATATAGTGCGTATATAATCAACAGTTTTATTAATAAGTATACGCTTTAGGACGAATGCGTAGTTGATTTGCATAAATACTGGAAAGGTGATTCCTTGGAATCAACAAACACGAACAAGTAAGGAAAGTAGCAGACTCGGTTTTATTGAGTCTGTTCATAAGAGGTAATTATAAGATGCAACACCTCTCACGCCGCCTAGCACCGGCTTAAGCGATATTCTACTTTAAAGCAACACAGAATGGGCTTGATGATCAACCCTTACCTCTGATTTGCATAAACATCGAAACGTCACTCTAAGGAGATATAACAGTCGAACAGAAACAGCATTTAAGGACCACAGTCAACCAAACACACGCACACAAACAAACAACAGCCACAAGGATAAATAAAAGACAAGGCAAATGACATCACAAGCAAGATGATAACAGGGCTACCTCTTTCGACCGGTCAGTGGCAATAAAGGCCGCAGTGGGGTTAAACCAGGTTCTGTGGGTTACCAAACCTCGGTCTTACTCTAGTGTCATCACAATAAAACGGGGGAGTGTAAATAGTCATCATACAAAAAGGATGAACCAAACAAAACAAAAACAAAAATTCATATTGAGTTTAAATTCCTTGCCTTTTACTGCAATATTGTTTGTATTTATCGTGTTCGGCGATCATTTCACATCATTTTATTAAAGGTAGTGTTATTTGTTTGGATAATAGTTGTTTGTAATTTACTATTTTGTGTAATAAAACAATATATATACAATATATAATACATATACCTAATAATACATGACGAACGGAAAATGTAGCACTCTCTCAGAGCACAGTCAATCAGAAACACGCATTCAAAAAAAAAAAAAATTACAAGAACATACAGAAGGAAAGTTTTTGAATTGAATTGAATTAGGGTTTTAAGGCGCACCAACACATGAAAAGGTTATATGGCGCCTAAAAGGCATGAACATGCCAGGCTCATCTTCCATGTACATCGAGATAAAATATGGAAAATGGGCCTAGAACTTCTCACCCTGAACTGCAGAGTTGCTGCATATTCTATCGTAGAAACTCCATTTACGCTGGAGCCACGTTATTGTTTTTCTGCCACTGCTCGTTTGATGCGAGCGAGATAGCATCTGAAACAATGCAGGGATCATGATGAAGACCTTTAATGAACATGAACAAAGATGATAAAATGAACATGAATTTGGGGGGATTCTACCCCTCTGCCTATCCCTCCAAAGGGATCTGCAGTGGCCCTATTCTTTGCCCGAGAACCACATGGGGCACAGAAGGAAAGAATGTGACACCAATGTGTACGTTATATTACGTACATATTACGTACGAGCTCCGAGTATTAAATTGCATACCCCATCCAACCCCTACTCCAAGAAGCGAAAACGGGGTTGGCTGGGGCAAAATATAAAAAAAACTTAATTTCGGCTTAAAACGTTTGCATACTGCATAAAACATGCAGGTAATTAATAGAGGATCTTACATGAGTGCTCATTCATTATTGAAATTATTAAACGAGTTGACAAAATGATACAATGTGAGGCTCTTGCCGAGCATTATGTCATTTTTGCAAACGAGTTTAATAAATTCAATAATGAATGAGAACGAATGTTAGATTCTATTTATCACATAACTTTTATTGCATTTTGACTGTCGCTTTAACGATGTCCATGACTATATTAACGTTATGTTATACCACTAGTAGAATATCGAACATTTTGAATGGTTTATTACACTCCCACAGCGCATGTTATGTGATAAAAAAGGTTATCGCATTTTTTCTCAGTAAAAAATGTTTTTAAAGGTGTTTTATTGTCGAAATATCCGTCATACAATTCTGCTAATATAAGCTTTCCCATCGCTTACTGGAATTAAGACCGTACCACGTAATGTTTTCTTGTTGTTCTAAAAGATACTTTAACGGCCGGAGTTCACTTGTAGCAATATCCAGGTGGACAGTAATTACTGTACAGCGCTTGGCTTAAAGTACTGGGCGGGGGAGGGGTGAAGTTAAATTTAAAATTTTATAGTAGCCAAAATTTGTTTTAAGGATGAAGGATTGTTAGATAATGAATTGATTTCATAGTTTACTGATCAAATCTCCATACAGTTGCGTTCAAGGGCGACAGTCAACCACAAACACACGAAGAAACAAAGAACAACTATATATAAAGATGAATAAAAGGCAAAATAAGACATCACAAACACGCAAGGGTTGTGATCATTATGTTCGAAAAATAGTTCTTAAATTGGTTTTACATTTTATGTGTAAATCAGGGTAACGATGAAAATAATGTGTTAAGTTGTGTGTTATCATTTGTATTTCGTTATTTATTTATCAGATCAGAAGCACTGGTTTAATAGATAGTAAATACTTAGTTCCGGAGCATACCTGGGTTTACAAAATATGCGGTTATAAAGTAAATGCCCCCATCCAAAATGAAAGGGTGGTTCTTCAATGTATCAAATGGATAACCGTTGGGATTTGTCGGATAATCTTGTTTAATCTGAAATAAAGAATACAGCAATTAAATAAAACGCAATCTCGCGATTCGAATTTTAAACGTTTAAATGTTTTAATTAAAACATAAAATATAGTACCTATACCATAACATATAGTATCAACTGTTTGGCCTCAAACATTTCATATATTTCCTTGAACACATGACAACTTTCCTTATAAATTAACGGAAACAATCATATAATGCCTGACACATTTACTATATTACCTAATCATATAATGCATTAAATGGCATATTATCTGAAACATTTAATAAATTACCTGAAACATATAATATATAATCGAATACTCGTAAATATCATGAAACACATACTGTATTAACTTAACTATTAACCTGAAAAAGTAATATATTTCATAAAACGTATAATAAATTACATGAACCATAAAGTATATTACAGGAGACATATCATTTATTTTCTAAAAGATATACTGTATTCCATGAACTATATATAACCCGAAGCATCTAACATATTACCTGAAACGTATACTACATTCTCCTATTATTCTTACATTCCAGCTCCTACCCAGAAACATATGTTAAAAGAACAAGAAACAAAGACTAGACACCTGCATAAGCGGCCAGATCTAAGAATATCTGTTTAAACTCGTTAAAATAATTTTAATGACGGTAATTGAAAACATTAACCCGTTACCCCAGCCTGCATGCCGGCGATGTATCCTGCTGGACCGAAGATCAAAATGACCGCCAAGTCGTTGCCCTTCCAGTATCGCTCACCCTTGAAGTTGGGGTGGTCTAAAATAAATATATACGAGAAGGTTTCACGCAAGCGTAAAATAGCTGGCAAGAGACAAACATTTAACATAATAATAGATCAAGTCATATTTAATACGTATTAATTTTCTGAGAAAATATACTTAAATCAAAATATTGAAAGATTGTATAATAGTTAATTACATAGTTAATTACATAGTTGTAGGGGTACATAATATTTAATTACATAGTTGTAGGGGGACATATTTAATTACATAGTTGTAGGGGGACATAATAGTTTATTACATAGTTGTAGTAGTTAATTACATAGTTGTAGGGGGACATAATAGTTAATTACATAGTTGTAGGGGGACATAATAGTTAAGATAATAAGAAAGTTGTAATAGCAATGCTTCCGTTTAAGTTGTGTGACTTTTCTCTGGGATAAACAAACGCTGAATATTTCATACCGTTACATCCAACCCCTGGCGCCATATTGACCCAGCCATCGGATATGGCCTCTTTTCGTGTCCGGGGTACATCCTGGAACGACGTGAAGGGATCTACCCCCCATGTAACTGTGGGAGAAAACGCAGATTAAAAGTACATACCAACCACATTATATTTAAATAAAACATTAAATTCCAGTTGTAAATAAGGGCATACCACCATTTGTTTAAAAAATCGTTCACGAGTGCTTAGGGCGAATGAAAATATTGTATTTTATCTCGCAGCTTACATCGACATAAATATAAGTTAACGACAATTCAAGTTTTATTTATCTCGATAACTGAAGTGAGCCTATACAAAGAAGGCTGAAAATATCGGACAGGGAAAGCAGCATTCAAGGACGACCACAAAACACAAAAACAAACACGCAAACAGACAGACGAAAAGGCAAAAGAAATAAAAAATGCAAACGACATCACAAACACAAACGGGTTGACAATAGGGCTACCGCCTTGGAACGGTCAGTGGCAAAGTAGGCCAATGGGGGTTTAAACCGGTTCTAGGGTGCACCAAACCTCACACTTACCCTACTGTCTATACAAGTGTATGTCTCACTGCACTGAAACCATGTCATAATACACTACTGCATAATCTATGCAAATCTCTGTGTTTGAACACAACGGCAATAGAATAAAACATTTAACTACAGTTGTTGCATGGTGTGTCAAACGATACGTTAAGACAAGATTAATTGGTATCATATTGTAATTATACTTTATAAAAATGCGTGTTAGTAACGTTCAATTCGGTTTAAGATGTCGTATTATTTGAAATACGAATGTGTTACAACCGCATAACATCTCAGACGCCATGCCGGCGTCTTTAACTTAGAAAAACCGACACTATTAAAGTGAAACGTGCACATCTTATGTGAGTTATGTGCTAAATATAATATTTTAATCATGCAGATATGCACTGTTCTACCTGATAACGGAGTGAACTAGTACATGTTGCTTTATCAGTTACTGACTGATTAAGTAAAGCCAACGTGAGTTTCATCGACGTTTAATGTACGTAAAGTTATCTGACGTCATCCGTACATCACAAAATCGGCTCAAGGCTGTATGTGCATATCATTACTTATATCATGTAAGACATTTAATTTTGTGATCTTGACCTGATGACCCTAACTTTTGTTCCCAGTGGTCAGTCCCTGTCACCGAACGTTTGTTTTGTAGTCAACTAATACATTATATACTTCCTGTGACCAATGTGAACAACTCTTTCAACTAATTCAACCCTTGTACTGTTTATCTTACGCTATGTCTGTTACAGATAGTAGTTAAGGGGGTGACAGAAACATGGTCTTATTGCATTGTACGGTAAATAAATTATTTTTTTTAAAAAAAACAGAAAAGAGGGGGAACGTTTGGGCAAATAGTGGCACCAACAACTGGCACCAACATTAAACTGTCAGTGAAAAACATTTGTCAAAATATCCTGCCAAAAAAATCATCTTAAAAAGTAGCATGCCTCTGTCATTTTATCACAAATGCTTAAGGCGTTTTCGAGGTGTCGGTTAACATGTCATGTAGTCAACAAGACGCACGCACGTCCGCAAAAAACACTCAATAAACACTGACACTGTGGCTGAGCGTCAATGAATTCTGTTATCTGTTTCAGAAAAGAACACCATTTGAATTGACGAATGACCACATATTTCCCTATTCAAAATCTGTGTTTCACAGTAGGTCATTTTGAAATTAGAACCACCGCTAGTAAAACACACTTATAAAAGTTTGCTATAATGTTATAGAAGTCTAACTAACGAACATGCATCTGAAATTTAAAAATAATGTGTCCAGTTGTGTTAGCGATTTCTTTGTTATGGTAACTTTAAATATTTTAACAAACGGTAAACATGTTACTTGACCGAAAATTGTAAACACGTTTCACTAATTTCCGTCGCAATTCTATTTTGTGAAAGTGTTCAGTAGGGAGAGCTGTAGGGATAAACATAACAATATTAAATATTTGTGTTATTAGATAACGTACGAAGACATTTTAAAGTGCTATATTTTGTAACAAGGTTAAGCGAGGTTTTAAAGAGACACGCGCAGTCTTGATTATTTTAAAACTCGAGGTGTCCAGTTACTTTTTCTACAAAACTCGCATTTTTTGAAAGGTGTTATAAACATATATCTGTATAATTCAAAACAAATTGCTCTTATGTAACCGGATACAGGTAAATGGTGAATACTCGATTCCAACCCGTATGTCCTCGTTAGCTGAGTGGTTAGAGCGCTGATATGGTAAAACAGAGACCATGGCTTCGAGTCCCGGTTGAAACATTATGAAAAAACGTGTATACTATAGCCTGATGTTGCACCAATAATGTATATAAAACATATGTTAACACAAATAATCAGAAAACTTGAAAACGTTTATTAAATCATGCGCAAACAGGTTTAAAGTGATACTGGATTAATAAATTGAATTGCTAAGTTTAATGCTTGATAAACAAAAGAGGTTTGTGTTAGTCATAAATAACAGTTTAGTCAAGTGATATAGAAAATAGGCTACACTTACCTTTTAGACCATTCCAAAATGCCGCTGTAAAGAAACATGAAATATATAGATGTATTATGTGCTTTTCTAAATGCATTTATTTCAAGTTAGTAATTAAAAAAAAAAGTTAGTACTTGCTGTGCTTTCTTTAAAACTGGCTAAATGCTTAGAATATTGAAACAACTTCAACTTCTTTATTTCACTTAGGTTCATATATATGAAAAGCATAAGCAACATGTTACAAAATACATTTGCATATGAATGAATGGCGACAAATCATCACATTGGAAAAAACATGTATACATCAGAAAACGACTATATATATGTACAAACTACGAAAACAAAAAATCAGCAAAATAACTAAAGCGTGCATAAAGCAAATACACATGAAACGACTTACGATCTCTTCCGAAAAATAAACCCTGGCATACAGCCGCAGTGGTCAGAAGGAGAAGCGCCTTGACTAACATCCTGATTTACCGCAGTGGTATAAGCTGAGGAAAGATATGAGATGGCCTTATTTATACCGGCACTTTATCAATGACCTTCTGAACGATTGGGCTGCCAAAATTAGATGTTCTAGATGCTCTGGATATTTGAATCGCGTGACTTGTAATCAGCAGTATCGCTTAAGTCTTATCGTGCTTATTCCCTAGTTTGTTGACACGCATTTTTCTTAACCGTTTGGTTCTAGTTTGTGACCGGCGATAAATACTTACAAAAACAGACGATATATAATTCATACAACAAAAACGAGGCTTATCGCGCTTGCTCCCAAGTTTACTGACACGACATTTTTCTTAGTTCTAATTTGTGACAACTTACAAAAATAGGCCACGATAATACGGAATCAAGTGCAAATGTTTCACACAAATTGTATCATACAGATTCCTGCTTAAAGCTACACAGTCCCTATACACATTTTTTTTTTACGAAACCAAACAGTGTGTATCATAAATAATGTTGCTAGGTTGGAATTATATGTTTTCTTTTTCGGATATATACAGGTTTTGTTTGCGTGGTTTTAAAGTAGGAGGTAGCTGAACCTCCACGCAGTGTTATCGTTCCTTGCACTCACATATATCTCTGCTAACTACTAAAGTACAAGATTTTGGTAAATCCTGTTACAGTGGAATATTTTTTGACTGAAACTTATTTATTTATTGTGTAAATATAATTTTCTGAATATCTGCAAATTAGATGTTGCAAGATTTGAAATCATGCATGAAAACAATTTAGTTTTAATCGTGCACTATCTTACTACAAAAATAATCCGTACTTATGTCTCCTCAATCGAAACGCATATGTAAACATTTCAAATCGATAGACACTCTGGTCGACTCTGAGGCGGAGTCATTCTATTCAAAATTCAAAATCAAAATCTTTTTAGTCCAAACATAATGCCGAGTCAACGGAGGATTCTTCCCGGGGGCTCATATGATAGAGGGACTATAAACCTTAGAAAGAAAGAAAGGCATAGACTCGAACAAAAGGCCAACATTGTATTATATTACATGCGACAAACACACAAACAAAGGAAAGTATAAAACTAGTACCTTATGTTTAAAATTATGATCTGTATATATCCATGAAACATGTATGTATTTATTGCACCTCGCACAAAATCCCAGGAATTTCCTTGGATCAGAGCGGTCACATGGTGACCCTCTATTATTCTATAGTGCGTCAGTAGATTTCAAAGAGGGTAACTAAAACAATATGGACTACAATTCGGATTCAATGTTTAATAGTTCTTTAATGCGTTAGTAACATAGATAGGTCTAATAAGTAAATTAATTAAAAGTTTCTAATTGTCCTCCTGAGGGAAATTTATAAATATATAGCAAAGTCTATTAATACACATTTAATGAAATGTTAAATGTGTCTTAATAGGCTTTGCTTAAGAAATAATGAATACGTACCTGTGTTTTATCGGTGAATAAAATACAGTTAGTCGTTCGGATGCGATTAATTAAAAAAAAATATCGGTGAATAAAATGCAATTAGGAGTTCGGCTGCGTAGTAATTCAATTTAATCACTCGAATCCGAATGACTAAGTGTATTTTATTCACCGATAAAATACAGGTACGTATTTATCATTTCGATTCTAACACGACAATAACCCCATTGTTTACGCTATTGTGGGGGCACTATATATTATCTCGGAGATCAAGGTAATCAGGCTGCTATGTTTACAGGCTGTTCCATTGGGCACCCCCATATGCAAAGTTCTGCTCCGGATACGCTAGTAGTCACGTGACAAACAATTAAATCATTGTTTACGTCATATAGCTTGTATGACGTCAAACATTCTCAGCTTGTTCAAGATGCTTATTAATGTTATATATACTGATGAATATTATGGGTTTATATCGGGGTGTGCAAGGTTTGGGAGCATGGCAAGTTTGTTGTAATTAACATTTCATTAAAATTACTGCCGAGTTTGTATTCGTGACGTATATTTACCAAGTGACGTCATGTTATGTGGCGCTTCCAATGGATGAAATATACGCGGGGAATTAATGGAACAGCTGTATTTTATCGTAGAAAATACAAATACAGCTGTCTCTCTTCTTTGTGTATATGAAAGACTGCGGAGGTCGTGTTAGAATATAAATTAATAATGTATATACACTGTACCGGTCGTGACGTCAACGTCATGACGTCAAATTGCGCGAACGTCTCAATGACGTTGCCTTAAAAAAAACATGTTATCGATGCAATAAATCAGTTACTGGGTTTGTTACTGACCCCTACAGACATTTGTGAGGTTAGTCAGATATATAAGAGGACTCAGCTATTGCTTCGCCGCCTATAAATCTTACTGACCCCCCATATTTCTGTAGGGGGTCAATAACAAACCCAATAACTAATAGTAGCTTATAAGGCCCGTAGCTTATAGTTTTAAAAAAAAACAGAGGAAAAGCTAGTCGGGAGGTCCAGGTGTCCTTTTTTAAAGACATTATTTGATGAGTTTTTCGATTTTTCTTTTCTTTGTTTTCTTTTTTATGGAGGACGGTTACAATGTTTTTAAGGTTTCAAAATAACATTGTTTATCGAGAAAAAGAATCAAAACACGTTTTTGTTTAATGTGTTAACTATTTTGGTCACATCATTCACAAAGAACTTTAAAACCTGGTTTAAACCCCCAGCGGCCTGTTTCGCCACTGACCGTTCCAAGGCCGTAGCCCTATTGTCAACCCTTGTTTGTTTGTGATGTCTTATCTTGCCTTTTATTTACCTTTATATGTAGTTGTTCTTTGTTTATTTGTCTGTTTGTGGTTGACTGTCATCCTTGAATGCTACTTTTTCGATTTTTATATCTATTGTAACAAGTAAACATACATTTAATCAATAGGAGTTCGAACCTGCGTACAATTTAAAGTAACGACGCTTTTACTCTTAGGTCACCGTGCTAGATTGTCAAATACTGTATATTTTAAGAACATATCCTTTCAAATAAATTTCAATTTAAAAACGAACAAACAAGATTGTATAATGCAAAAAAATGCAAGTAATTGTAAGCATGCAACAATTTTAAATTAAGGGTTTTTAAAAGATTTCTAAAAGTTTTATATATAAATATATCAACACAGTAATGCATCATGTCGCATGCGTTCCCTTAGAAAATTAGAACCTTCGTTTCCAATCTCATTAAAATCAGACCCTTTATCACGCTACTATAATGTACACTAATAAGGATCTGACAATACTACGTTTTGATTGACCTTACGATTAGCCAATCATATTTCAGCCTACACAATTGCTCGGTATAGACTACTTCACTGCGCATGTCGCGTTTCAGTCAAACGCTTTGGAGCAGTCTAAGCTCGGTATTGAAAGAGACAATGTCCGTAATTTGTAGCTTATATAACACAAACAAAAATGCATTGACAAGCATAACACTGTCCCATCAACCATTATTGAATATTTATAGAATAAAAAAAGATTGTTAGAATTCAATAGCGATACAAAAAAAACGAATTACCCTTTCGTGGGATGAACTTGTAACCCACACTAAAATTAAACTCGCGGGTATAGCATAGCCTACCTCGCTACCAACTGCGCTAGCAGGCCAAATGCATTAAATTGTTTTATATAGAAAACCTAATGTTGCACAATAATCTCGGTAGAATAATGTTTCGAATGTTTTCAAAAAAAACTGACTACGCCTATGATTTTCTTCGTATTCTTGCTGTAAAACATGCCATTCAGTGCATTTCTTTGAATGTATCGTGCAATCCACAGCATTTACACACGACGACCTTTTCTTTTTTTCGGATAAATGTGTAATATGTGGATTTTCGTTTGTTCAGTTCAATCAAATATATTCTGAAGACAAAAGCCTATGAAATGCGCGATTTCATTTGTTGAATTTAGTTGATCTTCTCATATTGCCAAATGATCTTGGTTTCGATATTGCCCGTAGAGATAGACCAAGAGACCTTCACGGCGGAGTTTTAATGGCTGCCAAAAAGAGCCTTCTCCTGGGAAACATATACAAAAGCGCAGAGACGGAACTCATCAGGGTTGATAATAAAAAGATCCATGAATATAGAATCCTATTACAGGCCACTCAACAAGACAGATGAGCACTATCTAAACAGAACAAAAGAGGAAATTGCATCACTCAAAACAGGCAACAAGAAAAAAATATTTCTCAGGGGCGGAGACTTTAATCTCCCTGACATCAACTGGAATGATCTGAGCATCAATGGAAACCAATACCCATCTAGGATAAATCAAACCTACCTTGACATTGCAGCTGACAACGGGCTCGAACAGCTGGTAGATATTCCAACCAAGAAAGATAACACATTATATCTCATCCTAACGTCCCATCTTAGCTACAAACTGGATGCAAACCCCTCCCTTCTATTGGTAATAGTGACCACGACATTGTCCTCTTCGACTCTACACGTGCCCCATATTGTCCCAAGCCAGCAAAACGTAAAATCTACTTGTGGAAGAATGCGGACATAAACGGCATTCGTGGCGACTTATTTGACTTTGGAGCCAACTTAAACATCAACATACAACTACATAATAAATAGTATGTGGGAAGACTTCAAATCTGCTGTCCACCAGACTATCGAGGAAAGAGTACCTTCCAAGCTTACCATGCCCCGTTAAACCAGTTATTCTAGCATAACGAAGGCATTGAACCGGAAGCGGAATGCCCACAAGAAAGCCAGAAAAACAGGCAAGAAGAGAGACTCTGATAGGTACAAGAGACTACAACAAGAAATCCAATGGGAAGCAAGAAGGGTCAACAGATATACATGGAAGAAATGAGCGACAACCTCAAAGAAAACCCTAAACGATGTTGGTTCTTCATCAAGAGCTAGGGACAGGAGTCTATGGGAGTATCACCACTCAAAATCTCAGGAGGATTTTTAAAGAGCGACGGCCAAAGCAAGGCAAACATCCTTAATGAGCAGTTCCACTCAGCATTTACCAAGGAGGATACAAGCTCCACTCCCGACAAGGGACCAAGCCCTTACCATATTATGCCGGAAATAAGGGTCACATGACAATGTGTTTACAAGCTACTGATAGAACTGAAGACCCACAAAGCTACAGGACCTGACTCTATCCCAGATCAGCTGCAGCAGAGCTAGTCTCAATACTAACAACAATATACCAGTACTCCCTTGATAAGTCAAAAGTGCCACAATACTGGAGAGATGCATGGACTTGCCGAGTATTCAAGAAAGGGGAGAAACACAAAGCAGAAAACTACCGTCCTGTATCGCTGACATCCATCACATGTAAGCTGTTAGAGCACATAATCCACAGCAGCACAATGACCAACTTCGACAAGCATAGCATACTTAAGGACAACCAGCATGGCTTTAGAAAACATCGCTCCTGTGAGACACAGCTAATAACAACGACTGTATCTCGTTTAGCGAAAGGCCAGCAAGTGGACGTGAACCTGCTCGATTTTGCGAAAGCATTTGACAAAGTTCCCCATTCCAGACAGCTCTATAAACTGGGCTACTACGGAGTGAGAGGAAACACCAGCAAATGGATCCAGGCGTTTCTTCTAAACGGACACGTGCTCGAAGCAGTCGACGCCAGCCAGTACCAGGAGTCACAGTGTCTAACAGCATGAGCTGGAATAAACACATCAACAATGTCGTTGGTAAGGGCAACAGAACTATAGGATATTTAAGAAAGAACTTTAAGGAGTACACCAGACCTGTGAAAGTAGCCACATTCACCACTATGGTACGCCCCGCCATGAAGTACGCCGACCCAGTATGGGACCCATACCGCCAATGTGACATAGGTCCAGCGTAGAGCTGCTCGCTACGCATGCAACAGCTATTCAGACAGAACCCTGGATGCCTAACAAATTTGCTACATGAGCTTATATGGGAGAGCCTTGAAGGACGGCGACACATAAGTAGACTGCTTATGCTCTTCAAGATTCAGCATGGACTTGTCGATGTTAATAAAGAAAACTTTCTCAGACAAAATGACAGTCGTACCCGAGGTCAACAGAAATTCTTCCACAAAAGAACCACACACGAGGCATACCACAACAGTTTCTACCCTAGAACGATCAGGGACTGAAACCAACTATCGCTCCATGTCACCTCTGCAGACACCCTAGAGGAGTTCAGAGTCAGACTGTCTGCCAGACCTGCTCTACAGAGACTATAGTCAGCCGTCCCCGTGTACATAGTTTTAAAACATTCTCTTTTACTGGTTTTAAATATAAATAACCAATTGGGGCACTTGCTGAGCTTGTCCGCCTTGAATGACCCCACAGAACCGATTACGTTCTTTGAAGAACCTGATTCTTACCATGGAAGAAGAAGAAGAAGAATATTGATTAGATGAAAGGTCGATCTGACGTGACCTCCAAGGCAGTGTTGTGAGATCCTATAGCGGAGAGTATCAAAGAGTAATTATGATTTGATTTTAATGAGATTGCTTCGTTTCAAAAATGAGGATTGGCGATAAATCCGCCTTCCCCAATAGCATATATTGTTTTGGAGTATTATGACATTCAGACATGACAACAGCCGACAAAATTCAAAAATCAATTGTCATCCTTGATGCGTAAACAAATGCATATCATACGGGAGCAGCCTTGATATTTTCCTACATCTTTCAAATATCGCAACCACGCTTGACAACGAAAAGTAGTACGTCAACTTTCGGCAACGTCAAAAAAAAAAAAATGTCCGCCATTTTGAATTTTCTAAAACGCATAATTTGAAAAATTGTGACAATTTTTGATCATAATATTTCATTTCCCCTTTAGGTTTCGTGATTTTCGTCTGTACCGACTTTTTTTTTAGAAGCTCTACTGCGTGATAAATGCAGACCCGCCTCGTAAAATGTCGAAGCGAGGGGCGATAACTCTAAAAGATGCCATTTTTAGAATACGATTAAAATGAAAACAACCGTGTGTTTTTTGTTAAAAAAAGTACGAGGAGATACTTGAATTGTTGTTTTAGCTGACACATTACATGAATTTTGCTGCATATCACGAAAAGCATGTTATTTCTTTATCAAAAGTACACGAAAATACGAATTGTTTGATTTAACTGTAATTTTGACTCGACTGACCTCGCAAGAACTGCAGGCGCGTATTCGATAAAGCGGGTAGTATTGGGCACCCCTCATATGTGGAAAGTTTACGTAACAATCGCTACTGTTCAAGATGGAGTTGGGATGGAGAGAAGGAGGGGGAGGGCATCTGAACTGAGATTTAAAAGGATGCGCCCCATCCCACCCCAACTAAAATCATGAAAGCTAGTCTGTTTTTGAAAGCTCTTCCAAGCATACAGTACATTCTTAAACATATTCAGATAATATATTTGTTGCTGTGTTTTTGCAGGGAGTACGTTATATAACACGTACTCCCTGGTTTTTGACTAGACTGTCCAGTGTCTAATTGTCATCCGCAACTTGGCGCAGTCAGTAGCGCAGCGGATTTGTAACCGGAGGTGGTGCCACTGAGTTTTGTCGGTGTGTTCTTGGGCAAGACACATTCCCTTAGCCTCATCCGTCGGATGGGCACATAAACAGGGTGGTCCCGCGTATAGGTCTATCCTATAGAGCATGTTAAAGAACCATAGGAATCTGTTCGCTAATAAGAGTAGTGCACGGTTCCCGGATTCCTATGTATCCTTCCCCTCTCTCTGAGGCGGCTCTAAATAACCTGTACTGTGTTGATGAGCCGTTAAATATTCAATTCAATTCATCCGCAACTGCACTCAGCACTGTCATATGTACTATAGCTGTCCCATGCTAGTATCATGAATCAACCGTGGAATATATCACCCACACATAAAAGGGTTTGAGGGCCCCATCTTACTTGTATTAGTTTAAATATAGACCATTTGTCGGTTGAAACCTAAGATGAATTTTTTATCAGACAGAAACACTGTCGTAATACTTATACTGATAGCATCGAAGGAAAATAAAGAAGGCCATTTTTTTTACTTTATATTTTTAAAGTTTAATTGTGTTTTATGTCATTATAGCACATTTTAGGCCATATTTCCTGGGTAGAACCAGTACTGTGTACTTACTGCTATCTGTAAGAATCGACACTTTCTCACCTACAAGTTGAGCTCCCAGTGGGAATTGAACCCGCAGCGGTGAGAGGTGAAGATGAGAATGTATACAAATATAAAAAGGCAACCGAACATCTCCATAACTCAATATGTCCATGGGACTTGAATGAACGCACTGAAAACAATCCGTAGAAAATTGTACTATGCAAGAATATATATTCATAAATAAATTTTATTTTGATGCAAAATCGATATGCTCCTCTAGACATCATAGATAAAGATCATGTAAAGTTTCGAAAAGATTGGTTAAAAACTGTGGAAGGATATAGACGCACAGATAACTAACACCATATGCCGCCTCACCTTTCAATGGTAAACAATAAACATTTAAGGTACATATTAAGGCCTTAAATATTATCTTTCATGACTAAGTAAAAAATATGTAACAAGTCAGATATCAAAATGAATTATTTATTTGATTTAAAACATTTTATTTCAAATATTTACATCAAAACATCCCAAATATAAAGGGTATTACATAACAAATTAAATTGCATCATACAATAATTGTTTTTATTTATTAAAGGGACACACAGCATTTATCAAGTTTTTATCAAGCATTAAAATGTGCACCTCGATTGATTAATCAATAATTTATTTTCACTTTACACCCGCTTGCATATATTTAAATTATAAGTTATAACATTTTGGAGTTTAAAAAAAAGAAGATTGCTGCATGTCCCTTTAATATGTAATTGTTTATATGGTGCAAGCCAATTTTTACATATGTGGGGTTATATATATATACATGTATCTGTTTGTTATTTTTTTGGTGAGGAAGACCACTAACTTTTCTTCTGGGTATAACCGGTATTATACACCTCCTGCCATCTGTTATTCCACAAACTTTTATATAATCCAATAAAATTCAGAAAACATTTTAATCCAATAAATAAATTGGGCACGGCCGGTCAGATTAACAGAAACACATTTATATTTTCATATTAGCCCTTATTTTGAGCCACTCCAATGAACTATCCAGTTAATGTCGCCAACGATCCACCTTGTGTCAACAGTCGGATATGCATGTTGATATGATATTGTGCTGGCTGAACTGGTGATCCTCTTACTAGACATATTTTTCTTGAAGTTGATGCTAGTACTGTCCGTATGAGGTATTGCTGATTCATGATTCATAAAAAAAAAAAAATATTGTACACCATCTTGTTATTATATACTATTCTTGTTCGTTTAAGTACCGGCATTTCTGATTCTGTTGTTAATGTTGTAAAAAGTTATATGTGACTACTTGTTTCAATAAAATCCTCCACTATATATTGGGACATCACTAACTATTTTCAGCTAACTCCCAGCATCTCAGGACTCCAGGCTCTGAAATAAAAATGACGTACATGATATTTTGTTTCAACTTAAATAGGTAACAAGTTGTAGAACTGAAATATGTACAAAAAATTAAAAATAATCGTTTTCTGCTAAATCAACACATTTATTACCGGTATACCTTATTTAGAGCCGCCCCAAATGACACATAGGAATTCGAGAACCTGTCTTACTCTTACTAATGTATATATTAATAATTTCTATGGTTGTTTATCGTGCTTGGAGGATAGGGGTCTTGGTTAAGTTTAATAATTTAGATGTAATACAGGGACCTTTTTATTTTGTTTGTTTAATTTTACATATGTACTAAGCACAATATAACCTATTTATGTGTCGATGTGCTGTAAAACACCATTTTTATTTTTAGTATAAAAAGTCTGAGACTAAGTGCAGGCACAGACCTAATAACAAATTATTAATATGTCTGTGGTGCAGGACTGGTGCACAATGCCACATATTTTGCAAAGAACAAACATTGATAAATTCATAGATTTTTTGAAGCTGCGCTTACCTACATACTGGCTAATACAAGGCTCTTGATGTAGTTATACTGTGAGACTGGGAAATTTGACTTGAATCTGGCTATGGTAATACTGCACACTGCCTCTAGCTAACTTAGTCTTAGCAGACCTGAAAAAAACAAGTCATATATGATATTATTTCATTTGTTTTTAATATTAATAACTCTGTCCAACTTTCTCAATGCTAACAATGTCAGCATTCCATAACTTTTTACTTAAAACACAACTGGAGTTGAAAGTGGTGCTTTCCAGAAGATGATACTGTCCAAAATGTAAGTCACAGGTGGCATTCATGAACAAATAGTAGATTTTCAAGGCTTACATTTTCATCAATTATTCATCACTCATGTGTTCTAAAAAATTATCAGAATTAAGTTAATATATATCAACCACCACCGTTTTACATGTTTCAACGTTAAACACTTGTCATACAGAAATTAAAAGTGTATTTACTTACATAGGCTACAGTGCAGACAATGCCATGACCCATTTCAGGCATTTGCTGGTGTGTTCCACTTTTCAATTTTAATTCTCTACATTGTCTACTGTAATATATCTATTTGTTTGTAGTTTGTAAATTACGCACTCATGCAAAACTTGGAATTGTATACGATCGTGATTGTAACACTGTTTTAATTCTACTCCAGTGCAAATAAATTGAAATAATCCATCGGTCAATCGGGCCGTATGTGTAAACGATCTATCTGTGTATGTACACGGATCAGCATTATTTGACCTTTGAATGTGTGTGAGCTATTTTTAGCACATTCCTTAGCTATTTATAAACGTTCAGTTCAATTCACAATATTTAGTTTCTGTGACTGTGTGACATTATGATGTTAATTTGTCCAGGGAGAAGTGGGTTTGTGGCGTGCGACTGACTGGCCCTGGGCTGTGTGTTTTTCTGTGTCGCCGCCATTTTGAATAGCCTCTGAAAGAGTGAAATGCAGGTACCAACTTTCAAAACGGGCACGCAAAATGTATATTCACGAAAAAATAAGAATTTTCAAGAAAGGTAGATCAGGTAATGATCTTCGACTCCTGTCAATTTCAACAATATTTAAGAATATACAATTTTTGTACCCGTTTTGAAACATTGGCAATTTCGAAGAAAACAAAAACTAGTTTTTTTCGATCTTCGCATTTGTACCGCGATTTCCGACTATGATATCTCAATAAAACCTGTCAACACGATTATTTTATAAATCTCCGACATAATAACTGACTTCTGATATGATTTGTTTTCTTTGCCATCTAGTATAAGCTTTAAACTAGTGTTTCTAAAAAGAGTACTATAAAATCCGCGCATCTGCACGTGCTTGCAAAATGGGAACTACGTTGCCTCCAACACCAATTATTTATGTTTGAGTTATGCGGTTCAAGCACGTGAAATGACTTCTCTGCTCCCGTACTGATAGGAACAGGGGTGGGAAGTGATGGGAGAGGCAATAAACTCTGGCAAGATGGGAGGGTGGCAGAGTATATGTTGGCCCCCTCTACTCCCCCAACGAGGTACCTATTACCTTTGTCCGGAGAGTACATGTTTACTTTAAATCAATTTAGTTCAGCATGTTTGTGATCGTGAATGCTAGAATAAACGTCTGTAAAGACATGTTAATGCATTTATATTGTATTTTGAAAAGTATTGAGTACGTACAACATGCTTACAACAGTAGCTTACTTTGGAAGACCAATATAGGTATGTCGGGGTTATAATGTTATATACTGATACCACAACACAATTGACATAAAAAGCAGAAACTGATCGATAAAATCAGGTTATGACCACCAGGTGCCGATCTAGAATCTGAGCTTTTGTAGCATAACTTTCGAAGAAACAAATGAAAAGCAAGAACACAACACAGTAACCCAGTGAGGTCAGAGAGGCTCGAACCTAAGATCTCCGGATTATTTAGAGTTAACTAAATATACTAGACTAAGTCGAATTATTCTAATACATGTCAAACAAACACAAATCTACAATTTGAATTCCGTCACATCGCATATGCCTCAAGAAAACCTTTCTTCCATACGTGTTCAAGTCATCACGGTGACGCTGCACTCTGAATAACCGCTTACATCAATAACAATTATTTTTTATCAAAGAAAACGGTGTCCGTGCTTGATGGATTATTGAAATGTCAAAATTGTAGTTTATAATTCGTAAAACTCGTTGGTATAAATGCAATAGTCGTGTAATATGTAAATTAAATGAGAAATGGAACGGATTTATAAAAGGACTAATCTTAGGTCAGTATATTTACATCATGTTTGAGACATAAAGTTATTTTGCATGATTGTATTGTGTTGCATTAGGCGAAGTAATCGAACAGAGCGATGCGTGTATATTGATAACATTGTGTATTGATACTCTTATATAAAGTAGCTAGGTATTTATTTATATGCAGTCAGCTCATGACTTCAAATTCAGCCGAGCGATAACCGAATTAGCCACTCCAAATATAGATATAAAAATCGAACAGGAAAAGCAGCATTCAAGGACGACATTCAGCCACCACAAAGAACAATATATTTAATAAAACGTGACAGTGTAAATAAAGAAATCCCCGCCATGAACTATTCTCTAACCAAAAAGGCAGCATTAATAGGCAATATAAGTAAAACACAAAGATGCTCATGTATATATAAATACAAAAAAAAACATAGCCCAGAAAGCCACAAAGAAGGTACTCAAACAAAATCGTGCCAGTCAAGTCAACCATGGACCGTAAAAATGAAACCACTAGTCGACACCCTAAACTGCAATGCAAATATTCTATACCTATGTGTTGCATTGGTGTCTTTCATTATTAAATAGGGATTGTGTAGATCCCAATACATTTAGTTTTTATCAGCACAAAGGCGAAATAACTCGGCTTTATTGCACGTAAAGCTATCTAAGGTCACAAAGAATAAACGTCACTAAGGCTTCTACGTTAAGGGTAGCATTCTATTTAAAGTGATAAAACCGGTAAGCCAGTCCTAATATTTGGATACCTTTCTAGGTAAACAAACCACTATGGCAGTGCCGTTGTTTTTTTATCAAGTTTAATAGGCCGATTATTGAAAACGCAAAATAGCCGGCAAAGAAGTCTCGGCCAGCTAGACCGTATCATGCATATGTCTTACTTGCAGATATCGGTCTGGGCAGATTATGCCAATTAAAGCGCCCACTAGCGATAAGCACAATTTATTCGCGCGTTTTTCTTCACTCTCATAAAGTCGACGTTTGCGTGACGTCATGTTCTAAAAACAAGTACAACGTCAATTGTTAATGCAGCAGTTAAACTGTTTAACGTCACTTGCTGTTTCTCATCAGTTAAAAATAAGAACATATTATTACATTAACTTAAAAAAATGTTTTTTTAAAGTCTCGTTGAATCTCTAAAAGTCTCACCAAAATCGCCCAAAACGAGAGGGCGATTTTAAACGTCCTATTTTCCCCAGGCCCTGGTTCTGGATCCGTGATAACGAAGAAATCAGAAGCGGGCCGGGTGACCGAGGCTACCGGCAAAGCCTCGCCATCCATTGATTTTTAAGTCTCGCCAAACAAACGTGATAGTAAGAGGCAATGACGTAGTATTCTATATTTAACCCTTAACCTGCTACATATATATAATGGACTGTTCTTTCTTTCAATTCAGATCATTCCATTTAAGTGGCGAAGGGTTTGTTTTGGCAGAAATGACTGTTTTAGCAGCCGGATATTATAATTGATAATCGCAGGCTGATCCGGGTTAAGAATGGACGCAAAGGCTATTATAGTCGTGCTTAGCGGGTTAAGGGTTAGTGAAATCTCTTTAGACGATTCAACTTGCAACACGGCTAAAGGTTACAGATTTAGGGAAAATTATTTCCCGAATGTATTACTAAAGAAATAGGTTTTAGTACTTTTGCAAAACTGTACAATTCGTGTATAGCTCCCATATTCCACTATCCATTTGGTGATTTTCAACTCAATAGACAATGTGCAACTTTGGGTTACTAGTTTCTTCAAAGGCGTGCAGGTGTATTAGAATAATACATTCTTTGTCATTATGATGCCCAGTAGTTTCAGTTCAATACAATCAAAAAAAACAGAAATATGTGTCATTCCCCGAACAACTTCTTATGGGGTCTATGTGTCTCAACTTAGTCGTTTTTTTAGAGCTTGTACTCGAGTTGAGGACGTTAAAATTTAACTAAAAAGCTACTCCATCAGGGTTACCGTTGCCATAAACTTCGCAAAACCTTTTCAAAATGTTATTATTTATCGAACCATGATCTTCTTTCCAAATATAAAAGTAATTTAAGAACTCTTCTGCGACAAGGAGTATCACAGCCTGACTGGTGACGTGATTTACAAACTTCGTAAGATCCTTGGCCATGGTCACTTTCATACTATCTTTGTTAAACTTGTTAAAAGGTTTGTCAAAAGAGGTTATGACCCTATCATTTTGCAACGCACTGCATGCTTGGTGGTGGACCCATTTACAGTTCGCCACTATGCTTTCCTCTTTCATTGTGCGATGACCGGACATACTGTGGACCCTATAATGACTTCTACCTAAAGCCCAAAAGGACGGTGACGTTTGATGTTTGTCTGCAGTATTGTCTTGTCGTGCCTTCGATGGTTTATTTTCTGGTTGCTATGGCTTCTGCCAAGCCTTCTGTGTGGCTTATTAGGCTATTGTTTTTTTTTGTATTTATATATATACGAGCATCTTTGTGTATTACTTATATTGCCTATTAATGCTGCCTTGTTGGTTAAAAAATAGTTCATGCATATGAACAGGGGAATAGTCCTATGATGACGTCTACCTAAAGCCCAAAAGGACGGTGACGTTTGATGTTTGTCTGCAATCATGTCTTGTCGTGCCATCAATGGTTTGTTCCCTTGTTGCTCTGGCTTCAAAGCTATTGTTTTTTTTGTATTTATATATACACGAGCATATTTGTGTTTTACTTATATTGTCTATAAATTCTGCCTTGCTGGTTAGAGAAAAGTTCATGGTGGGGTTTCTTTATTTACACTGTCCCGTTTTATTGGGAAGACAGTATGGTAAGTGTGAGGTTTGGTGCACCCTAAAACCTGGTGTAAACCCCAGCGGACTTTTTTGCCACTGACCGTTCCAAGGCGGTAGCCCTATTGTCAACCCTTTTGTGTTTGTGATGTCTTATTTGGCCTTTTAATCATCTTTGAATTTGTTCTTTGCTTCTCTGTTTGTTTGTGGTTGACTGTCGTCCTTGATTGTTGCTTTTCCTGTTCAATTCGTATATCTATATTTCCAAGGCGGTAGGAGTATCGTCAAACCGTTTGTTATTGTAATGTCACTTGCCTTGCTGTTTATTAACATTGTGAGTCTTGTTTGTGTTCTGTGAACTTTCTTGTATGACTTTTATATTTACTTGTATGCGTATTAGCCAGCACACAGGATTTAACAAAGGGTTTATCTATGCGTATTAGCCAGCACACAGGATTTAACAAAGGGTTTATCTATGCGTATTAGCCAGCACACAGGATTTAACAAAGAGATGATTTATACGTATTAGCCAGCACACAGGATTTAACAAAGAGATGATTTATACGTATTAGCCAGCACACAGGATTTAACAAAGGGATTATCTATTCGTATTAGCCAGCACACAGGATTTAACAAAGGGATGATCTATGCATATTAGCCAGCACACAGGATTTAACAAAGAGGTGATGCCAAATATATCGAGTGTGACCGTATAGATAGGGGAAACAACGTTGATCTTCAAGTTTAGTGTACAAATATAAGATAGCCCTTGTCTCTATAATGTTTCTCAATTGTTATATGTCATACTATGTAAGCCCCCTCATATAGTGCGATTCGCATATTTAACTTTGTATTCTGTTCGCTATCGGTGGTGTGTTGCTCTTATTTTTATAGAACAGATATTAAAATAACAAAACAATTTCTTCAATGTATACAAACATCTATTAAACCATTCATTTAACAACGCTGAAAAGCAGAAATGTAAATGAAAATCTCGCGTTAGCATAAATCTGCGGTTGCGCTGTCTGTTAGGTAGATATGTAGAGTGGTTAGTGTCCCCAATCCGCTCAGACAATCAGGCACCGGGTTCATGAAAGTCTACAATAAACAAACAAAACAACTTCAGTAAGTAAGCAACAATCATAATTGCAATGCCAGATAATCATGACAATTATAGGCTTATGCTAACCGTCTGTCTTTGGTGAAATCTATACATGTTTGCATTTTCCTCTTGTCATGATTTAAGTAATACAGTAGAGCAAAAATAGTATGGTATCTGGCATTATCTCATTGGTTGATATAAGTTTACATCAATATATGCCTAGCCCATCGAGGTGTTTAAATCAACATACGAGATGAGGCCATACTCTTTTTGTTGCGAAGCATGTCCATTTCCTTTGAATGTCATACTCTAACTTCCACTAATAGGCACTTCTTTTGTGAACTCGTTATTCTAACAGGTGTTATATAGAGTTTAATTAACATTGTTGTTGTGATATGGGAAATAATTCCCGAGCGAGAAAGATGTTTGCGATATATAAACGAGTGCGCTTCTATATCGCCAGAATCTTTCTCACGAGGGAATTATTTTCCGTATCAGGACAACAATGTTAATTAAACTATATATTATATATTCTGTGATGAATTTCTTTTCAATCGTCAATATTTTTACACCAGTTTGCCTTTTTACAAATGACTTTGCACGAGAACGCCAAGGCGACGTTACGTCATAAAAACAATTATAAGTGGATCCGGAACTCTTCGTTAATTTCCGTAATCGGTATTTCCTAGTGGCGGAATCTGACGAAGACGTCCGTAAAACAATCGGAACGTCATTTGGCGTTTCCGCCACTGACGGAAAAGGCCGAGCAATGTTCCGTACTGCGAAATATCTCCCAGTGGGAGATATATTAATGACTAGATATAGCTTTTCTATTCCCAGTATTTCCTATACAAATCACAGACAAATATGTAATATTTTCATTTAAATGTTTTACACCTGTTCAAATATAAAGGACATAATCACGATTATGATACAAGACAGGGAAATTATCGCTCATGTATCGCTCATCTTCGTTTACATTATATAGAAAAACTGTGATTCTTAACATGTCCTTTTACATTAATGAGCTCATAAAATTCGTTTTTTTCTGGCTCACATTATTACGTGCTCCGATTATTAACTTTCATAACCCATCCAGCCCCTTCTCTAAGAAAAGAAAACGGGGTTGTCTGGGGTATGAAATAAAACCTTAATTTCGGTTTTAAAAGTGTGCATTCTGCATAGAATTAAAACATTGAATAGTTAATTTTAAACAGGCGTTCGCACTTTTAATATAAGCTTTCTCATCGCTTAATGGAAGTAAGGAGGGAGCACGTAATACATATGAATAGTTTGTAGACGTGTGCTTTCTGCAACAAATAGACAATTAAACATTCATCGTCAATATGATGTAACAACATCGTCAATATGATGTAACGACATCGCCAATATGATGTAACGACATCGTCAATATGATGTAACATGATGTAACGACATCGCCAATATGATGTAACGACATCGCCAATATGATGTGACGATATCGCCAATATGATGTAACGACGGCCAATATGATGTAACGACATCGCCAATATGATGTAACGACATGCCAATATGATGTAACGACATCGCCAATATGAGGTAACGACATCGCCAATATAACGCATAACCTGATATAACACCTTATCTTATTTAGAGCTGTCACCGACAGATGGTAACCATACATTATAATCCGAAAATCTTGCCCTATTTGTATTATCCGATATATGTATATGGTTCCTTAACACGCTTGGATGATATACATGTACCCCGATACATGTGACTGCTCGGTTTACGTTCCAAATCGAAGGACTAGAAATGACTTGCCCAAGGACACACTGTAGAAGCCAGTGGTAACGTTAAGGATCGAACCCGTGATCCTCAGATTCAGATTCAAACATGCTAAACAATGGACCACTGCCGTCGATATATCAGTGCCACGCCTTAAATCCATTTGTTATTATATTACTGTGACAGCCTTCATTTTATTATGCCCTTACCATGGCACGCACTTTTATTGTCACTCCATGCATGATAGTGTGACAATTAAATCCAAATCTACTGTGCATTCCCTAATGGCTGTTTAGTCATTGCCATGAGTAACATCATTGGCCGTTAAGTCAATATCAAGAATAATCCGGTACGATTATTATTTCGTTGTCTGTGTGTGTGTGTGTGTAGTTCTAAGGTTTGTAGTCCCTCCGCCAATAAACTCAATGCGCCTTAGATGGTTACAGTAGAGTCTGGACTTTTATTTCGTTGTCGAAACCTACTCTCTCCGACATCATGTATTACGTTTTTGTCAGTTACCCGACTAATATTCATTTAATTTTGCCTCAGGCCCAAATTTCATAGCAATAATATGTTATCATTGTCGCAACAGGTTCAGCTGATTATTGTATCAGTATCAATAAATACTGAAAAGGGTAAGCAGCGGCTTAATTGATATTCTACTTTACAAACACAAAGATTGGGATTGATGATTTCAGAGGAACAGTAATAAACTTCTGGTTTGTAGTACGGTGACATTTTACAGTCGCGTAGTACGGTGACATTTTACAGTCGCCGCACTGTACTAACTTAACGCTAATGTAAATGTCAAAATGTAAGGTCTTACCCCATATGACGACGGCGGTGGATGTTCAATTCTAGGAGAAGAGTGTTCAAGATCCATACCAAACGCCCATCCAAAGGCATTAAGTTCCCCTTCGTTGTAGAGCAGAAACACTGGGTATAAGTTTTGGCAGTCCATATCCTTCCTTAGGTTGTACCAATAGTGCAAACCTGTAAATAGCGTCATACGTATATGTTAAAATTAACTTGCTTTTGCCATATCCAGGTTATTGCAAACATATGTTTGATAATTTAAAAAAACAGGACACAATAAAGATATAAATAAACACGAACATGTAATCAAGTTATGTATGCTTTATATCAAACATAAAACAAGTTATGTAATTAATGTCTCTATTTTCAAAATATGAAATAATATTGTTTTGTCCAGAAAAAAAAGCAACATAAATCATGGCATGTGTTAACTCGTTGCCGTTATTTGCTATATTATGGTTAAAATAAAATATATCGAAATCTTTGTCATAAACTTATTTTATCTATTCGTAATAACTGACTAGATCTAGTTATCTAGCATGTGGGTCGTTAAAAAGTGCATGTCCATCAATCTGGTTTTGAATTGTCAATTAACGGTTACATTGAGCATCGGTCTTAACATAGTGCGGTATCTTTAAACGGATACAAATCGATTTCTACGAAGCATTGAGCCATTGTTAGAAATAAACATTAAATGAGGATAAATATTACCCCAAATATTGGAAAAAAAAGATTTACCCATCGATACGAAACAGGACCCCTTAGTCCACATGCTTTGGTCGGCTTCACTTTGTTTTAATGGTATTACGATGGAGTTGGTTACCGGGTCCGTGCCGTTCTGGATCCAAAGTCCGGTGCCCGTGCCCTGTTTCGAAAAATCCTCGGATGTTCTGCCCGTACACACGCTAGCTAAAATGTAAAAATGATGTTCGCTTTTTCCTATTAATGCTGCCTTGTTGGTTAGAGAATAGTTCATAGCGGGGATTTCTTTATTTACACAGTACCGTTTTATTGGATTTACTCTAGGGTAAGTGTGAGGTTAGGTGCACCCTAGAACGTGGTTTAAACTCCCAGCGACCTTTTTTGCCACTGACCGTTCCAAGGCGGTAGCCCTATTATCAACCATTTGGTGTTTGTGCTGTCTTATTTGGCCTTTTTTTCATCGTTAATTTCTGTGTGTGTTTGTGGTTGAATGCTGCTTTTCCTGTTCGATTTGTATATCTATATTTTCAATACCTTGAGGTAAGTAGTATTTGCCAAATTTTCAATTAATAAATGTAAATGTTTAGAAAATCGAGACAACAACTTCGTGTTTCGCTAAAAAAAGCAATTATCAAACAGGCGCATGTTTTTCTGTAACACTGTGTATGTTAAGGTTTATTTACTGCTTCAAAAATACTGGTTTAATAAAACAAAAAAGTTCCGGAGCATACCTGGGTTTACAAAATATGCGGTTACAAAGTAAATGCCACCATCCAAAACGAATGGATGATTCTTCAATGGATTAAATGGGAAACCGTTCGGATTTCTCGGATAGTCTTGTTTAATCTGAAAGAAAAATGGGGCATTTAAAGCCATCGTTGTATCACGATTCCAGTTCTAAAGCTTGAACATTTTAAACTGAAACATAACATATATTACATGAAACATCTAATATATTGCCAAATATATTTCATGAAACAAATTGCTACGGCGGACCAGAATTACAAAGATTTGTTTTAACTCGTTAACATCATTTAATTTTAATTTAAATGACGGTATTAGACAACATTCAACATTACCCCAGCCTGCATGCCGGCGATGTATCCTGCTGGGTCGAAGATCAAAATGACCGCCAAGTCGTTGTCCTTCCAGTATCGCTGCCCCTTGAAATTGGCGTTGTCTAAAAGATGTTAAACATGCGTAAATGAAGAAATCCCCGCCAGGCTATATCCTCTAACAAATTAGTCAGCAATCTTAGAAAATATATTTAAAACGCAAATATGATCACCTATTTGAATATCAAAACTTCTATAAAATCACAAAGTGAATACTCATTAACTTGGCAGAAACTTTGCAGAAACATCAGCAACAAGATAATGAACCGACACAACAACAGACAAACACTACGCGTGACCCTCATTTTCATGATTTAGGTAGATGTCATCATTATATAATACAGATATACATCCTTCTAGCAAATCCACAAACAGTTAGTAAATAAAAAGGCTTTACTGGTGTTAATGTTATCCCATAGCAAAGATAGTTTGAATACGTGAAATACGATTACACGTGCTTGATACGGTTGTATATTAAAGGTGTATATAGTGTGGAAAGTCATACGCTATCATAGAGAAAACTAGACAATTATTACAATTGATTACATTTTTAAAGGTGAAAGATTGGGATTTCTCAGTGTAAGAATATTCATAATAGCTCAGTATTAATAATTAACTCCGAACACAAAAATAAATAACTGCGACGTTGAGTTATGACGTCAATAAAGTGTTGCTGACATATCCGCCGATAACGTTCAATAAAGTGAATAATTTCGGTATGCATAAACTGATTTAAAATGTAATAAGTAGATTATGTAACTGATGTGTTCGATTATAGGTAAATCTTTCACTCGATGGTAGACGTCTTTTGTTTTTTCACTCACTCGAACGGGCCCGTTCGTGAAAAGAACCACACGGCTACAACCTTGTGAATGATTTCCCTATAATCGATCCCGGCAGTTAAATGATCTCTATTTTATCATGAACGTCTCCTAATATTTAAGAGACAAAAATAAATTAATGTCGGAGTTGTCATAAACTTTATCACAATACTTTTCAACCTGACCTTTAACGGAGGTAAAGACAAGACGTTAACATTTTGGAGATGTATCTCATGTTGCTGGCACCAGAATTAGAGAGGGGATTTATAGCTCTGGGTAAATTGTGAATCCAGTACATAGTTTTGTGTTACTTTTCTCTTGCGATTAATTAGTCCGTGACAAAATATACATACCGTTGCATCCGGCCCCTTTCGCCATTTCGACCCAACCATGGGATATGGCCTCTGCTTTTGTCCTTGGTACACTCTGGAACGACGTGAATGGATTTAAACCCCATGTCACTGTGGGAGAGATAATAGAAGTATATAAATTCGCCATTTAAAAGCCGTAAGACATAGCACCTTAACTTCACCAGTTTTTAAATAATGTCATATATTCGTGTATATGTTATATAGAGTTTAATTACCATTGTTGAAGTGATACGGGAAATAATTCCCGAGTGAGAAAGATTCTTGCAATATAGAAACGAGTGCGTTTTCGCACGAGTTTCTATATCGCAAGAATATTTCTCATGAGTGAATTATTTTCCGTATCACGACAAAAATGTTAATTAAACTATATAATATATATTCTGTGATGAATTTCTTTCCAGTCGTCTGTGACACAAGTATTCCCTCTTCTGTCACTCCTTTGGCGACAGCGCGGAGTAATATCATGACGTCAATTCGTGACGTAATATCGTGACGTCTATTGTTTAGTTCACACTAGGCGAGATAGCACAGTAGAGGAAGGGATATGTTATAGATTTTCTCAAACTGTGAAATTTCTTTAATTCATCACAGAATATGTAATATAAACATTTTCCGACACTTAGTGTGTAACCGAGGATTAATATACGTAAATATTTATTAAATTGCAGTCTCGTTATTAATCATAAAATAGCATGACGTATAGCAGAGCAATAAGGTCATAGTTAAAATACCATAAAATATTAGCGTATTAATTTATTTTATTCAAATGAGGAACGAATAACTGCGTGTGTACACAAGGGCTATAGAGAAAAACTTGTAAGCTCATTAATGTCTTATTATCAGATTAGACACAGAGCTTGATACGAATCATATTTAATATTTCACTTAAATAAATTGCTTGGATCAGTTGCAGTACGTATTCGTTAGAGCCGCATAACATCTCGGACGCAATTTAACAAACACGACAAGGTTATACTCACAAAATGACGTTCTGTAATAGGGAAATGTGCCAACATTAAACTGAGACTTTAAAGTCGTATTGAAGTTATGTGATACATAGAATGTTATATACATGAATGTGTATTTTTTTACTTTCATAAAGTTATTAATTAAATAAATGAAATAGCCTCGTATCATATCAGGTTATGCAACTAATGTATTACACTCAATAGTACACTGCCATTAATTTAAAATCCTCTATTTAAGTACGTCTGCAATGTAGGCAATCTCAAAATATAAACATTTTGTCAGACTGATTGATTTTCCAAAATATATTTTTTTTTGTCCGACTGTTAATTACATTCTTCCATAACATATGATGATTTTCTACACTGATTATCGATGAAACAAACATAACTGATTGTGTGTGCATGCGTGAGTGTGTTTGTATTTAATAAACAAAACATTACTGGTATTTACACACCGTACATTTAACAACGCAACATTTTTGATTTACGATTATAGATAGATAGATAGATACTTTTATTGACTTAAACTATTACAGTTTTTCATCATTAGAAATATATGATAATTATAATATACACACACGTGACAGATATTAACATTGCAAATACAACAAAATAATCAAGTTTTTTTTGTTTCATACATATTTAAACAATCAAAAACATACATATATTATGGTATGTCAATGATAAACGAGGATGTTCTAAAATAAGATATCTAGTGGGTTTTTTTGTGTTTTTTAGTCTGTTAAAATGGATGTAGATAGCCTTAATACAAGTGCATCGGAAATGAATTTACTTAAACTAAGAATAATCTTTTTGTTTAATGACTGCAACAATTCTACAAATTTAAACATGCTTGGTCTAGTTGTGAATATTTAGGAATATATTTGTTTCTAATGTTAGAGTAAGTAGTACAGATCAAAATAAAATGGTACTCGTCTTCAATAGCGTTAGTGTTGCAAATTTCGCACACTCTTTCGTTCCTCTCTGTTCTACCTCTTGAGTATCTCCCTGTTTCTATTCTTAAACAATGAGCGGATAATCTTATTCTTGTTATACAACTTCTTAATTGTTTGGAGCATAATGTTTCTAGATATGTTTCAAAATCAAAATTCTCTTTCACCACCTTATATAGCGTTAAAACTCTACTGCCTTCTATATCAGATCTCCATTGTTGCATGAAATTATCTATTAATCTTTGTTTAAATATTAAAGGAAATAGTTTAAAACTAACACTCATGGGATTATCCCAGACATTATTAAAACCGTTACTGTTTAGGATAAACCTTATATTAGTTAGCCAATTCTTCGCGCCCTTATTACAGTTAGATAAAAATCCTTATATATTGCTTTTAGTATAATGTTCTCTGTAGACAATAGTTTATACCAATATTTGATCATTTTTACATATCTATTAATGTATAAGGGGTAACGAGAGATCTCTCCGTAGATACCAGCATTGCTTGTGGTAAGTTTAACACCTAAAATATTTTTAAATTTTAACTGTATTCTCTCAATATCTTTTGATTTTGTAATCCCCCATATTTCACTTCCATAATTTAATATTGATGCCACAAAAGCATCGAAAAGCTGAAGAGATAATTTTGGTTTCAATTCATATTTTCGTATATTAACCAAGAGTATATTCATTGCTTTTAAGGCTTTTCCACAGAGACATTGTTGGTTTAACGAAAAGGAGCCAGTATAATTAAGAACCACACCTAAATAATTAAAATCATCAACGACATCTAATAAACTTCCATTATAATACCACCTTTCACATTCTTTAATTCTACCCCTTTTACGAAATACAACTATTTTTGTATATATACGACTATATTTAGTCCGCTGTTTTTATTTGTGTTCAAATCAAGATGTGTATGTTATGTTAGTACACAAGTCTCTTTGTCCCAAAGGTTAACATATGGCGAAAAACAGTTGCATAAGATTTGCTGTACTTTTTTCATTTGAAACCCATTTAACTTTACATCTTTAACACTGTACATTCGAAAATACCAGGTATTGAGCTTTTTGCAGATGTACTGAATATATACTAAACATAATGTCATATAGGTATGAAAGCACTAATTATTTTCCCCATAGACACCAATGTTAAAGTGTCACATAGTAATGATTTGCTGCAAATTCAACTCAAGTATGGATAATGCAGCAGTGTAATGTTCATATAGAAAACTATTTTTCCACTTGAAAAATCACCAGAAAACGTGGGGTCACAAGACATGTAAGAAAGTTCTTGTTTGTTTACTAAACAGGTCAAGGGTACAGCTGTTTTTATTGATCGACTGTTTTCATTGCTCACATAGTGTAAGCATAGAGTCGAAATTTCGAAAATGTTCATCAGTGATCCAGTAAAACCTATTAATACGCTTCTTATACATATAACCACAAAATCGAATAGAAATGGGCAGTTTTCCCCTACTTATAATGCCCATTTCCATCGAAAAAGGAGGGATGACTTTTTATTATAGGAACTACATTCGATACACCTCGGAGGTTTACATATAATTGGTGGTGGTAAACCTATACAGGCCAAGAAATGTGACAAACATGAGATACATAGTAATCACGATATTGTTCCTATATTTCTGTTACAAGCAAAAACAGCAACCTGAAAAAATACGAAATCTATTACATCATTACAGGTTGATAAATACATGTTTTGATACATTAAAGGGACTGGAGGCAACCTGATTAAATAATGTGTGTTAGTCCAAATACGAATTCAAAGGTAATGGGTTTTAGTTTAATAACCAATGTGCATATGCACTATATAAGGCCCCATAATCCGTGTGATTTAATGACTTTGTGATTAATATTAATCATTTATTAACAAAACTTAATCGATCTGTCATTTTTTTTTTCAGACCCAAACATTATCATAAAATTATAAAAATAATTAAACCGAATGTAACATGTCGCTTAATTCAATCAATCAATTACGGTGTCCTGTTAGGGCCATGTTACTATCGCATCTTACCATCGACCATCGCATCTTACCATCGCATTTTACCATCGACCATCGCATCTTACCATCGACCATCGCATCTTACCATCGCATTTTACCATCGACCATCGCATCTTACCATCGAGCATCGACCTAGGTCAATGCTCGATGGTAAGATGCGATGGTAACATGGCCCTAACAGGACACCATACGTTATAGAGGTTTTCATTTGTATGTGTATTGACACCAATCACTCTTCCAGATCGCCACTAGTACCTTTAAATTAATGTAGCAAGTGTTACAGTTTATCTTACAGTAAGTCTTTTTCAAACCATGTCAGAGTGGGCATAACTACGGAGGTATCTCACTGCTATATTCTGTATCAGGGTTAAGTGAGGGTTTAATGTTGACATTGGTTTAAGGTTTTTGAGAATATTATCTTAATATTGATGTACATACAACATCTCCTTAGAGGAACACACGACAATCTAGATTGCTTTTAAACTCGCGGTTTCCATTAATAACACAAAGATGATAGTTATATAATATATGCATATTAAAAATCCTACAACGTCATACAGCAAGTACTCATTGAGCAATACACGAGTAAATCATAACGGTTAATATTAAATTGTAACGTCCATTTTATGATTTATCACACAATCAAAGAGGAATGCATAGTGGCGAACAGTAATGGGTCAACCACTAACAGGCGCGTACCTGGAGGCCTTTACCCATTACGCAAGATTGGGTTTGACCTAGTCCCGGTTTGTTCCGCAATGTGAAGTTCCTTACGTCATTTTCTACATTGACAGCATTTTTTTTTTTGACAAACTGGGTAATGAGCCAGAACTAGGTTTGATCATGCTATTGGTGTCCGGAATTTTTTTAAAATAAAGACGCCAAATTGTGCGTTTTGGCCAATTTTGGTAGCAAAATGTTGAACCAAAAATACACGGATTTTCTTACAGATTTTGATATATTTACTACACAAGAGTAAATTCGTGTCATACCATCAAGCTTCATATGTCCTGATGTCAGCTATGTTCAAATAATGTATAAAACATGTTAAAAAATGTTTTGCAACTGAGCATCTCAGATTTTCATTGCGCAGCTGCGTATCTGCGTATATGCAGGTACGCGCCTGTACTAAACACGCATTGCGTTGCAAAATGATAAGGCCAACCCCTATATTGATACTCTTTCTAAAAAGTTTAATATCATGACCAGGGATTGTACAAAGTTGTGTAAATCATGTCACCAAAGAAGTCAAGTAGTGATAGTCCTTATCGCAGAAGTGTTCTTAAATTACTTTCATAATTTACAAGTAGATCAGAATTACGATAATAACATTTTGCAAAGGTGCTTCGAAGTTATGGTGACGGTAGCTCCGTTGATTTAGCTTTTTAGGTATACAAAGGTTACGAATATTAAAGGGAATGAAGCGACACAGCCAAACCATCTTTATTATTGAGAGATCTGGAATACTTGAATAAGGGTGAAATAATTATCAAAATCGGATGATAAACAAAGAAGATGTGATCATTTGAAGTTTCTGTTGAAACGGATATGAAAGCGGCCATTTTGAGAGCTATGACATCACGGTTCTAAATGACCATATATGGAATATTTATAAATGTGAAAATTTACTGATTTATAGGGGAAAATGACAGCAACTGTATGAAAAATATGTAATACTTAATGGCAATAATGCTTTATATGACCAGTAAAAAAAGCATGCATTTGCAGTGATTTTCTTCGTTTTAAATGATATTTATCAATATTTCATATATGGCAATATGGAACTATGACGTCATAGTTCTAAAAATGGCGGCTCCCATATTCGTTTTAGAACAACCTTTACATGGTCATATCTTTTTGTTTATCATCCGATTTTGATAATTCTTTCACCTTTTCCCAAGTTTTTCAGAACTCCCAATAACAGATCTTGTTTGGCTGTGTCGCTACATTCCCCTTAACAACATCAACTAGACTACTATACCATATATGCAATACGAAGTTGTTAGGGGTGCAATCGAAATATGTATCAGAGACTTAGCTTTGATGAGTTGAAGTTGTTTAGAATATATATTTGTATTAATCATAGTAGATAAGAAAGGTTTGCTAATGTTCAATATATTATACATTGCCGGGTACCCCTTGAACAGTAGTTTATGCATTGTCAATTGAAATAGAAAACATGTTCTTACCTTTCAGACCATTCCAGTTTTTCTCTGTAAACAAACATAAAACACAGTGTTATATTAGAAGAATCATTGTAAGCCTCGTCAAAATAAACGTTTAAAGCAAATAAATGCAATAAGTCAAATATGACTCTTGAACACAATGTTAGACAATTGAATAAATGGTATTTATAGGTTATTACATTTGCATTGGGATATATGCACGAGTTCTTTCGCGTATTAATATTTATGCGCGAAAGAATGAGTGCATATATTCCAATATAAATCTAATAACCTTTTTATTGCATACGCCTTTTTAAATTAGAACATTAAAATAGGTTGTAACATTTATTTTTTACCAAAAGCATTTATATTGTCGTTACATCGTGGGAATGTTAACAATGAAAACAAACCAATATGACTTTACTACACGTCAATATGAGCGAATATTGACGTTTCCTGTTACATTGAAAGTAAATGTAGCATGTAAATACGTATGCAATAAATCAAAATATAAGGTTATGCACATTTTAAATATTACAATACTACTGTTGAACATTTTATCTCTGATTGCCTGACATGCGTCATACATTATAAAACAAAGTTGCAGCTAGTGTATTAAAATATGAACACAACAAACGTTGATTGTTTATGTTTTTAATCCGCTGAAAATACACGAGGCTTAATTACGTAAGTGTTGTTTATTATCGGACTGAAATAATTATAAAGATTTTAAGATGTTGCTATGTTTCGAAACGTACCTTTTGAACTATGTAGATCTCAGGTTTTTGTATAATGAGCATTCAAATAAATAATGAAATGTACCTTCAAGAGATCTTCAGAACTGGTATTTTTTATTTTACTTTTTTATTTTATTTTATTTATTTTCTGGTGCGTTTAGTGTTTTTTTGTTTTCAACAACCCGTTTCATCGCTATAAGTTAAAACCCTTAACTGGGTATATTTAGATATGGTTGGAAATTGAAAATTGAAAATGAGTTGCAAAATATCACTCAATTTCATTTTAAGCGACTCTCCAAAATTTCGTAACTATTGTTTTATTAGTTATACTGTAACTTGAATAACCCAATAAAATGTTACTCAAAGATGATCAATTTGTTTTACTGGGTAGTGGTTTGATATCGTTAAGCATCATAGAACATGCATTATCATGTATTTTCTTTTATTACTGTTTAATATTTTATCCAATATTTAAAAAAAATATTTATATTTCATCGCCGAATATGACAATTTAATTCGCCATATATGAAAAATCATTCTTTGTAGAAGAGTGAGTTCAAAGGAGACCAGCAAATAAAACTAAAACGATACTTACGATCTCTAAAAATAAAACCCTGGCATACAGCCGGAATAGCGAGTAGGAGGATCGCCTTAACCAACATCGTGATCCTGCAGCAGTGAATATAAACTATGGGACGATATGGATAACCTTATTTATACCTACACTACGGTACGGAATCCTGTTAGGGCCATCGCGATCTCGCGTTTTCAATTTCGCGAGATTGCGAGATTGCGAAATAAATTTCGCATTCTCGTCCTATTCTACCTTGAAAAAAACGCGAAGTGTGCAATCCAAACATCGTGCAAACCTCGCGATTTTATCATGTTTTCATTTGGACGAGATTGCGAGAATGCGAAATAAATCTCTCATTCTCGCCCTATTCTACAATGAAAAAAACCGCGAGATTTTCAATCAAACTTCGTGCAAACCTCGCGATTTTTTATCGGCATATTTTACAATGAAAAAAACGCGAGGATTGGAAATAAAACTTCGTGCAAACCTCGCAATTTTATTTTGATTAGATTACGAGAAAAGAAATATGTTTTCTTGTTTTTGCCCTCTGGTACATCGGAGAAAAAAACGCGAGGTTTGCTAACCCAAACTTCGCGTAATTCTCGCGTTTTTTTCATCGTACAATAGGCCGATATAAAAACGCGAGGTTTGCACGAAGTTTGATTTGCAAATCTCGCGTTTTTTTCATTGTAGAATACGGCGAGAATGCGAGATTTATTTCGCATTCTCGCGATCTCGTCCAAATGAAAACGTGATAAAATCGCGAGGTTTGAACGAAGTTTGGATTGCAAACCTCGCGTTTTTTTCAATGTAGAATAGGACGAAATTTCGCATTCTCGCGAAATTGAAAACGCGAGATCGCGATGGCCCTAACAGGATTCCGTAGATACCAGTAATTTCAAAATTTACAAAAATCAATATCGCGTATGACAGCCGTTTGCGTGTACAACAGCTAAACATACGGAATCCTGTTAGGGCCATCGCGATCTCGCGTTTTCAATTTCGCGAGATTGCGAGATTGCGAAATAAATTTCGCATTCTCGTCCTACTCTACATTGAAAAAAACGCGAGGTTTGCAAGCCAAACTTGTGCAAACCTCGCGATTTTATCACGTTTTCATTTGGACGAGATCGCGAGAATGCGAAATAAATCTCGCAATCTCGCCGTATTCTACAATAAAAAAAACGCGAGATTTGCAAATCAAACTTCGTGCAAACCTCGCGCTTTTATATTGGCCTATTGTACGATGAAAAAAACGCGAGAATTACGCGCAGTTTGGGTTAGTAAACCTCGCGTTTTTTTCTTCGATGTACCAGAGGGTAAAAACAAGAAAACATATTTCTTATTCTCGTAATCTAATAAGAATAAAATCGCGAGGTTTGCACGACGTTTGATTTGCAATCCTCGCGTTTTTTTCATTGTACAATATGCCGATATGAAATCGCGAGGTTTGCACGAAGTTTGATTGCAAATCTCGCGTTTTTTTCATTGTAGAATACGGCGAGAATGCGAGATTTATTTCGCATTCTCGCAATCTCGTCCAAATGAAAACGTGATTAAATCGCGAGGTTTGCACGATGTTTGGCTTGCAAACTTCGCGTTTTTTTTCAAGGTAGAATAGGACGAGAATGCGAAATTTATTTCGCAATCTCGCAATCTCGCGAAATTGAAAACGCGAGATCGCGATGGCCCTAACAGGATTCCGTACTAAACTTCAGATAGCTATATTTGATTGCATTGAATTAGCATTGGTTATGATATGTCAATGCTTAATGTGTAGAAGGAAGGAACATAAACTTGTGCAAATGGGAATACAATAATATATAAAGATGATATGAATAATAAAATAAATTAATGTTTGAAATTGATAATACGATTGAGTGGTTTATAAATGAATGACAGGATATACAACAATATATTAATGCAATGATAATGATTCAATAAATAAGTTAATGATTTGTTGGTACAATATTTTTGGAGAGGTGAGAAGGTGGATAGATGGTAAATAAAATTGAATAGGTAGTGGGCAAATGGATAGGTGGATGGACGGTTGAAAGGGTGAGTGGTTCCATTTTGGTAGGGTGGATGGGTTACTGGATGGTAGGATGTGTAGTGTAATATACTCTATATAGTATTTGATTGCATATATTACCTAAGGGGTTGGTAATACATACTTTTTATTGTATATATAATGGGATTATATCATGGATATAATGATGGATGCAAATAGATGGGCTGATGAAATGAACTTTAGTCAATATTTATTAAGAGACCATTAATAGGACAAACAAATACAGGTGCATTTTCAATAAAACAAAACACAATACACTTGGGAACTCAAATGGTGTATAGTCTAAAAGCATGTGGTATTTTAATAGAGGCAGTGTTCTCATTCAAATGTGCTTTATAATTATGATAGCAACTGATATCAACAGATGTTGGTTGATATATTTTTTATTTCGCTTTGAATTTGTTTTCCCGAACCACATTGATTACGCGAAAACTATAAGAGCTATCAGGCCAAACCTTAGCATAGCTGTCCTTTTACCTCAACAATGGGCATTTTTATATTCTGTACATTAAAAACTGAATTTCAAAGTTACCATATCTAAAATATTTGAAAATGGTCCATCGGTGACAATTTTCAAGGTGCACAACTCATTTTAAAAAAATTTGGTTAGTTTAGTTATAAAAGTAAATTATGCGAACCATATTTAAAAATAAGATTAATGTGGGATATAATGACCTTTGTGTCTTATTTCAATAGATTTTCACATGACCAAGACACGTTGAAAAGTGGTAATAACCGTTGGTTTATGCAACGTGTTGGTGGCAAATGTTAAACAGCACATGAAAGTTAGAATACTAGTCGACCTTAAAAACGAAGGTCAATATTAGATAGCTGTGATTTGCTTGAAGAGCCTTAAACAATGAAAATATTTAAGTGTTTAAAAGCGTGTCCTGTTGCTATCGTATTGCTTTACCATATAACTATTTGGCCGAATTATAATCACCTTGTAACTCTAAATGTAGTTTAAGGTGATGGGACATTAATGGGTTCTGTCTGGTCAGATCAGGGTCAGCTCCCTAGAATTGTAAACAAGTTACAATAATGAATGATTGCTGGGATCATCAAACCACTATTAAATACTGAGTTCTTTATTATTCTAAACCATGTACATTTAAACTTTATTTCAGAGTGATTTTGCATATATTGTTTTCTTTCGAAAACTATGGAAACTTTAATTAAATAACTGTTTAGGGAAAAATGAAATCCTGTTATGTTGATAGTAATGAGAGAAAAAATGAGTTTTGTTTTGTCTATAAGATTCCATATTTCAAAACTATTTTAGAACAGGGTCTGCCGCTCTGGTCTACCAATGGCACCACTGAGCCAATTTATGATTTTCAGTAAAATAATATTTTTTAAGTCAACAAAATGCAACATTTACTTGTCTCTACCTTTGTTGGGAGCAACTGTTGATTATATGTCTATGCAAAACATTGTAACCTCTGGGGCGGGGCCAGGTTTGACCCCAGGGTCACCATTTGAACAAACTTGAAAGAAGATCAAAAGCTGATGCTACATGTAATATATGAGAGCTATGTGTCTTGTGGTATCAGAGAAAAAACAACTGTTTTACCGGTAAGTTGTTCAAAATATCTGTTTTGTTGACCCTGGGAACATTATTTGTACACTTTATATAGTCTTGACGATCATTAATGAAGAAAAACTGTCAAAATGTGTTCAGTGGTTCTTGATAATAAGCTGTTTTGACCATATATGGAAATGGCGGCCATCTTGGATGTCGAATTGTCCTAATTCGTATAAATTTGACAGCAATGACCTCAGGATCATCCATGTGAAGTTTGGTTAAAATCAGCCTAGCGGTTTATGCGATTTATGCAAAGATGTCTCTTTAAGCTAGAGAGATGTCTCTTTAAACTAGAGAGAGGTCTCTTTAAGCTAGAGAGATGTCTCTTTAAACTCTAGAGATATGTCTCTTTAAGTCAGAGAAATATCTCTTTAAGCTAGTTAACTAGAAAGATGTCTCTTTAAGCCACAGAGATATCCCTTTAAGCTAGAAAGATGTCTCTTTAAACTAGAGAGATGTCTCTTTAAACTAGAGTGATTTCTCTTTAAACTAGGGAGATGTCTCTTTAAGCTAGAGATGTGTCTCTTTAAGCTACAGAGATGTCCCTTTCAGCTAGAAAGATGTCTCTTTAAAGTAGAGAGATGTCTCTTTAAACTAGAGAGATGTCTCTTTAAACTAGAGTGATTTCTCTTTAAACTAGAGAGATGTCTCTTTAAGCTACAGAGATGTCCCTTTAAGCTAGGAAGATGCTTCTTTAAACTAGAGTGATTTCTCTTTAAACTAGAGAGATGTCTCTTTAAGTTAGAGAGATGTCTCTTTAAACTAGAGAGATGTCTCTTTAAACTAGAGGGATTTCTCTTTAAACTAGGGAGATGTCTCTATAAGCTAGAGAGATGTCTCTTGAAGCTTCAGAGATGTCCCTTTCAGCTAGAAAGATGTCTCTTTAAAGTAGAGAGATGTCTCTTTAAACTAGAGAAATGTCTCTTTAAACTAGAGTGATTTCTCTTTAGACTAGAGAGATGTCTCTTTAAGCTACAGAGATGTCCCTTTCAGCTAGAAAGATGTCTCTTTAAAGTATAGAGATGTCTCTTTAAACTAGAGAGATGTCTCTTTAAACTAGAGATATTTCTCTTTATACTAGAGAGATGTCTCTTTAAACTAGAGTGATTTCTCTTTAAACTAGAGAGATGTCTCTTTAAGCTAGAGAGATGTCTCTTTAAACTAGAGTGATTTCTCTTTAAACTAGAGAGATGTCTCTTTAAACTAGGGAGATGTCTCTTTAAGCTAGAGAGATGTCTCTTTAAGCTACAGAGATATCCCTTTCAGCTAGAAAGATGTCTCTTTAAAGTAGAGAGATGTCTCTTTAAACTAGAGAGATGTCTCTTTAAACTAGAGTGATTTCTCTTTAAACTAGAGAGATGTCTCTTTAAGCTACAGAGATGTCCCTTTCAGCTAGAAAAATGTCTCTTTAAAGTAGAGAGATGTCTCTTTCAACTAGAGAGATGTCTCTTTAAACTAGAGTGATTTCTCTTTAAACTAGAGAGATGTCTCTTTAAGCTTCAGAGATGTCTCTTTAAGCTAGAAAGATGCTTCTTTCAACTAGAGAGATGTCTCTTTCAACTAGAGAGATGGCTCTTTCAACTAGTAAGATGTCTCTTTGAACTAGAAAGACGTCTCTTTAAGCTAGATAGATAACCCTTCAAGCTAGAGAGATAAAGAGATGTCTCTGTAAACTAGAAAGATGTCTCTTTAAGCTACAGAGATGTTCCTTTCAGCTTGAAAGATGTCTCTTTAAACTACTAGATAGATGTCTCTTTAAACTAGAGAGATGTCTCTTTAATTTAGAACGATGTCTCTTTAAGCTGGAGAGATGTCTCTTTAAGCTAGCGATGTCCTTTTGAGCTAGAGAGATGTTTCTTTAGATGTCTCTTTAAACTAGAAAGATGTCTCTATAAGCTAGAGATATGTCCCTTTAAGTTAGAGAGATGTCCCGTTAAGCTAGTGAGATGACTCTTTAAACTAGAGATGTCTCTTTAAGCAAAAAAGGCATTTATTGAGGGAAAATCTTGATTTACTTTGCATTTATTAGCTGCATAAACTAGCATCATGGACTTTATAGGTATATGCTAACATACAATTGTACACTTTTTATGCAGATAAATACAGTACTTCTTGTGTGTATCAACTTTGCCGACAAGTGCATGGCCAATAATGACCACATACTGTGATAATTGCCCATTAATCTGCAACACTAGCATGCTTCCCTGTCACTCACATTTGGTGGTTTAATAGACTAATATACATGCATATAAGTATAATGCATTATAAAACAGAAGATGAGTATATAAGCAAATCCGCTTATATTTTCTTAAAAAAACTAAAATACGCATGTGCACATTTGTTGAAAAATAATAATTGATTGTAATAGTTTTAAGTTTCATGATTCAGAATGCAATAAGCCAGCCATATGCAAGTTCATGAATAAACAGATATAATCTAGACAAATAAAAAGAAACACAGTTGTATGAGTCGATATATATATATACATGTATATATGTGTATATGACCTGAATATGTTTGTATTGTGTTATAATTGTATTGTGTGGTTGCTTGTTCCTGAGGATTGCAACTTCATATGCATTTGGTTCATGCGAACTTGTTCAAAGCTCAAAATATAAAACGCACTGTAATTATGCCAACAACAAAAAGGAATATGTTTTAAATGCTATAATCATGTGATTGTTGCATTAAGCGCTTGAAGTTACTTGCTTAGAAATTATAATTGTTTCCATTATTTCATGTCAATTGCCTATTTCACATTAATAAAATCATGTTTCCATTACATCATAAACTGGTCGCATTTTATCATATGAAGACAAAAATGTGTTGCATCAACATGATAACTATCAAATTATTATTTCTGAATGACCCTCACAAGGTGTACAATTCCTAACATACTCCGTACAGCTGCATTGTCCCATGAGAGAGGTGCTAACCTTAACGTGAGCCACTGACCGTGTAGAAATAACATAAATAACCTTGAAAAGCAAACATTAACCCCAGTTTTGAACCCATGACTCCTTGGCCTGACCTAAACTAGCCCCAAGGGACCAATTTATCTTAGGCCAGGCCAGGACAGGCCAGGACAGGCTAATGAGGCCAAGCCATGTTTCAGTGTATGCCCAAGTAATCAGTGAAATGAACGCATGGATGTTCCGTGTTATCTTTATCTGTAATGTTGAGCTACTATGTAATGAAGGCCGTGAACCCACTGGCCTCTATTTATTGATGTATGTATTTGACCGCAACTGCGCGTCGCACACGTTGTAAATAGCTCCACCGCCGACTTCTCCACTGGCGTCTGTAAACGGCGAAAAACAGCTTGTCTGAAAAAAAACATAACAACGTAGACCTTCTGCTGGGCGATGCTACAAATTGTTTACATATCAAAAGGTACTGTTTGACACCTGTTGTCAGACGGACGCAATCGTATGGCTTTTTCACATTAAGCGTGGGATTTATTGCATATTTGAATTAATTAAAACAAATAGTCATGTTTTACCACAAATAACTCAGACATACATTTATAACGTTTATTCGAGCTTGTTGTAATTTAAACAATATTTTATTCAAGTACTGAATGGGATTGGACAACAGGCAATGCCTATGTAAGACCTCTCCCCTTTTTTTTTTTTTTTTTTTTTTTTATAATTTAAACAAATTCGAGCTTGTTCGGGTAATGAACCACTTATAAACATCAAGAGGTAATTTAATTGGAATGAACAATGCTTTCTAAGTTATGTGTGACACGTAATGGAGATAATGCGAACATGTATTTTAGAACCTCAAATAACTCAAACAGAATTATTTTGTATACATTTCTAAAGTGCCTATCATAGCTTGTTCAGGGGTAGGACCCAAGCCCTTCCATTCATATTCATTTTGTTATTGTTTTGTTCATGCTCATTAAAGGTCTTCATCATGAACCCAGCATTGTTTCTGGTGCCATTTCGCTGACATCACTGAGAGCAGTGGCAGAAAACAATAAACGTGACTCCAGCGTAATTGGAGTGTCTACAATAGACTTTGCAGCAACTCTTCAGTTTAGGGTGAGAAGGTCCTAGGCCCATTCTCCATATTTTATCTCGATGTACATGGAGGATGAGCCTGGCATGTTCGTGCCTGTTAGGCGCCATATAACCTTTCATGAGTTGGTGCGCCTTAAAACCCAATTCAATTCAATTCAGGTAATGAACCATTATAAACGGCAAGAAATAATTAATTTTAATGAACATTGCGTCCTAGGTTATGTATGACAGAGAATGGATATAATGCGAACCTACCGGAAGTTGACCGGGTGGCCATTCTTAATCAAAGATCCAGTAATGATAATATACTCTAATGACCATTAATTGTACCATTAACTGAATTAGGTGGAGGTTAACGATTCCCACGGACATCTTTGAACATTGAACTGTCTGCTGCCACTCACAGACAAAGATAAATGGCTATTAACTGACACCTGTTGATAAGATCACAGACGTATGAGCTCTTGAATTTCGGAAAGATTCAGAGAACTGTGAGCTCTTGAAATGTTACAATTATCAATGAACTTGATATTCAATCTTTTCAAATATATGACATATATTTTGGGGATTGTGTCTAAAAGGACGTGACTTAAATGACTTAGATCTACGAACTCAATGGCCCGTTTATTTGATATTATCTTTTCTGATATCATGGAGTCGACTGGCATTCATACGCTTGTAAACGATTTGTGTGCGTTAGACCCACGTGTTATTTTGCCGACTAATGAGTTAAAACTGTCATTCATGATGACGTATTCGGTTGTTTTTGCCTTCGAGGCCAAAGCTTTTTCTACTATTTCGGACAGTGAGGCCGTGACTCTTTGAGTGACGTTATCTGTTATTTGGTTTATTAAAGGGAGTAGATCGGGATTTTCATGGGCGTTTAGGTGTCCGACTTAGAATTGACAAATATTAATATTTTCTATTCTATATGACCAAAACATTATGAATGATCCTACACACTATCTCTTATTTGCAAAGAAATTCCTTCTGCGCGGTAATACGTGCTATCCTAGATGACGCACTAGGGTTAATTTCGGCATTTTACGCCCGATTCCGTCCTAACTATATGATGTTGTGAGAATTTAGACGTTAATGAAATGATTCTAACGTCGTAATCTGATTGATATTTCGGTCAATTCCCTTATTAAATTAGCAGGTAAACTGATACTTCCCCTGATTTGCTGGTGGTTTTCTTTGTTGACCTTTTCGGCGTTGGGCTGTCCTTGCTGTTCTTTTTCTTTGGGGCCTTTCTCTGAAATAGTGAATACAGCGAGGGACACCATGTTAAGTGAAATACCGCTCTATAATAAGGCACTTACCCCTCTATGTATGAGAGGGCACTAAAATATCGCTCTATAATAAGGCACTTAACTCCTCTATGTACGAGAGGGCACTAAAATCCCGCTCTATAATCGGGCACTTAACGCCTCGAATGTATGAGAGGGGACTAAAATGCCGCTCTATAAAAAGGCTTTTAACGCCACTATGTAAGAGAGGGCACTAAAATACCGCTCTATAATAGAACACTTAACGCCTCGAATGTATGAGAGGGCACTTAAAATACCGCACTATCATCATAAGGCACTTAACGCCTCGAATGTATGAGAGGGCACTAAAATACCGCTCTATAATAAGGCACTTAACGCCCTGATGTATGAGAGAGCACTAAAATACCGCTCTCTAAGTTGATTCAGCATATGTTGCTTTATTCGACAGTGACGGAACAAACGCAATACCTCGGCATTCATCGAGCTTCACTTTATCTGACTTCATTAACCTTTCTTTCCGCCGCCAAATTTCAAATGTCATCATCTGCTTAAATTTGAATTCAAAGCTTCCAGTAATATTTTTAACATGCAGATATGCACTTTTCTGCCTAATAAAGGGGTGACCTAATACATTTTGCTTTATTATGCACTGGCCAATAAAGCAAATCAATGCGGAATCCCCCGGCTTTTATTGTACGTAACGTTATCTAACGTCATGCACGTAACGTTGCCAGACGTCATACAACAAACAAAAAACAACAACATGCCTCGCCATTCTTCGTTTTCTAAGCCTCGCCTAATAAATTTGATAGTAAAAGGCACTAATATAATATTGTCTATATATATAAAGTGTAATGAAAAACTTTCCTATTGAGAGGCGAACAATCTCTACCCCGATCATCCTACACATAGTGTGCGTTTTGATCTGGACCTAGACTGGTCGTAAAATGTAACTGTGACAGCGTAGGGTTAAAAACAAAACCTATATAATGCATTAAAAACTAAAGTTATTGTCTATAATGACAATTACAGTGAAACGCATCGCACATAGTATCTTGGATCAAAACATATTGACGAGTCAGACAAATACACACACATTGGTGTCTTGTGTACTAAAAATACGGATTTGAGCGAAGTCGTAAACGAAAGTTGTTCAATATTCCGTCGTACATTTTGTTAGTCTGTCATTCAAAACTAATCAGAAATAAACTGTACTTGCTAAAAGTTGTAGTTGACATAAATCAAGTCCTTTATGTTATGAAAAAGCAGTTGAAACATCATTGAAGCATAGGCAAGGCTATGCAAACATTATTCTCTCATTAGGTTAATTTCTTACTATTTGAAACGCTATATCAGTTCTTGGTAAACGTTTTCAGGATGCCATAAATGCAAAATGAAAATATTCAGAGACCCCAATTTCAATAGAAAGAGGCTGAACATGGGATAAGGACAGGCTTGTTAATGATTGCATGTATCTCGATACTGCACACGAAACTACGGTGTCCTGCTAGGGCCATGTTACCATCGCATCTTACCATCGACCATCGACCTAGGTCAAAACTAGACCGCTGATCGATGGTAAGATGCGATGGTCGATGTTAAGATGCGATGGTCAATGGTAAGATGCGATGGTTGATGGTAAGATGCGATGGTAAGATGCGATGGTCGATGTTAAGATGAGATGGACCATCGACCATCTCGCATCTTACCATCGATCATCGCAGCTTACCATCGCATCTTACCATCAACCATCGCATCTTACCATTGACCATCGCATCTTAACATCGACCATCGCATCTTAACATCGACCATCGCATCTTACCATCGATCACTTAAGCTGCTTTAAGAATACGGGCCTGGCCAGGCCAAATAAAAAAATAATTGTGATTCAGGTAACCCGACCGACCCTATTTTATGGGGCCGACCTTAAAACTTTTTATGCAAAAATTTTAAAAAAATTGCGAACTCAGGGTATAGTAATTAACATATTAAATTCATTATCAGAATTGAATTCATTATTGAGAAAAAAAAAGAAAAAAAAAGCCTACCTGCTTACCCTATTTTTTTTTGCCAGTGTTACCTGAACCACACATATTGTTTTGTTTGGCCCCAGGCCTTTACACAGCCGATAAGGTAAAATGATCGGATGACAGTTCTTGATTTAGAATATAATTAATTATATTAATCACGGACACTAATTAATAGAACACATATAAACAAGGCAACGTTGTAAATATGCACTGACAATAATCTATGCAAGTGTTCTGATATAATCTCGCATATTTAGTAATTCGATTTTATTTTCTGGGGATAATAGAAAAAGTCGTTGTCGTACAATTAACGGTTTGTTCTCTTGTTGCTCTGGCTTCTGCCACGTCATTGAGTACTTACTTAAACGATTTCTATGTTTTTGCTTTTATATTATATGTACATGATCGTTTATATGTTTTATTTATATTGCATATTAACGCTGCCTTGTTTGTTAGAGATTAGAGATTATAACCTGGTGGGGATATATTTATTTCCACTGTCTCGTTTATTGGGACGACAATAGGGTACGAGTGAGATTTGGTGCACCCTAGAACCTTGTTTAAAAACAGGGATTTTTGCCACGGACCGTTCCAAGGCGGTAGCCCTGTTGTCAACCCTTTTGTGTTTGGGATGTCTTGCCTTTTATTCATCTTTAAAGTCTTCTTGTTCTTTGTGTGTTTGTGGTTGACTGGCGTCATTGAATGCTACTGTTCTTGTTCGATTTTTATATCTGCCTTTTCAGAGATAAGAGCGACACAAATACTAGTAGTTGATCTAAAAGTTATAATATGAACATTTAATGAGAAATGTACTTTATCCTCTGTATATGTATATCACTTGTGAGGAGCCAACGGACGGACAGTTTGAGAAAACATATAGCGGATTAAATATAACAAAAGTGCAAGGCTTTAAACACAATATCATTATCATTCAGTTCATTTAAAGTGTGAAACGCTAGATGATGATTTGATCAAATGAAGAAACCTATGTATTTCAATAGGAAGAAACTACAAAACTACAAAACATTTAAAAACAAACGAAATTCCTTTGCTGAATTGACCTACTATCCGTATAAATTAGCACAGTTCGATGATATAACCCCATTTTAGATCAAACAATAACTATAAGATATTGTACTTGCATGTGAAACAAATAGATTGTGCAAACACTGAACATGACAATAGTAGGGGTTATAGTATTTGGCTACGGCCACGAACAATTACATTCACCAGCCAGTAACAGTCACTCTTCAAAAATGGATACGGCCAGCGACAGACAAACAAAAACAGATTTTCTACGAAACGATGTCATTATAAACAGTTGTTTAATTGCGGACCTATGATGCCGTTTACCTTCCTCAAAGAACATTAGCGTTTGATGTTTGTCTTAAATATTGTCTTGTCGTACCCTTAAAGGTTTCTTTTTCTTTTGCCACTGACCGTTCCAAATCGGTAGCCTATTTTCAACCATTTTATTTTGTGATGTCTTGTTATTCACATTTGTTATTATTATTTGTTTCTGTGTGTTGTTTTGATTGAATATGGTCATTGAATACTACATTTCATGTCCGACATTGTCTTCTTCGATACTGCCTAGTAACTTTGCATCAAGTAACTGGCCAGGTGCGTATAATTATCTTATAATATGTTTAAAAGTAGATATAAATGATGGTTTAACTCTTTCCATTGACGGACAGCAAGTTGTTCTTAATGCTATACCAATTTCACTTTAAACCTAATGCATATAACCTGATAAAACAGAATATCATTTGGAGTATTTAAGTTTTCTTCCTTATTCTACCGTATATTTGAATATATTATTATTACTTAGTAATATGCAAAACCCATTTTCTTTTAAGTATTTAAATAGTTTGTAATAATGATATTTAAACATGCTATGCCATTCTTTTTACATGTACAGAGTAATTCCTGAGAATAGTCAGTCTTGCTCATTGTCAAACCTGCCCGAGATATTAAATTGGTGCTAGGAGGTGGAGGCGGGGTGAGTGGTATTGTTCGTCATATTACCTCTCATGAACACACTCAATGAAACCGAGTCTGCTACTTTTCTCTGTTGTTTGTGTTTGTTAATTCCAAGGGATACCCTTTTCAGTTTGTATTCAAGAATAGTTGCCACTGTTAGAAGTTAGTGACCATATCCCTGGTCACAAGCACGTGGTACTCAACAGTGATGAGGGTTTATTTACTGTTGCACGTGACAGGATTGTGTTTCAACGCATGACCCCCAAGACGCTGGGATAATATATTGAATATAATTTATGTTTGCCATCTATCCGTGTCATTATCGAATTGTTAATATTGTAAATATATTGATGGGCCATATGTGGCTTAAATAAATGAATAAAGAATTATTATTGAATCAATTAAATTTTGTGAAAATCCGAAACTGTTCGTTCACGTATCCCGTCCACAAGAGTGATGTAACGGGCGGACAGGCTTTGTATCTACGACGGACGACGACTGAATACGCGTCATCCCATAAGCACGTCAGTAGAACTAAAAACAATAAAATTAAGAACAGAAGGAACTACTTTTTTGCTTGCAATAATTGCTTGTAATAATGGCATGGCTTTTTTTACTAACGACCTAAGTGATAATTATAACATGTCGACTGCTGATGATGTTTTGTATAGCGTTACCTTTTCTTTTAAATAACATCTTTATTAGATATGATAAAAACGTTTACCGCCAGATTGTTGGTATGTGGGTACTACATGTGAGCCAATTGTCGTAGATTTGTTTTATACTGTTATGGAAGAAAATGTTTGTTGAGTGTGTCACTTGCTAGCCAGAAAGGCATTATTGATGCTTTAATAATACATCTTCGTGTCTAGATGGCTTGTTCACTATTGATAATCCGTTCTTTGCTCATATGGTCAATAATATCTCAGCGTCTCTGCGGCCAAATTGTTAAAGACGTTGCGTTGGAAAACCACCTCTTACCGCTGCGGGTTCGAATTCCACTAGGAGCTCGACTTGTGAGGAAATGTCGGTTCTTACGGATGGCGGGAGGTGTACAGTACTGGTTCTACCCAGGAAAAGTGGGTGGTCGACCTCCACCACAAAAAAGATTGACCGCCATATATAACCTTACATGTGTTGAAAATGACGTAAAACAAACCAAAACAAATCAATAATATATATCAACCAGAGCTGACGTTAAATAAATCCAACAGCTCGGCAACTATAGCAACATTCCTCGAACTTCATCTTTCGATTTTAAATGTTTACATATGTACTACAATCTTTGACATCGTCAACTATCCGAATTTAAATTATTAATCAGTTTATTACAAGTAAACTTCTTCAGCAAGGGTTTCGTTATCACAACACTACGTAGTTCTTTCTTTTTATTGCCTCAAAGAAAATACAACACCTAAACACAGTTCTGCGACTGGGACTATCACACCATTTATTCTATTGAGATGTGATGTATAAACTTCAGAAATTAAAGGTCTCTGATGGATTTCCTGAGCACTTTACAAAACTATTCAGGAAATTCGTCAGAAAATGGCCGTTTAGTATTGCATGGCACTTCTTGCTTGGTGCTTGACCCCTCTACAGTCATTCACTACGCTTAACTTTACTTCTCTCTTATGCGATAACCGGGCAACCTCGTGGGACTCTATGATTGCACTTTCTAAAACCCTGAAAGCTGAGGTTGGTGTATAAACTTTCGTTTCTCTGGTTTTCTGGCCATACCCTAGATTGTTTTTCTTTTGGGGTGCAACTGCTGTGGTTGTTCAGTACACTTATAGATACATCCTGAGGTGTTTCTAATTATGTACTTTTCATATGTTTTTAAAACATATGCGTGTATGGTTTACTAATTTCTGAGGGATGTGGACATTATTTTTAGAGATTACCTCTTGGTGTGATGTACTTTTATTTACACTGTCTTGTCAAGTTGGATGACAGGATAATAGTGAGGTTTTGTACATAAACAGTCGATTTCAGCTAACCAGTGGGTCTTATTGCCTACTGACCGTTCCAAGTCGGTAATCCGTCTTCACCCCTCTTTGTGTTGTGTGTTTTTCTGCATTGTACATTTAATTTGCTCTTTTTGGTACAGTGCGGACCTACGGTGAAATCGCATTTGCGTGCCGTGCTTTCTGTAGGACAATGTTTTCCTCATTTTCTAATACTTCGTCAACTGTTTCATTCTACGCCTTAACAAACATACTCTGCCTTTAAAAAGTGATAGCTTTTAAGTCCGTATAGGCCCACAAATGAATGGATCGATCTAAATAACTTGAAAATGTCCGATTCAACGAGTCCAAGGATATATAACTGACAAGTCCTTCAAATGATCCTTATGTCATGTCCTGTAAAACTGTTTCATTCCCCATGTCCCTAAGGTACGTACGCATGCACCTTGCGATATATAAATGGATCGCCAAGGGGATACGAAAATGATAGAATAATCTTATATATGGAGAAACAACATCTCTACAGTGCTATAACTGGGATAACCCGAGCGCTTTCGGCTTACGCCTTCATCAGGGGTAGGACAGACACGTAACGAAACAAATATAACATAAAATACAAGGCTATTTCGAATAAACGTATGGCAGTGTTACAAAGAAAGACTAGCCTGTTTAGAAGTCAAGTATGCAAGGCGCTTGTGCACTGTATTGGCGCAACCAATGCATACTTGTCTTCCAGTGAAGGATGATTAAATCACAGTGTTAGTATCCTTGAACATTACACTGAAACGAAAACTACGGTGTGCAGGGATGCGGGTGTTGAAGTATAGAGCAGAGTTATTTAACTCACCAGTTTAAGGGGAGACTCATATACACGTATCTTTTTAGGTGATATTTTAGCGTGACTTTGTGGAAGTAGTGTTTAAAGACAAAGTGTTGGTATTCCAACTTGTACGAACTATAAACCACTTGTCAACTCTTTTATGTTTGTGATGTCATATCTTGCATTTCATTCATCTTTGTAAATATTGTTTGTTTCTGTGCGTGTTTTAGGTGACTGTGTCCTTGAATGTTACATTTGCTGTTCGACTTTTATATCTACGTTTGTTTTTATATTGCTGTGAAAGGGTATGTTGAGCTTTTCACTAGATACGCAAGCAGAAGTCATCAAAACCTTTTATAATCACATGTCACGTGTGTTGAGTGCTGTGTGGGGGCTGTATAAGGACGGTGCACATCAGTAGAGTTTTTACTTACTGGTTTTGTGGGTTCTACACGCCCACTCTTTGTGGTTTACCGTTTAAATTGGTGCTAGGAGGTGGAGGCGGGGTGAGTGGTATTGTTCGTCATATTACCTCTCATGAACACACTCAATGAAACCGAGTCTGCTACTTTTCTCTGTTGTTTGTGTTTGTTAATTCCAAGGGATACCCTTTTCAGTTTGTATTCAAAAATAGTTGCCACTGTTAGAAGTTAGTGACCATATCCCTGGTCACAAGCACGTGGTACTCAACAGTGATGAGGGTTTATTTACTGTTGCACGTGACAGTCACTGGTGATGTTTAACTTTTGGGTCTTTATTGAGAAATATGAGAAAACAATCTCCTTATTATTTCTAGTATTGGCAATGTCCATTACTATTATTTGCTGGGGTCTTGATAGAGATCTTGCATCAATCAGAACTAGTAACCGTATTATACTAAGTAATCTACAACAAACATGCAGGATGGCATTAATTCAATGCAACATTAAAAAATACGAAGGGAAGTATTTGTTTAGTTGTTAAGTCATGTATCTTTTCAGTAAAGGGACACACGTAATCTTGATTTGTCAGGTTTAAACGTTAAAATGATTGATTGATTGATTGATTGATTGATTGATTGGATGTTGTTTAACGGCCCATCAACACAGTACAGGTTATTTAGAGCCGCCCCAGAGAGAGGGGAAGGAAACATAGGAATCCGGGAACCGTGCCCTACTCTTATTATCGAATAAATTCCTATGGTTCGTTTACGTGCTCGTAGGATAGACCGATGATATAGACTGAAAAAGAAACCGAGGTGCAATGTGTAAAGCTTGACACACACTTCAAGATTCAGACCGTAACATGTTCTTTTTGAAATACTATGTTTATTATCTGCCTGCATGCATATGCCTATTACCTACGATTGTTTCTGTTGTTTTTACATGCTTGCTGGTAAGAAAATAATTGATTTACTCATGACATTAAGATTTATTTATATTGTTTTGTATTTTTTTTACGTCATTTTCAACACATGTAAGGTTATATATGACGGTCGATTGTTTTGTGATGGAGCAGACCACCCACTTTTCCAGGGTAGAACCAGTAAATCAACTAAAATGGACAATGTCCTAAATCAATGTCCTAAATCTCACCCAAAACACATGTATGTAAAATCAAGGCGGTCTTTTTTCTAACAAAGACGTACATACAAGTGTGTGTTTTTTGCTGATAATATGTATGTTATATTGTTGGATAATAAATGAATGTAACGATAAATTGTCTGTTGATGTTTTTATTTTGTAAAATGTTTCAATGTTAACACAAATATAAAAAAGTGACTATAGAAAAATTCATCAGTATATGAGAATGAGCAATACCATTGCATACAGCATAACAGTATAGACGGGTATACTAAAGGAAAAAAGAAACGCAACCCGGGAATTTTCATTACATATTTTATATACTGCTCACTTAATTCAACGTAATATACCAGAGAAATCCGAAGATGTTTTTGTACAAATGGATTGCAGCTAGTTAGAAGAAGGACACACATGTGCTGTTGTAGACGTTTTAATCACAGTTACATGTAAATACACTTCGTAACACACAATTCATAAATGTTGAAGTTCCGCTTTGGAAATGTGTGATCCATTTATTTAATGTAAAGAGAATTTAAAAAAAAAATACATTTTAAGTTTGCTCACTAGTGTGAGCCGGACGCGTTTTCTATCAATAATGACACTTTGGCGCGATAACATTTGGTGTGCTATGTGTTGTTTTAGTATTTTTTTCCGAAATGGAATATCTAATGTAGCCATGTACCACTCGATTAACAGAAGTATATATAACATACAATATATAGCGGAAATTCCCGAGTTGCGTTTCTTTTTTCCATTTAGTATATTAATAACTTGAATACAGACAAACTGCGGTGTGCGCAGGGTTGTTCTATAGAGAGTAATCCCAGAGACACCCGTAAACTCTGGCGATATTTAGCACGTGTCTAAGAGTGCGCGGTTTGTCAAGTAGATATGCATTGTGGTCATTGTTCCTAACGGTGCCAGGCAGTCAGGAACGTCATTGAAGAAGTTCTGAAATAAATATAATAACATACGCAAGTTAAACCAGGAAGAACTGTTTCATATCACTGTAAGTTAATCCACGTGTTACAGAACTGCATTTGCATTAAACAGTAGAACGGAGGAGCATCTCGTGACCGTAATATTTTCGAAAATGGAGTGGTTGTGTGTGTGTGTGTGTGTGTGTGTGGGTGCGTGCGTGCGTGTTTTGTTATTGTTGTTGTTGTTGTTGTTTCAAAAAAGCAAGCAGAAAACAATGCAGCTATGAAGTTTAAAGAAACTGAAATGCTAACTGTACTTATTGCCGAGTTAATTTGTCAAATTTAGATGATAACATACTATTGAGTAATGTTAACTCATATGTTAAACACGATACATGCATTTTAGAAAAAATAGTGTCGCTAAATAGCGGTATGCTAAAGGTTAGGTGGCGTAAAGGTGCTGAGATTCTACTATTTAAATAGTTATTTTAAATATCGATACGGTGAACTAAATATACTGTGTTTCTATTTATTTAAATAACGGTTTGTGGAGAGTGAGAGTGGATGAAGGGGAGGGAGTGGGAGTGGATGAAGGGGAGGGAGTGGGAGTGGATGAAGGGGAGGGAGTGGTAGTGGATGAAGGGGAGGGAGGGGGGGGGGGTGCTTAATGTTCTGATTTTCCAGGTTGACAAATAACATCCGCAGTTTTGTGTTTCTAATTGTTTTAATAGCGTTTCAGTGGACTATAGGTGCGGGGTTTCTAATTACAAAATAGAAATCCGGTTGAAAAAACACAGGAAGTTATTCAAATGTAAGGGTAGAGCATGGTTCCCGGATTTCTACGTGTATCCTTCCCCTCTCCGGATTAGGTATTGATGAGCCATAAGACATACATTCAGTTCAGTTATTATCACCTCGCATCAAGGTTTGCGAGCATTTGTTTACGAGTATTTGAACATACGAGGGTCATTCAATAAGTTCTGTCACTAACGTGTTTTAACAATTATGTGCTCGTTGTGAGTGTTGATGTTTGGTACCAAATGAAAGAGAGATTCAATACCATTCCATTGATGGTAAAATGAACGATGTATCTTTTGCATGACGAAAATTATGGATTATTTAATACACATCACTTAAACATACTGAGGCATTTTCGTCCTGAGTTTGTTCAGGTATGTTAAATGTTACTTTTTTAAATGCCTGTTTCTCTTGAAGTACTTGTCGAAGACCTTTAAAATTTCTCATGCATTACCAGTTATACCTGTGCATTACAAGATTCAGAATTTAAGCATGGTAGATGAAAAGGCATTGTCTTAGAAATTAACATTTTAAGCTAACGTGTAAAATTAATTTAATGATAAATGGACATTAAATGAAATAGCGTTTTTGGATGATCATTATTTTCACTAAACATTGTACACAATTCTACAATAATGTGTTGAATATGAAATTTAAACACTGAATGACTAGGATTTGTAAAAAAAATATGAAAACATATTAATACTATGAGTATAATTACGACATTTAAAAGATATTATAACATTTCCGTAAACAAAATGAAGAAAATCAGTGTTATTTCTGCTAATATTAAGGGATATGCATTTACGCATATCTGGTTTGCAGCAAGCCCTTTCAGAATTCTCGACAACCATTTTCATGGATTATGGGCGAATAACAACAGATGGCGTACAATAAAATTTAAAAGCACAGAATTATTCAAATACTTTTTACAACGTTTTGTAACAAGGACATTTTCAGAGATGCCAGTATCCAAAAGGTGTGGTAGGGGGAGGTAATTCAGGGGTATAAATAACCGGAAATTTTCCATTTTTGTTGTGTAATTTAAGAGAGCGAACCCAGTTGTACTATAAGTACACTACTTTATCTCGGTGTATTATCCAGTTCAAAGGATATATGCCTAGTGACAGAACTTTTTGAAGCACCCTCGTATTACTCAAACGACGTAGCAAGTTTGTTTCATTTGAGATACAATAGTTGTGTTAAAACGTGCCACAATGGTTATACATCACTGGCATAACTTCTGCTTCTGTAAAAAGCTTACCTAAAATGTAATACGGTTATTATTATTATTAATTTATTTATTGTTCCTTCTTTCTGTGTTCCTCTTAACACAAAGTCTCTCGCTATCTTACGATTATTGCCCTGTATATGTATATATGTTAAACTATATCATTTTGTATTCATCGTTGGTTTCATAATTACATGTACTACTTAAAAATGGAGGAAATATTATTATTATTATTTCACAACTTTATGTCACGACTTACCCCATACGAATTCTGAGGTGGATGTTCAATTCTGTGAGAGTAGTTTTCGAGATTCATAGCGAACGCCCATCCAAAAGCATTGAGCACACCGTTGTTGTAGAGAAGGAACACTGGGAAGAAGTTATTGCAGTCCATGGTCTTGCTTGTAGCGTACCAATAATGCACCCCTGTTTGTGGAAATAGCAGAGTATTTAATATCACACATTGAAAACAAATGCAAAAAAAAAATCGTGTACGTGGTATATCTATATTTAGTTTTTAGATAAAATATGGAACAGTTGGTAATATGGAACACAAATGAATAAACTTACTCGGGTCAAGGTTATTCTTAACAACGCTATCTGAGAGCGAAAGGAAATAGTGACGATATATATAATTGGCCAAATGCAATATGAATGTTATTTTAACCTGTCACAAATTTACAAGTCGACTTATAAGAACAAAGTCTAGATAAGTATCACGACAAACTTAACCAAATCATTATAATGCTCTGAAGTGACATGCTCGATTAATATTTAATATTCGGATCACTTGGATTTTAAAGGAGGGGATAGGCTGCTTCACTGCGCATGTCCCGTTTCACTCAGTGCTGTGTAGCAGTCTAAATTGACTGTCATTCCAGAGCATTATCGCGACTTTGCGGCGAGTTAGCAAAGAAATTTGTCACGATACTTTTTGGAGCCATTTTTCTTATAAGTCGGCTTTTAAGGGCTAAAAGTCGTCATAATAGCTGAAAAAAGTATCGCGACTACATTATCACGAGGGCAGTTACATGCCACCATACATGCATCCTCTCAGACGAATCACTCCATGCTTGGCGTCTCTATAGGCATACGACTTTGGAAAGTTTGAAACCTGGAGTATTAGAGGGGCAAATGATACGTGTTGTTGCAATAAATATAACTTTTATATTTTATGAAAGACAGTTACACTTAAGCCCAATCTCATCAAAATCATAGATAGATAGATAACTTTATTTCCAAATTCCAATAGGCTTAAAAGCCCGTGAGGATACAATATACAGTTACATAAAACAAAATCATATCCTAATTACGATTTGATACTCTCCGCTACTGGCCTAGTAGCGAATAGTATCGTAGCGTGATAAAGGGTCTGATTTTAATAAGATTGTCTTAAGACACTACCGCAATGCTGGTCTTAAAAACAAAATAAACATTTAGAGCTGTTACAGCTTTAATAGGTTGACTCCGAAGTTCGATCATACATCGTTTGACTTAAAAACTAAAACGCATCTCTTAAGCGAGAAAAACATTAAAACAAGTTTAATGTTAAAAGAAACATTTTACCCATTGATACGAAACATGCCCCTTTAGACCACGCGGTCTGGTCAACATCACTCTGTTTTGCAGGTACTTGGACGGAGTTATGTACCGGGTTCGTGCCGTTCTGGATCCACAGTCCGGTTCCCGTGCCCTCATTCATGTACATTGCAGGTGTCCTGCCCGTGCAGAGACTAGCTGGAATGAGATATTTGATGTGTTCAGTTGGTGATGTATATTATTTTCTGATACATGTATTAATCTATAACTTATGAAATGGGATTGTCAATAACCCTAATCTATGTATTCGATAATCTCGTATAACTTAATATGTCAATGACTTTGTAATAACGTCTAAAAAGTTCCTTTTTCCCGATAAACTAATCAAAAATGCTAGTGTACAAAGACTCAAAGTTGACAATGCACCAATATTTCAGTTCGACATTTTACGGTGGCTGGTTTTATCAACAGCATAAAACTAACCAATTAATTTATATGAAATTCATATTTTATTGTCAAAAAATTAAGTTTCTTGTGTATTTTTTTCATGTCACCCTACACAATACAGTTTCGCGCGGTATTTGGGGTGGAATTGTGAAAAAGTAGTGGTTGGTGCGTAGAAAACGTTTAGTAGTATATTTATATCCGTTTTCTTTCTTTGTTCCTCTTTAAATAGTGTTTGATTTATTGTAATCGTATGAGTTCAAGTATATTTGTTCGGATCTTTAGTCAATAGAGCGAGATCTTGAATTGCTAAATGTTATCACATGTAGGTATTTCTGCGTAGATAAAGAAACAACGGACAATATACATTATCAATCTAATCCAGTTACGCTCATCATTTAAGAACAAATAGTTTTCTAACGCATTTTCACCTTATATATATGAAAAAAAAAGTTTTGCATTAAAGTAGCTATCCCACCGACAACAGCCAACTTTAACAACAAATGTACACCGTTTTCTAAACCTATTGGCGACAAGGTATATATATATAACTTACAGTTTTTGAAAATCCAAACTCTATAGGCACAGTATAAACGGCATTAACCAGCCATGCCAAACCCCAGAACTGATGAATTAAGAGTTACCAACTCATAATTCACGCATATTCAATCACGAGTATTTTAAGAACCCATTAAATATGCTATACTTTTAATCGGCACATATACATTATTATATGACCTGAACACCAGGGTAGAATTTTGATAAACGTTTTTGTAGTATAATTTTGCCGTTATTTGGCGGGTTAGTTTCTTTAAGTAATAGTTGTAATAGTCTAATATAGGGGTTAGTAAATATCACAACCATTGGGAGGTCAGTATAGTGCGGGAAGTCACGTGTGCATCGTGTCAAAATGACTGTTATCGGCGATACCTGTCAAAACTGACAAACACGGAGTATTTACTATTTACGACACGTAAATAGTAAATAAACAAGACTTAAAGATGCGGCCGCTATGCTACGGCCGCTATGTTACGGCCGCTATGTTTAAACTAGTATTAACTCATGATATGAATGAGTCATGAGTGAAGTAGTTTTAATTCGACGACCATCCAAAAGTCGGTATATAAGCAAGAAATATACATTTTTATCAAGGCTTTGTACAGGTAACATCGATAAATATAATGCTTCAACTTATATTTCATCCCGAAACGGGATTTGGATCAAAGACCTAATTCTTTTAATTGTTCATTAACACATGTATGTATAATCACTCGACCAAGGATATTTGTTGGTAGGTTGTAGCATTGTTGACGCTATATACACAGGAAAAAGTGTTGTGACATGTGCCACATATGTGTTATTTGCATGTTTCTTTCATATGTACATCATGTTATTTATATATTTAACATATATGTAAATAATACATATGTGTCACATATGTACCACGTATATTTCTCACGTTAAAATAATACACCCGTGCCACATATGAAATGTATACATATGTATTTCATAAAATACAAAAAGTATTTATAAAATAGAATTTGTAGAATATTGTAGGAAATGGTTTTACAACCTGTTTAAGTTTTACTATTATTTAGTAAAGATTATTTTTATATATATTACACATGTGTTACTATCATATGAAATACATATATGGAATGCATATGTATCACATCTGTAAAACATGAATTTCATGCCTAGATATGTTTACTGGGTATAACGCAGTAACTAGTGCATATACTTATCAGCCGTTAAACAAGAAATCGAGACTAAAAGTAGATATAAATGTCGAAAAGAAATACAGCAAGTAAGGACCACAGTCATCCAAAAGCTGGCATAGAAATAATTTTAAAGATGACTTAAAGGCAAGACATGACAACACCAACACAAAATGGCAATAGAACGGTCTTGGAACGGTCAGTGGTAAAAGGGCCGCTGGGGGTTTAAACCAGGTTCTAGGGTGCACCAAAACTCACTCTTACTGTCATCCCACTAAAACGGGACCGTGTAAATAAAGTTATCCCCGCCAGGTTATGTTCTCTAACAAACAATGCAGCATTAATAGGCAATATAAGTATAACACATAAATGATCATGTACATATGAATAACTTGTTTTGAAGCTAAATCCGAGTTCCAGTTTGATAACATCTACGTAGTATTACACCCCACATGGTTATATTACAAAACCCTTAGTGGGATATGAGATGAAGGATGAGGCTGCCCTTCAGACATGTCACCGTTATGGAGCGAACACAAACTGCATGAAGAACTGCAACATTGACGCTTAACACCTTATCATTCGAGCTACCGAGGCGGTTTATTTCAAACATATATGCAAACGGGTTGGGCCACAGGTCTTAACAACATTAGTTACGGCACTTCCCAATACAATATATTACAAAAATGTACATGGCTAGCAAGTAGTTACATAGTATATATACACATAAACATATACTTGAATATACCTGAGATCAGTTCCATTAGTTGTTGTCAAATATGGCATAGAGGGAAAGATAGGAAGAAGCAAAGAAGGGTGAAAATATCGGACAGGGAAAGCAGCATTCAAGGACGACAGTCAACCACAAAACACAAAAACAAACACGCAAACAGACAAACGAAAAGGCAAAAGTAATAAAAAATGCAAACGACATCACAAACACAAAAGGGTTGACAATAGGGCTACCGCCTTGGAACGGTCAGTGGCAAAGTAGGCCACTGGGGGTTTAAACCGGTTCTAGGGTGCACCAAACCTCACACTTACCCTACTGTCATCCCATAAAAACAGGACAGTGTAAATAAAGAAATCCCCGCCATGATCTAAACTCTAACCAACAAGGCAGCATCAATAGGCAATATAAGTAAAACACAAATATGCTCGTGTAAATATAATACAAAAAACAATAGCCTAGAAAGCCACAATGAAGGTACTCAATGACTTGGCAGAAGCCAGAGCAGTAAGAGAACACACCATTAAGGGCACGACAAGAAAGAACATGGACAAACATCAATCGCCACCGTCCCAATGGGCTTTAGGTAGGCGTCATCATAGGGTCCACAGCCTGTCCGGTCATCGTACAATTAAAGAGGAAAGCATAGTGGCGAACTGTAAAAGGGTCCACCACCAAGCATGCAGTACGTTGCAAAATGATAGGGTCATAACCTCTTTTGATAAACCTTTTAACAAGTTTAACAAAGATAGTATGAAAGTGATCATGACCATGAACCTTACGAAGTTTATAAATCACATCACCATAAAAGTCAGGTTGTGATAGTCCTTGTCGCAGAAGAGTCCTTAAATTACATTTATATTTGGAAAGAAGATCAAGGTTACGATAATAAAATTTTGCAAAGGTTTTACGAAGTTTATGGTAACGGTAACCCTGATTGAGTAACTTTTTAGTTATACAAAGATTACGAATATTAAAGTCTTCAACTCGAGTACAAGCTCTAGAAAAACGAATAAGTTGAGACAGATACACCCCATAAGAAGTTGCTCGGGGAACATCCCCATCCAAGTGGGGATAATTAACAATGTCAAAATTAAAATCATCTCTCTTGTCATAGATTTTGCTAATTTTTTACCATTTTCAATCGAGAGATCTAAATCAAGAAAAGAAGCGTTATTATCAGATATATTTTCTTTATTAAGCCGAAGTTCTTTAGGATAAATATTATGAACCATAGTTGGAAAGAAAGGGTTGTCAATGTTCAGTATGTCATCCAGATACCGTGAGGTGTCATTAAAAGCTTCAATAACATCTGTCTGGGTATCTGGTGAAAGACTCAACATGAAATCCCTTTCATAGCAAAATAAAAACAAATCTGCGACAAGTGGTGCACAGTTCGTACCCATAGGGATACCAACAATTTGTCTATAAACGGTGGTACCATACCTGACGAAAATATTATCTAATAGGAAGATGAGTGCTTCACAAACTTCATAGCAAGTCCACATAGTATAATTGTCTAAACTGCCGTTAGTGAAAAACGGTTTAATATTATTACATGCCACAAAAATGTAGTATTTTCTCTAGCGAAGGTTTTTAGAATAAGAGAAATTAGCTTGTCTTTAATAAGATGATGTGGTAAGGTTGTATATAGTGTAGAGAAGTCATAAGTACTTATTGATGAAACTTGACCTTTATTGAAAATTTTATCAAGAACGTCTCCTGAATTTTTTATAGACCAAAATAAATTAATCCCAGAGTTTTCATAAGTTTTATCACAATATAGTTTAACGTGATCTTTAACGGCAGTAAGACAAGAAGTTAAAAGTTTGGAGATGTTTGTTGTGGTGCAGGCACTAGAATTAGAAATAAAGCGAGCCTTATACGGATTTTTATGTAATTTAGTAATCCAGTACATGGTAGGCAGTTTATTTTGCTTATCGCTTACACCAGCCTTGAAAGTAGTGCACCGAGTGATATGTGCGGAAACAACATCATCCTCAGTAGAATTAACTGGAGTATACGAATTGGTGCTGCCGAGTTCCAGAGATAAAACATTGACGTAATGTAGGCGTCAAACAATAATTACATTATTAGCTGCTTTATCTGCAGGAACTAAAACAATTTTATTATGAAATTCCTAAATTCCCGATTTTAGATTACGAAAGGAAAATCTAGGTCTCGGAGGTAGTAAAGAGGGGTAAGCATTATAAAAGTTAATACGTGTATCTATAATTTTAAGAATAGACTTTTTCCAAGTAGAAAGCGAGTGTGGGTCCGCATGTTCTCTACGACACCATTTTATACTAAAATCTTCAATGGAGAGGGCGATTTGGGCACGACAGGCATTAAAATCAATAGTTGAAGGTAATCTATATTTAGGACCTTTCGAAAACAAGTGCCGAATACGTTTATCAACAATATCAAAATTATCAGTGATGACATGACCTGCTGGAGCATAGCAAGTTTGTGATAGCAGAAAGCGAGATTATAGACATTGAGTACAGCGAGTCAGAGCAGTATGCACCCTTTGTAAGAACTTGATCAAATGTAAATGCTAGTGTGTAAAGCGCTTGGTATCGCTAATGTATTTTTGGAAAGCATTAATAATTAATGTATTTTCTTCATCTGAGAGTTGTTCTTGACCGAAAAGCAAAATGTTTACACTTAGCGGATGAAAACGTCGAGTGGATTGAAATAGAGTAAGTCGTTGTATATGAAATACTTTACATTTAAACATAAAATGTTCTTCATCCCAAAGGTCCATTCTACTCTTTCTATTACATATCCGCAGCTACCGAGGCGGTTTTGTTGAATAAACGGAGTTCATGCATGTAATGTACATATACTTGGACAGCAATCTAGAATAAAAACATTATTGTTTTGTCAAATAACATACCTGGGTTTACAAAATATGTTGTAACAAAGTAAATGCCATTATCCAAAACGAAAGGTTTGTTCTTCAAGTTATCAAAAGGGTAACCGTTCGGATTCGTCGGATAATCTTGTTTTATCTGAAAGTAAAATGAAACAAGTATACAATCAATATTTCAGCTCGAATTCAAATTCATTGCCAAGGGTGTTTGGACTCTATGCCTCGACACAATGGATAATATCTGTTCGTATTAAAATGTCAAGGAATCATATTAAAATGTTCTGCGTAATGGTTTTCGGGTACTAATATACACTATGATACAGGCGGTCGCAAATGTTTAAAATTAAATCAAATCGAATATTGCATCGAAGAGCTTACATGAGTGCCTTTATTTTTGTAATAGATAGAGTATACGCCCATCGAGGTGTTTAAATTAACCAACGAGATGAAACCATAATCTATTTGTTTTGTAGCATGTCCATTTCAGCTCTATTTCACTTATTCTAACTGTTATTCTCACTGTTATTCTCACAGTTGTTCTGACAGGTCTTATTTTCAATTAAACGATTTACACCTGTGTCTGTACGTCGAAGTCCCGTGCAAACACTGGTTTTCATGTAGCTTAGTTAAATGTATGTCTTATATATGCCGTAAAGAAATGAACCTACGTTGTATATTGTTATATTTTGATTTGCATGCATCTATAGATCTAAATGCATTACTTAATATTAACCATAATTCAATATTTAATATGTTACTATTATTTGTATTATAGTCTATATGGTTAAAGGGAGGGAGACCGGCATGATATATAAATAAATATACACGTGTCTATGCATGCTCAGTTGTCTCCCATCTGACACCGATGAACAATAGCTATCTACCTTCTTATCTGACTGTAGATTATTTTGTGAAAACTATCAGTTCTGCTCTGCACTATCATCATTTTCTCTCGCTGTACTACCACCTTTATTTGTCATAACGATTACCATTTATAGTTGAATTTGCATTATATATTATATCCATTGCTGTTTTACACATGTAAAATCTTGGAATAAAAGAATTTGAACAAAGAGAAATGTCTGTGATCATGCTACAATTGAATTTATTGAACGAGTTGGATACAATCCTATTAGTTTTATCCTAGAGTATTACCCTCAGTCTCCCATATTTTAATTTCGGTAAAAAACTAAACTGTTATATCGTTTTAAAACATCTTTAACCATTTTAATATTTAATACAATTTATCTTAGATTATATACATTATAAATGTATGAAATACAATTTATCTTAGATTATATACATTATAAATGTATGAAATACAATATTTTATGTAAAAAATAATTTCAGAATGTCCATACCGCAAACAGATGGATAAATGGCAGACAACTTGTCAACACGTGCATGCCTTAAAGTTTATATTTGTATAGGCTCCTATATTTCGTTTCGATAAGGTTGAGTATTGTTATGATGTTATATCAAGACATATTGAAATTTAAAAGAACATTTGTCAGTGTTAAAGGTAGCAGACGTTTAGTATTTGTGATTCTGTACTTAATCTTTAATTTTGTTTCGTAAAGGCTGCCAGGGTGCGGATTCGATTACTAGTTTATTCTATCTTATAAATATAAATGTTGTTTGTGTAGTATGTTGTTTATGTATTACTTAATTCATATAGTACTAGTAAACTAATAATTAAGTGTTACTGTTATACTTTTCATTTTTTGATATCATAAAATATTCATTGGCATGTATATATGTATTACTGTTTGTATTATTGTATTATTTCAAAGCTCTCCAATTGGGACAAAAATCACAAAAGAAAATCAATCAAGCTATAAAGTGATCCTCAAATCCGTCATTACTTAAATTACAAAAGAAATGCTACAGTATACCTTCTTAACATGTAACATGTTTAAACTTATTCTAATTTGAACAAAGCTTGCAATTTCAACCAGGGGTCGATCACAGCCCGGGCCGTTTGTGGATATTTGTACTCACACACATAATTAACACCCACTTGTATGAACTAGCCTTCAACCGAACCGTGTAGCACCCCATAATGCTCCCTCCGAATAACGCGAGGAGCGTTATACGTCGGTTGTAGCACCGCACAACGCTTCCTCCGAATAACGCTCCCCTGGGAGCTTTATAAGGAGAGGATGTACTTGAATAAAAAAGAGTATGATAGTGGAACTTTGAAAACAGCAGAACACGATACATACGAAATATTGCAGTCTCGGTTTGATTGAGACTGTTTACGAACGGTAGTGAAATATACGAGCTACCGCTCAAGCCCTCTAGCCCCGGGTTTGAGCAGAACTAGATATTCATAAAATCAATAGTACATAATTTTAACCATCCCGAAGATGGCATGCATATGGCGGTAGACATGGAGTTTACTAGCTCCCCACATGTCGTGAGCGTATGGTCCCAGTATCTAATAAAATGCTATGCCCCGAAGAGCGAAATAAACATAATGGAATTTCGTTGGGAGACATAAACTATACAGACATTAGAACAAGACAAAAATAATAATAATAAGAACAATACATCAATAATAATAATAATAATAATAATAAATAATAATATTTTTATAATTTTTTTATAATATTTTAAAACTTTCATCATCATCATCATCATCATCATCATCTTCTTCTTCTTCTTCTTCTTCTTCTTCTTCTTCTTCTTCTTCTTCTTCTTCTTCTTCTTCTCTTCTTCTTCTTCTTCTTCTTCTTCTTCTTCTTCTTCTTCTTCTTCTTCTTCTCTTTTTCAGCTGCTGCTGCTGCTGCTGCTTTTGATGATGATGATGATGATGACGATGATGATGTTTATGATGATGATGATGATGATAAGGAAGACTGATTGCTACTCCTGCTGCTGCTTTTGATGCTGATGATGATGATGACGATGATGATGATGATGATGATTATATTTTGCTTGTTTATTACGATGATGTTGATCATCATCTAGCTACAGGGGAGCTTTATGCGGAAGAATGGTTCGCATAAAGCTCCCCAGGAGCTTTAAGCACGCATAAAGCTCCTGGGGAGCTTTAAGCGGATGCCCAGGAGTTTTATGCGGATGTAAGATACGCATAATGCTCCGCGGGGAGCGTTATGTGGAGGGAGCTTTATACGGTCTAACAGAGCCGTTTGTTTTAGCAGTCATTTCATCAAGGTGTATTAGTATTACGGATTTATGTGTCCCGTTGAAGTCAATCCTCGATCAATGTCAAACTGGTGCATATAGAGTATTGCAACACTTATTTAATTAGTAAAATATTTCCCTATGTATCGACAATTTATGGAAAGGAAATATATTTTTTGCGATTATGACTTGTTTATTATATGTTTTCGGTATCGGAGGGTGATAAAGCGACTACTTTTTTGGGGAGCGTGTTGGCTAATTAAATTAATTATCATCGCAACTAGGTGGGGCGAAGGGGCCATATTCGGTGGTGCAAGAAAATTCTCATTAAAATAAAAAAATATATATATTTAGGTTATTTTCAATGAACATTTCTGCTGCAAAACAATTTGAAAATGTTTTCTGTTTTTTAAAGACAATTATTTATTCATTTTATTTCCTCCATTACAGAGATTACATAATATAAAATTATGACGGTGCAAACAATGCATAACAAAGTAGGTGATGTATGAAATATTTGGAAAAATGAAAAACATAGAACATGAACGTGATTTTATGTACATACATGAAGGTGTGGCAGAAATACGAAAATACATGTTTTCACATGAACAGTTCAAACAATCTCTTATTGGAGTCTCATCAGGATTTATAATTCAAAGATGTATTTTACTTCTTTTTTTTTTAGTTTCGGATTAACCACTTTCTTGTCTTTTTTGCAAATCATCGGACTTTGATATCTTTTAAATATTGTATTGCGTATTTCATATATTAGACAACTTGTTGCCATTCCTTCTATAACATCTTTGCTATGTATTCAACCCGTTGAAGATCGGTATTGTCGTTAGGTAATACACATGAGCTTACCCCAGCCTGCATGCCGGCGATGTATCCTGCCGGGTCGAAGATCAAAATGACCGCCAAGTCTTGATCCTTCCAATATCGCTTACCCTTGAAGTTGGCGTGGTCTAAATGGTAACATAGTTAACACAATTAAAAGTGTTATACATGTATATTCGAGTACTATAATGATGCATAATATAGTGAACACATATAAAGACGTTACAGTGATTCGAACAGGATTTTGGTATTTTACATTTGTTCAAATACATTATTTCTGCATTATTTCTGTGCGATCGCCGAGATGCTCAGCGTAAATTGGTTATTACTCTATAATACTGTTGTTGGTAATTACTCTATAATACTGTTGTTGGTAATTACTCTATAATACTGTTGTAATTCGTAATTATTTATTAATTATTGCGCTGAATTATAGGAAACTGTTAATGTTCCGTCTATGTCAGCTAATTCACGGTTTCAAATTGTTCATTTAATAGCTTGCTTTTTTAAAACTAATTTAGCCCAAAGCCTGGTGTACCCTTTAAACGCAATACTCACATTGTAGTCTTAAGGGTCATTTACAATAAATGCTGAAAAGGGGCTCTATCAGAAAGGGCTCTATCTGAAGCAACAAACACAAACAAGAGATAAAAGTAGACTCGGTTTTATTAAGTCTGTTCATGAGAGGTAATATATAGTGCAACACCTCTCATGCCTCCTAGCACTGGTTTAAGAGATATTTTACTTTAAAGCCACAAAGACTGGGCTTGATGATCCCAATGGACTGGTAAGTAATAATACTACTGATTGGTAGTCGGGGCAACTTTCTAATGCCGCCACACAGCACTAAACAAACAGTGGTGTGGATTTAATAACTTAATGTAAACTATATTTGCCATTATTTACGGCTAATAATGGATGACCTTGACCTCATGTTTACCTTAAGCGAGGAAAGACAAGCGTCTTTGTCTTCTGTTTGACAAAACATTAAACGTATTAAACGCTTCTGTTGCGAGATATGTAGATGCGAAATAACCATCAGGACTCAATTCCCTAAATTAAATGAAAACATGCGTCTAAGATATTCAACCAAGAACCGGTACAACAAGTATTAAAGCACAACTCCGGATCTGAATTATCGTTGTGTAACGTTGTTCACCATCAAACTTCTTCTTAGGTATATAGACACACACATACATATCATCAAGGCAATTACATAGGTAAAATGGAAACTTACATAGCTAATTAAAAGTTTAAGAATGTAATCTACCTGACGGAATTTTTAGTGAAACTGTCTATCTGTCTGTCTGTCTGCCTGCCTGTCTGCCTGCCTGCCTGACAGTCCGACCGCCGTCCGATCGTCCGTCCGACCGTCATTCAGTCCGTCAGTCTGTCATACACTAATGTGATAACTACAGTAGTCTATACCGTACCATTGCATCCGACCCCTGGTGCCATATCGACCCAACCACCGGCTTTGGCTGCTGCTAAAGTCCTCGGTACATCTTGGAATGACGATAATGGATTTAACCCCCATGTGACTGTGGAATAAAACAGAGTGTTATTAGCTATTACAGAACACGTTTCAACCATACATTGACTTTGCTTTTATTTCGATTCCAGTTTATTACTCTGCTTGGTAAGTGAAGGTCCAGCGGAGCTGTACACTAATATATTCTCTTCCTCATGTTTACGCAGAGTGTGGTTTAGATATTTGTTTCCACAGTTACACCTTTTGCATAGCTTTAACGTGTGCTGATGACATTAATGTTTAAAAAATGTCGTCTTTATGACGTCACATGCCTTACCGCTTATTGTTGTTGTTTTGGTTTACTGGACGTTTATATCTACATTTGTGTACAATACACTCCTTATTACTACTATCATTTCATATCGATGAACATAACCACGATCAATAATGTTAGATTAATATCATTTTTCGAAATTACATGCTCTTCTTGTATCACCTCATGTCCACCCGCCAACCTTAAAATTGTAAACCAACTAAAAGTTTCAGGAAGTAAGAGTTCAACTTAAGTGGAGCCAAGCTGAACAATATATATATTGTTTATTAGTTTTGTATTGGATGTATGCACCACGAGTTCTTCCGCGCAATATGTATACGCGGAAGAACGAATTTAGGAGCGCAATATATTCCAATAAAAATCTAGTAACCTTTTTATTGCATACGCTTGTTTATTATAAATATAAATAATTAAAACAAAACAATAGGTTTTAACATTTACTTTTCATCAAAAACATGTGTTGAAACAATTCACAATGAAAAAAAAAATACTACAAACAAAATAAAAAAAATTACTGCAACATGAACTGCGAATTGCAACAATGCCTAACGAGTATGCAAAAAAGTAGTTCCAGTACAATGATTTTCCAACACGTCAATATGAACACGTCAATATGAACACGTCAATATGGGCGAATATTGACGTATCCTGTTACATTGAAAGTAAATAGAGCTAGAAAATGCGTATGCATTACAAATAATAAAATTATGTCAGTTATTATTATCGCATCATATTCTCTTTTATAATATATTATGTGTATCGCATCTTTCTTGCAGCATCATTATTATTGGATCAAACCTGAGTTAAGTTGTTCTTAATTGAGCACATGTTTATTCTATAAATATTGTTCTACGTATTATACCAGACAGATATACGGCAGATGTGTACAGTTAATAGTAAATCCTGAGACAGATTTATTGTAAATTCTGACACTGTTGATGTCACAACACAGTCTCATCGGTCAAGGCAAGATAGTGGACATTTAATTAATGACGCGGTGCTGATCAGACGTATAGCCTAACTTAACTGACGTACAACTAATACACGCGAGGGGCAGTCAATGAGCATTTTTGCCATAGATAATAAATAAGAATGATTCTAATATGAAAGTAAAATACTTCTATATTAATGGAGCCACATATAATTATCGTATACATCCTTGCAAGGGTGGGTGGGGGGCCTTTAAAAAAAAAAAAATCATACAGATAATGGGTCCTAGTCTAGTGCACACTGAATATGAATTGAATGTTGTTTAACGGCTCATCAACACAGTATAGATTACTGGAGGAGGTGGTGGGGGGGGGGGGGGGGGGGGAGTGGGGGCCTTCCCCTCCAACGGGATCTGCAGTGACCCTATTATTTGCCCCGTAACCAAACGGGGCCCCCGGAACCACACGGGGGCCAACGGTACCACACGGGGCCCCCGGAACCACACGGGAGGCGGGGGATGAAGTTAAATGTTGAAAAGGTATTGTGTCTAGAAAGTATTAAACTCAGGTGCCGTAGTTTATACGTGAATTAAAAATGTAACATATAATAAAACTAATTATATTACTATTATAACCAATACAAATAAGACTTGGGTATAGGCTATAAAGAGAAACCATTGACCGACCCTCGTCCGTGTATATTGTTTTGTATAAATGGAAAGTCTATAAAGCCGTTCATAGTCTGAAGGAAACTTAGAGCAACTCTGCATCGTCAGCTTACAAGTAAGTTATAGTTTATATGTGTTGTTTTCTGAATTGCATTAGTGTTTTTTTGTGTTTTTTTTCAATAAGCGCATTGGCCTTTGTTCGTAGGTGTTAATAGTGTAACAACGTATTCACGTGTAAATGTTTACATGTATACATACACAATAATATAAGATAAATCAAATACAATAAAAAGGAGCGTTCTTTGAAGAATTATATAAGACAGTTTAGAAATATCACAGAATTAATTCACAATATTATCATCGAATATAATTATAGTAAAAATAAATTTAAAACAAAGTATCTACGATTATTTGGCATCAAAGTTGTTTGTTTGTCTCGGTTGATCTGATGTTTTGTTTGTTTTAAAAATAAAAAAATACATATAATTCAAATGTATTTTATTTTCTTAAATAGCATTTTAATTTTGATTGAAAATGCACAATGCTTTGGCTGATACAAGTTTCCAAACGCTAGTCAGCACAGTGTTTCGAAAACTTGTATGAACCAAAGCATTGTGCATTTTCAATCAAAATTAAAATGATAAGAAAATAAAATACATTAGAATTATATTTATTTTATCTTTAAATTTGCCGAATGCTACATTCAGTTAAATTGTTTGTTTTTTATGAAACTGTTTGGACTTGAAAACAATTATGCTGGTTTTGTTGTTAAATGATACATATTAATCCATAGTTGGGAGTATATCGCTATCATGTGTACACATAATTCAATAAAACTGTACACCGATAACAACATATGACTTTGTTCGAGCTTTAAAGGGAATGTAGCGACACAGCCAAACACGCTCTGTTATTGAGAGTTCTGAAAAACTTGGAAAAAGATGAAAGCATTATCAAACTCGGATGATAAACAAATAATATATGACCATTTGAAGGTTGTTCTAAAACGGATTTGGGAGCCGCCATTTTGAGAACTATGACGTCATAGTTCTAAATTACCATATATGGAATATTGAAAAATATCATTTAAAGCAAAGAAAGTCACTGCACCCTCTATCATGTCTATACTGGTCATATAAGAAAAGGATTGAATGTGTATGTATGTGTATTTTATTTCTTCAGAAATGACGCTTTTAGATACGTTCAGTATATTTTTGCTGGTATCTGGCATGTGCACCATTCTGTGTAAAGCCCAGGAGCCGGGAGCCAATGAGGGACTAGGACCACCAGGTAGGCATACTTTTAATATAAAAAAACAGGATTTTAAAGATTTGTTTTAAATTGAAGAAATCAGAAGCGGACTGGGTGACCGAGGATACTAAAGTAATTGACAGATAATTGACAGATTTTCCAAAACTGCTACATTTTTCAAGCCGTTTAATAGTTATTGTCTTTGTTTTGACATTTAAAATAGAACCCCACTGGGAGCTCGACTTGTAAGTAAGGAAATGTCGATTCTTACTGATGGCCGGAAGCGTACAGTACTGGTTCTACCCATGAATAGTGGGTGGTCTGCCTCCACCACCAAAACAGTCGACCGTCTTATATACCCTGACATGTGTTTAAAATGACGTAAAACGTCATAGAAACAAACAAATAAAAATAAAGTTTCAGCAGTGAAGAAAAACAGTGAACACTATAAGCTGACTATATGACTCATATATGAAACATAAACAATGAACATATAAGGTTTTATTTTAATCATAAAATCCACTATTTCACTGGAAAGTATACTCGTATAATAAAAGTAGTTGTCACATATAAATACGCTAAAGCTCTCGGGTAGATATGGCGTCTTCGACTGATATAGGGTACTCATTTAATATTCTCACTATTCATAATTTTATTGCAGAGATGTTGAGATTCTTATTTTTAGTACGTGATAAAATCAGTGTTACTCGGTTTTTATCCTTAAGTTCTACAGTAAAATAAAAACATTTGACAGAGTAAACAGATGATGATTTTCAAGAGTTTGAAAAATACATATATAGAATCTATTTGCATGACTGTGCAGGGTTTTAAAAGAATCACACTGTAACTGGACCTGGTACACACTGCACTTGTTACTACTGTAGATACCTTAACTTGGTTGAACATCAAGGATAAAGACCGAGTTTATCACCTACCAGAATGTATTGGTATGTTTTATTTCTTGTCACCGATTGGTCAATTTCTTTGATGATGATCTATCAAAATTATGAATATATGCACACTGAGACTGTCTTATTATAATTACTTTATTCCAGATTGTCAGCTGGAACTTGATATAGGAGTATGTCCCCCGGGCGGTGCTGAGGTACAACCACAACCACGGTTCTACTATAATACAGTGGACGGAGAATGCCAAGCCTTCGATTATAGCGGCTGCGGTGGAAATCTTAACAATTTTAATAATGTGAAAAAATGCAATGAACGGTGCGTATGTTCACAACGTTTCGACAATGGCACCGGGACGGAAAGTCTGAGGCGTTTCTTTTACAATAAAGCCACCGATAAATGTGAGCGCTTTTTTTTTCAGGAAGTGGCGGAAATGCAAATAATTTTGCCAAAAGGTTAGATTGTAACAAAGCTTGTGTTAACCCATTCAGTAGAGCTAAATGCAATAAGCGACCGGCCTGGGGAAATGCACGATGCAGTGGAGCTGAGGTATCAACTCAATACTACTACGATAATTTTTGTGATTGTTGTCGCCCTTTTATATATTCCGGGTGTGGAGGAAATGACAACAGATTCCCGTCCTTTACCGAATGCTTGAATGATTGTTCTTTGGTAGTAACCCCGCCTGCATCCACTACTGTACCTCCGATAACACCCCCGACAACAATACCGCCGACCCTGCCACCGACAAACCCACCCGTCCCCGGAATATGTTACCTGAGACCTAACTTTGGGAACTGTGTAGGAATTTCTTTACGATTTTACTACGATCCAAACGTTGGCGGTTGTCGATTGTTCTTATACTCAGGCTGCGGGGGAAACGAAAATAATTTTAGGTCGGTGAATGATTGCACACGCAGGTGTTCACTTTAGAAATTAAAACTGACATAGCCTTTATCCAGACAGTTGGTTGAACATTTTTATTGCCCAATAAAGTATTTTAACTTACCGTTTTATTGTCTATCAATGTTCACTTAAACCAATTCTATCCTACTATATGTAGGTGTGAAGATATGAACATATATCATCTCTAACCCCTGTATATTTGGAGATAGTATCACCTCTAACCCCTATATTTGTGGAGATATACTAAAGGTTAAAAGAAACGCATCGGGTATTTCCGCTGTATAATTTGTATACTGCACACTTGATTCTATATAATATTCCAGAGAAATCCCACGACGTTTAGTAAAAAAGGGGGTTTCAGCTAGTTAGAGAATGGATATAGCTGTGCTGTTGTAGACATTTTAATCACATCAGTCTTTATAACACGAAATTCCGAAATGATGAATTTCCGCTTTGAAAATTTGAGCCATTTCAGTACTGTAGTCCATGTAAAGTGATCGCAAAATGTCACATCCTAAGTCGGCTCATCTGCTTGAGACAAACGCGTATTTATATCAATAATGAAACTGTTTAGGGATAACATTTTGGTGTGTTGTGTGTTGTTTTAGTCTTGTTTCCGTAATTGGGGTGTTGTGTGTTGTTTTAGTCTTGTTTCCGTAATTGGGGTGTTGTGTGTGTTGTTTTAGTCTTGTTTCCGTAATTGGGGCGTTGTGTGTGTTGTTTTATTGTGTGTGTTGTTTTAGTCTTGTTTCCGTAATTGGAGCGTTGTGTTTGTTGTTTTAGTCTTGTTTCCGTAATTGGGGCGTTGTGTGTGTTGTAATTGGGGCGTTGTGTGTTTTATTTTATACCTCACTTCTCATGTTGTTTTGTTTAGGTTTACATTACTGTTATATATTACATATATATATACTGGACGAAAAAAAGTTAAGCAAGTTTTTGTTGCACCATGGAAATAATACATTTTTGGTGGTAAAATCAAGAAACTATTGCCACAGACAAAATATTTATTAAACACACATCAATAACAGACGAACATCTTAATGACGAAACAAATAAATGAACGTAAAGTCCCAAAATGTCAGTATATCTTGTATACAGTATTATTTCATCTAAAAAACTTGCTAAACTTTTTTCCCTCAGTATATATGGTTTAAAATCATACATCGTTATGTTATTATTTTGTTTGAACGTTATTGTTAATGAATTAAAATAAAGTTCTCACACAAAAATGTAGTTTATTAGTTGATTTATTGAACAGTCCGGTCACACACCCTATTCGACGGATAAAAAAGGTTAAACGCAAAGTTTTCCGCTGTGGCATTTCGAACACCGGCACAACCTCCTGGTTTCGAGGCATGCACGCCACCGGTACCTTCGGACAGTCAGGTCGTAAGCAGGTTGAGATAAACATTATCAAACAATATTGTTAGCACCATGCTTTTGATGTTTATTTTTGTATTTAAGTCTCACCTCCATGTATACAAATTAAAATAACACAAATATTAAAAACAATATTCAAAACTGTAAATGAATAAATAAGAGAGCTCTTTATGGAGCTATGTGAGACTATTTCAAGATGAAATTACCTGTTATAAACATACATTATCAATATAGAACGTAATATAAAACAGCTTGCGATCAATATTTAAGTAAAAAATAAAATTATCTGTTATGCTTTTGATAATATGTCATTCAACACGTCATTACATTAATGAGCATGTCTGAGGTCGTTGATTATGGTTTTGAAATTTGTAGTACTTTCTTATCTTCATTTGCACTACTTCTTATCTTCATTTGAACTACTTTCTTATCTTCATTTGAACTACTTTATTATCTGCATATATACAGCTGAATACTGACCTCTCACAATTGGGTCCCGTTAATTACATCGAATAAGATATATCATATGTATGACACTATTTTTAATATTTTTTTCTCTTTCTGGAAATTGTTAAAGTGCTGCTAGAATACGGTAATTATGTAATATGAATATGTAATTAGCTAATATGCTATGGACGTAAAGTGATCAAGCATCGCGTCAAGACAGTTCATTAACATGATCTGGTTTATGTTAAATATAAATCGAGCACATGAGAGTTATCATATAACATAAAAACAACTATTTATTACATAACTGTCATAAATTTACATTGAACTATGAATGACGTAATTTTAGTATCACTAGTGATGATATAACTTTGCCGGAATATTTGTTAAAAAACACACTGGTTTAAAGTTTTTTTGTTTTTTTTAATTTCTTCCTTTACGTAAAGTTTTATAATAAACATTATAATTAACAGCATAAATTTGATACTGAATTAATGTCACTCGAGGAAAAACATGGTAATTTCGTTAAAAAAACTTGTTCTTCGAACTCATTTTTTTTAACCAAATTACCACTTTTTTCCCTCGTGACATAAATTCAGTATCAAATGTATGCTGTTAGTTATTCTCTATATATTAACCGACATTGTAAGCAAAAAACATAAATGTGACAAATCCAACGTACTACACAACGGCGACATCTTACGTTTTATCTTAACTAATTAAAACTATTTCTTAAAGCTGCATTAGCCGTAACCTTTAGGTTATAAAACGGAATTCAAAAGCAAAAGAACACTTTGCGGGATGGCACTCCAAGCTCACACTAGAGCAAGACAGGACAGTTATGTAATGCAAGACAATTGTAATCAAAAGCTAATCCTAAATCGGATATCACGTTAGCAACAAAAATGTAAATAATGCGGTCCCAGCTATGTTTATAAACAATATGTGAAATAATTAGCTTTTTCTCAATTACAAATTAATTTCTACATACTTATTTGAGTCTGTGTTCATGATTCCGCTTATACATTTTCCTGAATAGTACCCAGACAGTTATATGCGTATCCTCAATATTAATATGCTTTTCTTACGGACTGTGCCCCTTTAAGATCGCGCATAGCACTGTGAAATATAATGTGTACTATTGCAGCCTTGTTGCTACCCTGCACAGATTTTGGACGCGTGTAAAGCATTTCAGAAAAGGCTTATCATTTAAACATTAGACAATCGTGCTAAAAATGATATGTGTAGTTTTACCCAATACATGTTAATAGTTATGTTTCAGCTTAAAATATCATTTTGGAAATGATTTTTGAAGATGCATTTGAATCACTTTGTTTTATTATTTTACCATAAATAGTGCAATGTTAAATATATCATTAAGTTTTACGGTTATTATGGCATTGTTTAAATGCTGAGTGTTTCCAACGCCTAACACTAAGTAAGCCATTGGATCATCCTTGGTACCTTTTACGGTGATTTTCAGTGAGTAATGATGTATACAAGTATACAAGAGAGTTTTTTTTTTATACGCATTTACAAGCTCCGTTTACTTTCAATGTAACTGTAGCCACGCTAAATGTGAAAATTCTGCTAAATGTAAAAACTTCCGCTAAATGTTAAAGCTCCGCTAAATGTAAAAAAACTTCCTCTAAATGTAAAAACTTCCGCTAAATGTAAAAAATTACTAAACGCTAAATGTTATAAATTTTAACATATAGCGTTTAGTGGAATCCGTTAACCGCTAAACGTTAAAAGTCACTAAAGTGTCTGAAATAAGTGATGGCATGAGCAGTCTGCTTTAATCGACTCATTTGTTTGAAATAATTACATATTTATCATAGAATATTTTTAACATTTAGCGGAAGTTTTTACATTTAGCGGAATTTTCACATTTAGCGGTGCTACAGTAACATTAAACGTCAATATGCGCCAATATTGACGTCAGTATTCGCCAATATTGACGTGTTCATATTGACGTGTTGTAAAATCATTGTACTGGAACTACTATTGTGCATACTGTTATTGTACAGTCCGAAGTTCATGTTGCAGGAAGTTTGTCATGTGATGTAAACATTATAGTATTTTTTGTTTCATTGTGAAAATTTCCCACGATGTTGCGACAGTATGTTTGTTTCAAAAAATCTTTTTGATGAAAATGAAATGTTAAAACCTATTGTTTTGTTCTAACTATTCGTTTTTATATTAAAAATGCGTATGCGGCAATAAAAAGGTGTTTTTATATTTTATTGGGATATATGCACTCGTCATCCTAAAGTCGCGCTTTATTATTACGCGGAAGAACTCGTACATGTATTATAATACACATTTAATGACCTATATATATATATAGAACAATATATATCTAAATCACATTATCGGCAACAGTTCGACATTCATGAGTTCAAATAGTTTATAAACGAGCATACACTAGTTATTAAATAGATAAAAGGAAAATTAAAATGTACGAATAAAACTAATACGCGAACAAACATGTGAGAAAGAAAACAGTTTCCTACCTTTCAGACCATTCCAATTTGACTCTGTAAGCATAAATAAATATTTTATAATATTATTACTCCATTACGGACTTCAATATTCCATTAAGTCTGATTTCTGTCCTAGTTTTACAAATGTGCTTAATGAATGTATATTCTTTTACATAATGGTACATTTTACAATTGCTTTTCAGTAACTTTCATGTATCATGGTGACAATTTTAAACTACTAGAAATTCATAAAAAATAATAATAAAGAAAAGGTGTTTTAGACTTCTCTCACTGTTAATTATAGGTACATTTCAACAAAGAATTAAGATTCTACATACATATTTAGACCATAATAAACCCTCCTGTTATACTGGTTTCAATTAAGGAATAATTTCAACCAATTGTACATTGTATATTGTTTTCTTAGCTCAAACAATGCATGTTTTTTACAACTTGTTTATGAACTTGAAGTATCTTGGAATCTTCTCTATAATACAAATTAAACGTATACAAGAAAGACCACACTGCCTGTAAACCGTTCAGAACGGCATTTGTTAAAAGTATAACATTTATTTGGCGGTCTTAACAAGTCGATCTCGATCAAAATCATACTCGGGCAATGCTTGTATTTATAAACAACGTTTACATTGAGATCACAAATAATCTGAATAAAATCAAAAATCAGATTGCCTTAATCCTCCTGTTTTGCCTCCGAAATTTAATATTATCGTTTATTTATTACATCAAATTGAAAAACGCTATTACACATGTATTTTGTTTTCTTTCTTCATAATACAAAATTAATCAAAAGCAAAATCACTCCAAATAAACATGATAAACTTAAGCAATAATTGCAATACTTACGATCTCTGTCAAAAATGAAAGCCTGGCAAACAGCCGGAATGGCAAGAGCGAGTATCACCTTGACTAACATCCTGAATATACAACCCTGGTGGTTAAATCGGTGCAGACAGGCCCTATTTATACCAACTTTCGCTTAGTTCAAGGATCGCCCGAATTGTTATGTTGCCATCGGTAGATAAGTGTTGTAGGTCACAATCTGACGTTGTTCTAGATAACTGTAAAATATGCTATCCATGCATATCATGAGCGTAGCTAGGTAGTTGTAAACGTTTACGTAAAAGACACATTATGCTATTGGCGTCCCCGCCCGGCGTGTTTTTGTTTGTATTTATAGATTTTCTGTGGTGCATTTTGGTAGTATTTAAATATCTATGTTGATGCTGAAATTTTGCTGATTTAGCATGATTTTTTTCGAATTTGCATGGCAAATTTTGCAATCAATATGTACGCATCTACGTTCAGATAGCTACGCCTATGTATATTATGTATTAAGGATGCACTCAAAGTCCCTGTTATCTTTGCTTAATGTCCTTTTCTGTCACGTTATTTTTCTTAACCTTTGAGATATAAATGCTAAATTAGACAAATGGAGATTAAATGATGAGATCGGCATACATTGGTATTGGACAGAGTCGTGAGAGTTAAACTATACTTAAACATATGGAATATACTACAGGTCTCGTTGCCCGACGCCATTTTACGCCTCTCTAGCGGATGGCATTGTTTATTCCCGGTCTAGAAAACTGCTGTGTCTGACCCAGTTTACGGCAGTCTTTGAAAGATTTTAAATTAAATTATTAAATTATTTGTAACACGGTCAACATGGTTTACAATTGCTTTACTATAATTATAAATGTTGTGGTTATACTATTCATTTGTTTTATTAGATCGTTGAAAGTGATCAGATTTTCATACCTTGTATTAATAAAATATAACAGTCATTTAATAGATATACCAACGACAAGAACTTGGTGTTTTTAAATCTACATGACGTATACACCATCTGTTAAAGTCGCAGGGCACAACGAAGTGTAACATTTATAAGTTTGACAATTGTGTTTATACACATTCGGTCTTGTTCCCGCACAATATCAATGAAAATATGTCATATGTTTAAATACCTTGATGACACCAATAGAGTCTACTATTTCCAGTTAAAAGTTAAGATTAAAATTAAAAAGTTCAAATGTTCGGGCGTGCCTGTGATATTTTGTATCACAGTTTTCTTGTCGTTTTCGCCAGAGACTGTAGATAGACGTTTCTTGCATACCGGACAAGGATATCCGCCATTTTGCCGGGGCTAGATATTTCCATCTCACCCTAGGGTCGAGACAGAATTCACGCGCGCCAACATCTGGTATGCAGAAAAAAAATGCAAAACGTTAGTAGCTGGCGGTGTCAACGCAAAACATGTCTCTGATATGCAAGAAAAAGAATCTATCATGGGTGTTCGGTTCAGATAGAGAATTTCAACCCTCTGTAATGAGTGTGAAGTTAGCTCTGCGTTCTACCTTCTCCGCTCTACATTTAAATTTAGTTCTCCGTTCAACATTCGACCCCAGTTCTCCGTTCGACATTCGACTCCAGTTCTCCGTTCTACATTCGACTCCAGTTCTCCGTTCTACATTCGACTCCAGGTCTCCGTTCTACATTCGACTCCAGTTCTCCGTTCTACATTCAACTTGAGTTCTCTGTTCTACATTCGACTCCAGTTCTCCGTTCGACATTCAACTTGAGTTCTCCGGTCTACATTCGACTCCAGTTATCCGTTCTACATTCGACTGCAGTTCTCCGTTCTACATTCAACTTGAGTTCTCCGTTCTACATTCGACTCCAGTTCTCCTTTCGACATTCAACTTCAGTTCTCCGTTCTACATTCGACTTGAGTTCTCCGTTCTACATTCAACCTGAGTTCTCCGTTCTACATTCGACTCCAGTTCTCACATTCAACTTGAGTTCTCCGTTCTACATTCGACTCCAGTTCTACGTTCTACATTCATCTTGAGTTCTCCGTTCTACATTCGACTCCAGTTCTCCGTTCGACATTCAACTTCAGTTCTCCGTTCTACATTCCCTTTGAGTTCTCCGTTCTACATATAACTTGAGTTCTCCGTTCTACATTAGGCTCCAGTTCTCCGTTCTACATTCATCTTGAGTTCTCCGTTCTACATTCGACTCCAGTTCTCTGTCCGACATTCAACTTCAGTTCTCCGTTCTACATTCGACTCCAGTTCTCCGTTATACATTCAACTTGAGTTCTCCGTTCTACATTCGACTTGAGTTCTCCGTTCTTTATTCGAACCGAGTTCTCCGTCCTACATTCGACTCCAGTTCTACGTTCTACATTCATATTCAGTTCTCCGTTCTACATTCAACTCCAGTTCTCCGTTCTATATTCAACTTTAATTCTCCGTTCTACATTCGACTCCAGTTCTCCGTTCGACATTCAACTTAAGTTCTTCGTTCTACGTTCGACTTGAGTTCTCCGTTCTACATTCAACTTGAGTTCTCCGTTCTACATTCGACTCCAGTTCTCCGTTCTACATTCAACTTGAGCTCTCCGTTCTACATTCAACTTGAGTTCTCCGTTCTACGTTCAACATGAGTTCTCCGTTCTACATTCGATTCCAGTTCTCCGTTCTACATTCAACTTGAGTTCTCCGTTCTACATTCGAATTGACTTCTCCGTTCTACATTCGAATTGAGTTCTCCGTTATAAATTCGAACCCAGTTGTCCGTTCTACATTCGAACCCAGTCCTCCGTTCTACATTCAACTTCAGTTTTCCGTTCTACATTCAACTTCAGTTCTCCGTTCTACATTCGACTTGAGTTCTCCGTTCTACATTCGACTTGAGTTCTCCGTTCTACATTCAACTTCAGTTCTCCGTTCTACATTCAACTTGAGTTCTCCGTTCTACATTCGACTTGAGTTCTCCGTTCTACATTCGACTTGAGTTCTATGTCGATGGTCGATGGTAAGATTCGATGGTAACATGGCCCTAACAGAAACCGTACCTTCGACATCATATGTGAATAAGTTTTGTACCCTAGGAATTTAGTGGCGACGCAGTAGAAGCTCAACATATCGATAAACTAGTCCCATAGTGATATTTAAATATTTAATTACTGTATTTAATAGTATATTTCTTGTTCATTTTTAATTAATGCCACATCTAATATATTACCGTCCTCTTATATATGCATATGCGTATGCGTAAAAATACAAGGAAGTTGACAATGAAACGCACTGTATGCGTATGAGTGAATTTGGCTCCGCGTTCTGCATTCTGCGTTCAACATTAGATTCCAGTTTTGCCTTCAACATTTGGACACAGTTCTGCGTTCAACATTCGAAGCCAGTACTGCGTTCAACATTTGAAGCCAGTTCTGCTTTGAACATTTGGACCAAGTTTAGCATCTTAATAATGTTTCTTCCGTAACGAAAGCATTATAAAATGCAACTGAGTCGATTAAAGCAGTACTGTTCATATCATTACATATTTCAGATAACTTTGTTGACTTTTAACATTTAGCGGTTAACGGATTCCACGAAACGCTAAATGTTAAATTGTATAACATTAAACGTTTAGTATTTTTTAACATTTAGAGGAAGTTTTAACATTTAGCGGAATATTAACATTTAGCGGTGCTACACAGAGTTAGAATTCGTACACATACAGTTCATATTGGATTATAGCAAAACGTTACAGTACATACACATGAGGTAACATTAATGACAATCAGTTTGTTATATTAGTGACAATTGTTTGAACATATGAATATTTAGTCATGTTTAAGTAATGATTTGTAGGATGCAACAAGATGTTTTAGTTTGCCATTTCTATTTAACATGTTATTGTTTGAGACAATTCAAGTAGTGTTTAGGACAAGGTAATACTAAATCTGTTTATTTTGTTTAAGTTGATTTTAACAATGATAAAGAGCCAATTATCCCAATATTTAGTTTTGATGTAAAAAAAAACAGTAATCTATGAGTCACATTAGTATGATATTTTACTTTATACATTATTGGGTTTCACCGTTTATGAATTAATCAAACAAGTTCAATAACATCAGTTACCCGCAAAGGCTTTACCGGATTGTTGTGGTGTTACAGGCACATGGCAAGGGTTGTGCTGTGTTTGCATCTTTTAAATTGTGACTATTCACATACTCATTTATGCTTTTATTATAATAAAATTCAGTTTGACGCATATTCGTTTTTTCAATTTTGTACCATATCTGACCCCTCTTTTTCTGAAAATGACCCTTATAATGGCTAAAGCATTTTCACTTTTCGGGCGGGTATTCCCCAAAGATCGCCGAGGTGGATTTAGGGTTGTAGCAATGCATCGCCAAATTAAAAAACAAGACCGTCAGTTATATAAAAGTAAAAACATTCGTCGTCAAAAGTAAAACATATGTCAAAACGTCAAAAAAAAACAACACTTCGATAAATGTTACACTAAAAAGGTATCTTGCTAAAAGTCAAGACAAGAACATGCATATGCATCAATAAGCACACGAGCAACAAATAAAAAACTGTTTTTCTTCGTTATTACATTATTTAAGAGTATTGCGATTCATCAACATATAACAGAGTTTTGACTTTAACACCATGTTTTCGTATCTAAAGTATATAAACACAAATATAGTTTTCAACAGCTTACTGATTAACACTCTTAAAGAACCGCTTTCGATGCACCATGCAAGTACATCAGATGAATTAGCAGTAATTTAACCTTCGACGTCGGAAGCGTAATTTTGAAACGGTGCTTCAATAAACAATTTATGCATTGGGTGTTTAACGGCTGCTCAACACAGCATATGTTTAAAGTTCCACACCGACCAGTGTTCTTTTCACAACTGTATATTTTTAAATATTCTACAAACAGTCCTCAATGAAGGGAAGTAGTATTACTAAGTACTGAAAAAGGTATCCGCTGGAAGCAACAAACACGTTCAAGAGAAAAAAAAGTGGCAGACTCGGTTTTATTAAGATTGATCATGAAAGGTAAATACGGTGCAACACCTCTCAAGCTCCACAGCACCGGTTAAACCGGTATTCTACTTTAACGTCACAGAGATTGGGTTTCATTTAAAACTAAAAATGCAAAAGGAAGATTTTATTAGAGTCTTGTCAATAGCTACTCCAAATATAGAACGGAGAACTACAGCTGAATGTAAAACGGAGAACTGAAGTTGAATGTAGAACGGAGAACTAGAGTCGAATGTAGAACAAAGAAGTAGAGTCGAATGTTGAACGGAGAACTCAAGTTGAATGTAGAACAGAGAACTTGAGTCGAATGTAGAACGGAAAACTGGGTTCGAATGAAGAACGGAGAACTATGTTCGAATGTAGAACGGAGAACTCAAGTCGAATGTAGAACGGAGAACTCAGGTCGAATGTAGAACGGAAAACTCAAGTTGAATGTTGACCGGAGAAATGGAGTCGAATGCAGAACGGAGAACTGGAGTCGAATTTAAAACGGAGAACTGGAGTCGAATGCAGAACGGAGAACTCAACGGAGAACTGAAGTTGAATGTAGAACAGAGAACTGCAGTTGAATGTAGAACGGAGAACTCAAGTTGAATGTAGAACGGAGAAATGGAGTCGAATGCAGAACGGAGAATTCAAGATGAATGTAGAACGGAGAACTGGAGTCGAATGCAGAACGGAGAACTCAACGAGAATGTAGAACGTCGAATGTGTCTACAGAAACCTAATAAAATATACAGAAGGAAAAAAGAAAAGCGACACTGGAATTTCCGCTATGTATTGTATATACTGCACACTTAATTCCACATAATATTATTCCAAAGAAATCCCAAGATGTTTTGTAAAAAAAAACTTGCAGTTAGTTAGAGAAAGGACACAACTCAACTGCGATGTTATAGGCGTTTTAATCACAGTACACTTTTTAACAAGAAATTCGTAATTGTTACAATTCCTACAGTATGAGGCGCAATACTGTATAGTGATATTAATTTAAACATTCCTCTTTGAAAAATTGAGCCATTTCAGTACTGTGTTTAACGTAAAGAGTTTGCAAAACGTTGCAACCTAAGTTTGCTCACAGGCTTGAACCAAACGTGTACTCTGTCAATATTGAAACTTTGAAGGAATACTATTTGCTGTGTTACGTGTTGTTTCAGTGTTTTTTTCCGAAAGGAAAGGTCTTACGCAGCCATGCACCATTCGATTAACAGCAGCATATTCTACATACAATATATAGCGAAAATTCCCGTTTCGCGTTTCTTTTCCCCTTCAGTATAGTTTATCATATTCTAGTTACGGCATTGGTTTGTTTGATTTTACCTCAGATAAAACATGAAAACTGTATCAGTATTGCTTTATTATATAATAGTACATAGCAACAACTATTCAGAAAATATTTTAGTGATTCACGATGTCAGTGAATTATTATTAATGATAAGATGAAATTAAGAAACATGTTTACGTAGATACCACTGGATTGTTATTCTGTGGTAAATATAGTACATATATACATCTTGTTTGTATTTCTATTTGAAGTCTGATTTGAACAAAACTTGCATTGAAACAGTCTGCTGAGAACCGAAAAAAAAAAGTTAAAAGTTGTGTTATTTGATGAAAACAAACATATTTTTAGACATTTTTGCTCTGCGATATTTTTTTCAGAAACGGAGAACTAGGTTCGAATGTAGAACGGAGAACTAGGTTCGAATGTAGAACGGAGAACTCAAGATGAATGTAGAACGGAGAACTGCAGTTGAATGTCGAACGGAGAACTCAGTTTGAATGTAGAACGGAGAACGTAGAACGCAGAGCCAACTTCACACACATCCCTCTGTATAAGTGTTTTAATCGGAACCTCGGCAGAGACTCGGTTCTGATAAAAACACTTATACCTCGGGTTGGAATTCCGTATCTTCACCGGATACCTATGAAAGATTCTTATAATATTAAACAGGTCCTGTTTTCGCTGAGGGATTGAACGCATTCTGTGTCATGAGTCGGTGGGACAAGTCTATTTTCCCTTTATATGTACCCATTTGTATGTCGACTATGCATTCGATATGAATGAAATACATTCGATAGGAATGAAGTATATATCAAATTCCTCTTTCTCCCTCTTTTTTTGTCATACTTTGAGGGTCGTTTAAACCGAATTATTGTTTAATCGGCTCAAAATATCGATCTGCATTTATCAACTCGTAAACAATTAATAGTTACTGATAACCTTATTAAAAGCACAGACACACAAATGAGAAAAATGGTCCTATAGAAATCACAGCACATAAAAATAATGGCCTCGTAAGTCCTCACTGCACCACAAGCAAAGGGCCACACAAAGAGTGGGGAAGACACAGGGTATGACTTTGAACGGTCTGTTGGCAATATGACCCACAACCTGTGTTACAAATGCATATTGTGTTGTTATCAGGACACATTAGTCATCAGCCATTGGTTGTAATTAGTTTCGACTCTCAACACTTTTATATTTGTGGTTTGCATACTTTGCTTCTATTCATTTCTTTTTTGCAGCTTGGTTTTGGATGAATCTACTCTTTGAATGTTCTTTCTTTCGGTACAGCCAACGGTCCTTTCTGAGCATATCAGTATACTTATAACGAAAGGAAGGGTGACAAGGCATGTTAAACTATTTTACACATATCCAAATATCAAACAGCAAAACAAAAAAAAAAACAGCAAAACAAAAAAAATATAAAAAAAATGTATATATTTGTTTGTCTGCTGACTGTGTCACCGATTAAAACTACACGAGATGTAGGTCAGAGGTTTATGTTCGACTTGTGTATCGTCATTTTGCTTTACATGTCGGCTCACTTTTAGATACATGCCTGTACAGTGGGGGTGGAGGGGGTGGGTGGGGTTTGGGGGTAGAGGATTATGGCGTTGCTTAGGAAGCGCTGTTGGTTAAATGTGTACAAAATGACGGAAAAACAAGACGAAACGTTACCCAGGTGAGTCAATATGTTCGTATTTGGCCATTTACTGTCGTGCTTTGAAACTATCAATGTGTGCATAAGTCGTTAATCTTGATAGCTAAATTATCTGCAGTACTAAACGAGTTATTGAAGGACAACCACAGTTAATTATCAGCATACATTTCAATAATGAAATAAACATTATTGCAATACGTTTTCACCATTTAATCGCGAATATAAAGAAACTGCTACAGACATTACTTCCAGGTCGCTACCATGATGATTATTAAAAAAAAACTGTATAGAATTTGGTATATGGCGTGTGCTGTACGGATCAAAAGAAAATATGGCGCTAAAGAGACCGTAAACAGCCGCAACTTACGTGGCTGTAGCAACATACGGTGCTGTATCAGCGGACAATTTTCATTGGGATTTTATTACGTAGTGACAACAAGAAAACTATGATTTAAAAATCGAACAGGAAAAGTAGCATTCAAGGACGACAGTTAACCACAAACACACGCAGAAACAAATAACAACTTTAAAGATGAATAAAAAGCAAGGTAATGCATCTCAAACACAAAAGGGTTGACAATAGGGCTACCGCCCTGGAACGGTCAGTGACAAAAAAAGGTCGCTGAGGGTTTAAACCAGGTATAAATCAGGTTCTATGATGCGCCAAACCCCACTCATAAACTAATATCATCCCAATAAACAGTATGAATAAAGATAAAGATATCCCCAAAAGGTTATAAGCTCTAACAAACAAGGCAGCATTATAGGCAATATAAGTAAAACACAAAGATGCTCGTGTATATATAAATACAAATAAAAACAATAGCCTAGAAAGCAACAAAGACGGTACTCAATTACTTGGCAGAAGCCAGATGAAGAGAATACACCATTGAGGGCACGTCAAGACAAGATTGCAGACACACATCAACCGTTACCGTCCTTTTCGGCTTTAGGTAGGGTGACGTGCGTGAAGCCCCTCTCGTGCCCGCTAGCACAGGCATGAAAGGTATTGTCTACTGGTGTGTTAGCTGTTTGGTTCAGTATAATATAAAAAGAGAAGCCTAGAAAGACACAACGTAAACTACTCAATGACTTGGCAAAGGCCAGAGCAACAAGAGAACAAACCGTTAAGGGTACAAGACAAGAATAAAGACAAACACCAAACGCAACCGTCCTATAAGGATTTAGGCAGACGTCATCCAGACGTCATCATAGGGTCCACAATCTGTCCGATCATTTCACAATCAAAGAGGAAAGTATAGCGGCGAACTGTATTGGGAAACAACTAAAAAGCACAGATATATTTTTACTGGGATTATTAGATAAAGAAAGTGAAAATAAAGAATAAAGAAGCCATCTAGATGTTTCATACCTAACTAATAAACTATCAATCCTTGGCGTATTTCCGTTGCATTGTGCATACGAGTACAAGACATAAAAATAAAGACAATCTTCCAATTTAGTTGTTTTTTATTTGTTTCTTTAATTAGTTTCATTATGCAAATCTGATCACTTCCCACTGTCTTATCTGAATAAAAGAATGAACACAATCACTACAAGAGTTATAAACATGATAAATAAAGAAGAAAACATCAAAACAATATATGAAGACAATATCCGTGGGTAAACAAATGGTGTTAGAAACATTTGACACATTACTCTTTCGTATCCCAAATCGACAGCGAGCTACTTCATAAGTTAGACATGTTTTGGCATCCAGTTTGGTATACTCGAATGGCCCAAGGCTTTACTCACAAAGAGACACATGACACTATAATGTGAGAGTGAGTTTTTTATTCCTGCTCCTGTACTATCAGGAGTACCTCAAGACACTATTTTGAAACCGCTCTTATTCGTATGGCATATCAACGACTTGTCTGATACTGTACACTCCGAAGCACGACTATTTGTGGACGGTTGCCTTTTGTACAGATCTATCAGACATAGTTAGACCACAAACTACTACTGGACGGCGTATCCTCTCTAGAAAAATAAGGCATGAGATTCAGCACCAGCAAATGGTACCTCTTGAGAATCAACAACAAATCTAGGCACATCTATTAACTAAATGCATGTGTGCTGTATAACTTGGAGTAAACATTTCAGAGGACCTCAAGTGTGGACCCCCTATTACAACAATTGGAAAGAAAGCAAACTCCATAGTATGCTTCTTGAGAAGGATTATCAGACTTTGGCCCAAAACATGCGTACATCAGTGATAGAATATGTCTTGATTGTTTGGGATTCCTACTTCTCCAAGACATCAATGTGCTAGACCAGATCCAAAATCAGGCTGCTAGATTTTTCTCCGGGTCTACAAGACCCTGGACGGATGGTGCGTGTTTATGATGCTGGTAGAGCTGGACAATACAAACGTAGTGAACTGAACAGACTTGTGTTCTACTAGAAAGGGGTCGGATGTTTGGTACATGCTATACTCCTCGGGAGTGTTCAATGCCAGTCATGACCGAAACGTTCTATAAATGCAAAACAAAATACTACAAAGCAAACAATATCAATGACAAGCAATAATATATGTTTTTTAAGAGAAACAATGTAACACAAAACATTTCAAACTCTCTTTCTTTATTAAAGCTTCGGTGAAGTTGGCAACTAAGTAATAGTGTAGTCAGTGCACATGCAGTACCGGGCTTTCAAACAGCCCTCAAAGCCTGTTACTAAACATTTACAATTTGCGTATGCTGAAACAAGCCCTGTGTAGCATTTATCCAAATCGAGATCAATTCATGAATCAATCTGGTCGCCCAATAACCGTCTTCATAAATGAAGAAAAAATTGTTGCTCACGACATCGTCTGTCAAATGTTGTGATCCGCCATTCTGAACACATTCAACCAATAGCGCTGCCTAAGCAGCGCCATAAACCTCTACACGTTCACCCCCCTGTACAGGCATATATCTAAAAGTGAGCCGATGTAACGTCAAGACATGTAAAGCAAAATAACGAAATAAACCTCTGACCTACATCTCGTGTAGTTTTAATCGGTGGCACAGTCCAGCAGACAAACAAATATATACATACTTTTTTGATTTTCTTTTTGTTATTTTTGTTTTTGCTTTTTTTGTTTTTTTGTTTTGCTGTTTGATATTTGGATATGTGTAAAATAGTTTAACATGCCTTGTCACCCTTCCTTTCGTTATAAGTATACTGATATGCTCAGAAAAAGACCATTGGCTGTACCGTAGAATGGTTGCCTTTCTTAGATGAACTATGAGGGATAGGATATTTCATCTACCGCAGGGGCGGATCCAGGAGTTCAGGTTAGGGGGGGGGGGGGGGGGGGGGGGGGGGGGGGGGGGGGGGGGGGGCGTAAGATTTTGGTAAATTTTCGGGTCCGTTTCTAGACCTCATAAAACGGTTGCGGTAGTGCATTGATAGGGTAAAAAATTCCGTTTTCAAATAAAAGGAATTATCAATGTGTTAATTAAACCACTCATTTGGCATTATGCGTCGAGCGAGCGTAGCGATCGAAAAAAATTGTTTTACTGAGGGCGTGCATCGAAATTGTTTGATATTTTTATCTACAGTAACATAACATGGACATACCATGTATGAATAAAAAAAGTCCGTTTTCAAATAAAATGATTTAACAATGTGTTAATTAACAGTCATTAGACCATTATGCGTCGAGCGAGAGCGAAGCGAGCGAAAAAAAAAATTATACTGAGGGCGTGCATCGAAATTGTTTGATATTTTATCTACAGTAACATGGACATACATGTATGAATAAAAAAAAGTCCGTTTTCAAATAAAAGGATTTAAACAATGTGTTAATTAAACCACTCAGTCATTATGCGTAGAGCGAGCGAAGCGAGCGAGAATTTTTTTTATACTGAGGGCGTGCATCGAAATTGTTTGATATTTTATCTACAGTAACATGAACATACATTTATGAATAAAAAAGTCCGTTTTTAAATAAAAGGTTTTAACAATTTTGTTAATTAAACCACTCATTAGCCATTATGCGTCAAGCGAGCGAAGCGAGAAAAAAAAATACTGAGGGCGTGCATCGAAATTGTTTGATATTTTATCTACAGTAACATGGACATGTATGAGATAAAAACAAGTCCGTTTTCAATAAAAGGATTTAACAATGTGTTAATTAAACCACTCATTAGTCATTATGCGTAGAGCGAGCGAAGCGAGTGAGAAATGTTTTAATACTGAGGGCATGCATCGATATTGTTTGATATTATATCTACAGTAACATGGACATACATGTATGATCCGGAATTTGCGCCCCCCCCCCCCCCCCCTGGATCCGCTAGTGTACCGGAATCCGGTTGGGGCATTTCCTTTGTGTAAGTCAATGCTCTTAGATAACGCCGGGTGTCCTGTAAACAACATATTAAGGGATCTTATTCATCTTTAGCTCTACAGGCCGGAGGCTTATATGATGGCAAATTGTCCGTCGTCGTTTGTCGTTTTTGCCAGGGTCTTTATATTAATGACATCTCGGACAAGTTCGAAAACCACCCAGATTGGATTAGTTAGTGCCCTTGATTTGCTGGAAAAATGCCATATTCTGCCATATGAACACTACCACATTCATTTAGTATTTGATCTTTGCCAAAATTGTGTCAGATTGTTAATATCAATGAACCATGTGAAAGCTCGGACAATTTCGAAAAACAGCCGAATCGGCAATATGCTAAATTAGGAGCCTGGGGTCATGGGTGGTGCAGCATTTTGACTCCGCCCACTGGGCCCCATTGGGGGTAATCGGGTCACAAATCACAAAAAAGCATAACTGTTCCAAATATGAATGGGTTTGATTTTAATTGTTGTTTGGAAATTTAGGACTCGAGGCACGACATATTCAAACGGAGTTTGTCCTCCTGCTTAAATGGGCCCCCTGCAGGGGTACAACTTGGGACCTTGCAGGTAATTTACTCTTACAGTTACAGGGTTTCGGCCGAGTGACGCTAACTCCTTCTCTACCCTTTGAGATCACAAGTTCATCTTAGTTAGGATGTGTAGATGCGCAATAAAGTCGCAGATGTTAGCTCTGCCCAATGGGGCCCCTTGGGGTTAATTGGGTAAAAAAATCACAAACAATGCTCACCTTGTCCAAATGTGAATGGGATTCTAGTTTGGTATGGTCATTTAGGGACTCGTAAACACAACAAATTTAAAACAGATTTTGACATGCTGCATAAAAGTGCCCCTCTACAGGGTTACAACTTGTGGAACTTGCAGTAATTTACTATTACAGAGTTGTCGCCTTGTGGCACAAATGTCCTTCTATCCCATTTGAGATGTCAAGTTCATGCGTGGTTTTTCTTATTTAAGTATGTGTAGATGCAAAATAAAATTTCAATCCACTGCGCCCCGCTAGGGGATAATCCGGTATATTCTTTTTTTTATAACTTTCTTGTCCAAATGTGATTCTATTTTGATATGTTCATTTAGGGATTCGAATCAAAAACATAAATAAAACGGGGTTTAGTCCTCCTGCGTATAGAGACCCCATGGGTACAACTTATGGAACTTGCAGTAACATATGTTTGACTGCCATTTTGATCAATGCAGGGCAAAGGGTTTTGTCATAATATCTACAACATCATAAGTCCTACAACAACTAATCCCCTCCCTCACCCATCTGCAGACTCCATAAAGCCAGTAGAGCGTTACATGCCCTCTTGGGCCTTATCTTTAATCAATGCAATGCCTACGAAGCTAGGATGAAACAGACATATAAGGGATAGTTAATGCATACCACTAAATAATCAGTAATAGGAACGATAACCGAAGAGACGATATAGAAAACATGTCGTTTTTTTTATTATTTCCCTTGATATTTTACAGAACGTGCTCCAGCCTTAATTCCATAAAGCGATGGGAAAGCTTATATTAACACAATTTTATAATGGATATGTCAACAATAAAACATATTTAAAACATGTTTTACTGAAAAAATGCGATAACCTTTTTAAAATTACCTGCAATGTTTTAATTTTACAATATGCAACATTTTAAAGCCGAAATTAAAGTTTTATTTCATACCCCAGCCAACCCCGTTTTCTCTTCTTGAAGAAGGGGTGTTGGATGGGGTATGAAAGTTAATACTCAAACCACGTAATGGGCGTAAGGACTTGTTTTGTATTATACGGTAAATACAGTGTAACTTTCTCACAAAACAAATCTAAGTAATGAAGAGTTACTTATTAAGTCAACCTTTTAGATGTTCACTCCCGAATGGTTGATACAGTGAATATGGCACATTCAACAGGGTTTGATCAAAGGAGAAACATACAAATACAGAAGCACTGAATTACCTTAAAATCTAATTTAAATTTCAACACACACATTGAGCCGTAATTTCTGATCAAAAGTGAGATTTACAAATAATAATTATATCCATCATACAATATATAACACAAGTATGCTTACTTTCATTCGACCGTCACTTGCTTTGCTTAATAAGTTGTGCTATTTCTGCTTTGAGGTCTTAAAATATTATCTATCAATTAATAATTGAATGCTAATTTATAACAAATGGTACACATGTTAAGGTTAAATCTCAATGCCAAAGGGTACAAACTATGACAAGGCATATAATAATGACATATGTTTTTTTTCTATATTTCATGAATAAAATGAATTTTAGCCTGAAGTCTAAATTTAATTATATCTTGATTGAACACATCGCCATTTGTTGTATATAAATCAGTCGTGGACACATCAGCAGTTAAATAATTTATTTATTTAATTAACTTTAAACAAACAGTAAGCTGTAAATCTAATTATTAAGTAGATATGATCAAATATTAGATCCTTAAGATATATCAACTTTCCTAAACGTGATATACTACTACCAATGCTGTTAATAACTATATTTGCGTAAACTTGTAACTTGTAGTTAAACGTATATATTTGTACAATGAATCTATTCAAAAACGGTTAAGATAACTACTAAGTCATATTGCCTCTTGGCCGTTCCAAGTCGCCATAGTTGGTCATATTGCCTCTTGGCCGTTCCAAGTCGCCATAGTAGGTTATATTGCCTCTTGGCCGTTCCAAGTCGCCATTCCTTGTACTATTATGTTTTGTCCTTTTCATTGTTTACTTAATTTGCTGTCAGTTTGTGGAGCACTTTCTTTGTTAAGTCTATGACCTAAAACAAAATGTCTTTAATTGTAAACGGTGATTTACTTTTTTTCATTTACTCAAATTAACTCATTTATTAGTGGTTGGATAGGAATATCATTTTGAATTATGATATATATATAAGTAGTAGATATATATATAAGTAGAGATAGAGATTGAACAGTCAATCATTATCTAATGAGCAGAATCAATCAAAATACAGGATGTGGACCCTATGATGACGTCTACCTAAAGCCCAAAAACCAACGTGATATGAACTTTTTTTTACAAGCTACTTTTACATGTATGCATAATTGAAGAAAAAAACAATGTGTTAGTGAAGAACGTTAGAAAAAAAAGCACACTATTTTCAAGGTTTGCCCCTGGTATGTCAAAAAAGAAACTTCGAAGAAACATATATAAAGGTCAATCATGGATCACTCCCTTCCTCGGAAACAATGCTGCCGCGATAGTTGTAATTTATTGGGTGCAGTATCGAAAGAAAGAAATAGAGAAAACCATTAAATTATGAGTCGTGATAATATATACCATTTATTTTTTTTATAATTTGTACGGATTTTATTCCGTATGTATTGTTTTTTTTATTAGATCTTACGCTCATTTCATTTCAATAGTTTACACACGTTTCATGCATTTCAAGTCACTTTTTTTATGAAATGGATCAAAGTAACGGGTTACCTTTTAAGGCGTTTTAGAATG